>VKOC01000008.1:18737408-18748459 GCA_009364415.1 Spea multiplicata
CCCCCCACTGATGATCCAGAAGAACCAAAATCCCAACACTGAAGCGATTTCTGTTTGTTCCAGAACAATCTCGGGTTCATTTCTAGATTTGTGTTCTCCAGAGAAGATTACCGTGGATCACTTTGCATATATATAACGGGACTGGTCAGAGATGATACCGGAACCACACTGATATTTCATGTCAATAAACGAAGGTCAGAAGTTTTAATTGGTTATTATTAAATTGTGGAGGGCCGTTGGTGGCTGAGTATTGTGGGATTTATGGTTCCCCATCGACTGAAGGGCATTTGGCCAGGCAGATTATTTGATCGATGGACATAATCACAGAGCGCGGTGGAGAGTCTCCCGCTAACAAAGCTTCGGAATTATTACATTATCTGCCGCTGCCAAGAACGCAGGAGCTGATTGCGATCCGCCGAGCAGCCATCTCGGTTTCACAAGATCCTTTTACTGTGGGATATCCATTTCTTCTCACATTTTGACGATGGGTTCCATTATCTCCTCTCTCATCTCGAGTGGATCATCTTCATTAGCACTCGACAGGCGACGTGCGCCTTCGGATACAGAGCCGGTTAATCACTTGCATGAAAGGGAAGGCAAGCAAAGAGACACCTGGACGTCTAACCCTCGAAGTATTAACGCGCAATGAATGCCGCCATCTTTTAATCATGTCTCTCCTTGATTTATGTATAATCGTCGATGTGTCTCGCGCAGGTGGTGGGCAGGATTCTTCAGGTTATTTTAAAGCAATCTAAGGATGGACTATTGATTAAGGATGTGCCAGAAGGTGGAACCTTTTGAAATATTTGCTTGCGAATGTTACAAAACTCTTTTTAATGTAACAATTTGTTCTCGTTGTTCCGAGGGAACGTATTGATGAGTTAGAGCTGGTATGGCAAAGACGGTAACAAACATAAAGATAACTTCAAGTGCGTTCCTGCGCTTAAACATCCTTCAGAGCTCTGGCCTCATAAGGGGGGGGTCATTACTCTCTGTCTCCTCGGACCAGCTGCTCAGAGCTGGGTCTATACAGGGATGTCACTATCTATTAATTGCCTAATCAATAAGGTCCTTTAATGGCGCATGCACTGGTCCCAGGAGAAGTCTGAGGAACCAGGACACAACTTACAAATTTACATCTAAATGAGCAAAGAATTGGTTATCTCTACAAGTCATCAGTGAGACCGCAGGGGTAACTTCTCAACTCTCAAACCCTCAGGTCCTGGGCGGCGCATGCAACGCAGCACAGCCATTCAACCCTTTCAATGCCAGGGAGGCATGCACTGCATCACTATAACCCCGAGAAAGTGGAACCACCTGGCACATGAAATCCTTATCGTTTGTTGAGATGTTTTTGACATGGTAGTTGTGGTTCTACTGTTTCCTTCAACAAGACCACGAGGCGGACAGAGGGGCAAGTGGGCAGGAACACAAAGTATTGTGATGGCTGATTTGCCCATATAGTCTGTATAAACTATGGGTGGCCCGGGCAGAAAGAACCTCTCACCCCTTTTGGATGGGAAGATACCATAGAAGACGGATTCACCTTTAATATTTGGAGGAAATCTGTAACCTTTAGACAAATTCTGCTAGGGTGGCAGTCCCTCTGCTGTCAAACCGGGGGGGGATTGTCGTCCTCCACTATGCTGATGCTCAATGGCGTCCTCATTTAGATCTGGAGACGCAGCCCTCGCGTGGTGAAAGAGTTACAAATTACCACTTTCAACCCAATCCTCCTGCCAAGACGACGTGCAATCTGCATCACAGTTTCAAATTACAAACGCCACATAAATAAACACATTGTAGCAATTACTGCTCCGCCATAACAGACTCTACGGATTTGAGTCATTTTTATAGGATATTTGGAATATATGTCGCCCATAAATTCCCTTCCGCGCCTCAACGTCCTCGTCGGCTTCCAAACTCAGGAAAGATTCTCACAATCCCCGTAGTGTGGGTTTATTCGTTATTATAGACAAATTATTATTCATGGGACGAGGTGTCATTGCCATCACTCCTTAGTAGGTGGCATCAGTGGCCGGAATACAACGAAACACGGACCAAATTATTATAAATTAACTAAAAAGTGTGTCCCCCCCCTGGGGCAACACTGAGGTCATGCAAGAACCGGCATGTTACAATATATACATGTATGAGCCGTATACATGTACACCCGGGAGCGAGAGGACGACGTAAATGATATTTACATGGAAATAAGCACTGATAGACCCGCCATATGGAAAATAAACCGTTTACACGCCAGCGTTTGTGTTAATTACGCTTTTATATCGACTACGATTGGGCACGGAAAAAAAATCCATTTAAGTACAATCAATTCAGTGAAATCGGGCAAAAGACACTTCCATATTTTGAGAGGGTCAACTAATAGATGTGAGTGAGTAGTGTTTATTATAAAATCGTGCAAATGGAGCAAAACCGGTTTTATTTTCAGACATTCGTTTTTTGGAAAATTTTATTTCCTGTCCTATCGGTTCAGAGAACTCGGACGGCTTTTTTCCATTCAGAAACAAAATTTGTTGTCACTCAAATCACTCTCACTCGGTCACGCACTCTCATGGTACCTCTATTGGGGAGAAGCAGAGGAAGAAAGACGACAGAAGAAAGAAGGCAGAAGAACAAGAAGAGGCAAGTGAAGAAGCCGAGAGCATGAGAAAGTGTGGGTGAGAGCGAGACCGTAAGAGAGAGTGTGAGGGAGTGAGAGAGAGCGTAGGTGAGGGAAGAGTAAGAGTGAAAAAAACAACAAAATGCAAACAAAAATTCAGCCTCTATTCTTTTCTGCCTCTTTTTGGTTTCTTCTGTTTCCACTGCTTGCCCAAAAGACCCCATGGCCCGCGATCTGCTACCAGCAGAAAATCTTCTCTTGGTCCCGAGTTCTGCCCTGATCCCAGATAACGTCCCTCAGAAGACCGGTCTTAGCTCTGACGATGTCGGAATCCAAGTATAATGCGGAATTCAACCGAAATCTTATTGCCAGAAAAGGAAACTTAAAGAGGCTAAAATAACTCTCTAAATGGCCATTAAACGCTGACCCGGGGTATCATGTCACAGTTTACCGCCAGCCGCTTCCAGAGATCCGTGGAATGGTCCTCCAGAGTGCTCTTCATATGGTCCTTTCCCGGCATCCCTGGCCTGTAAATTTCATTTAATGCCCCCTCGTTTAGTAATCTTCCTAACGATATCTGTCCACTGTCTGATAATTAATCCAGATAATGTGAAAATCTGGAAGTGGTGCCTCTTCTCTGGAGCCGTGGAGCGTCCGGTCTGCCGTTACAAAGACATTAGTGTCTTATTTACTGTTTCTGAACAACATGGAAACGACAGTGGTCCTTCTGGAGGAGATAATGAAGCTGATGACCTTCAAACTATCTCCTGACGGGAACGCCAATGACTAAACCGCCAATAACATGCGCGGGACCGGAGGGCCGTATCCGCGTGCCGTAGGTTATGATCGTATCATTGTCATTATAAAGAGTTTGTTAGGAGCAAAACTCCAGGGATTAGGGGTTTCGGCCCCCAATGTCATTTCACGGACACGATGTTTAACTCAAAGTCATCCCAGCCGGGTAGGGTAGACATGGGGTGCCTGGACACGATTCGGAGCAGTGCTTCTGTTAGTTTACTATACAGTTAGTCGTTTCTTTGATTGGTGTCCACTTATTGCCCATTCATAGAAGCTTCTTCTCCACCTTTCTGGGTCCAGCACTGTGGTGGATGATAGGAATCGTAGTTTGCTGTAGATTGCCTGCTACAAACTGTGATCAAGCGTAAAAACCCTTGTGTTATCGCCCCGGACAGCAAGCACTCATTTACCCTCCAGTGCTTTCTCCTTCGATGATATGAGAAGATTAACCCATGAAGCTGCATAATTCATAAGAATTCCTGATTTAAATGGCCGGGAGATTATCCGGTGCATTTCATGATATTTGTCGTCTCACCAAAGCTCGTCGGATATTTAGATCCTTAATTCCCTATCCTTTTCTTGAACCTGCCCCTGGTCATGTGACCCAAATCCTCCAGGATTTCCTAAAGGACAATGAGGAGAGAACCAATCAAATTCCAAGTAACAAAAACATCACGCTAAAGCCGTCGGTGAAACGCGCAGGAAATCGGGACATCAGAATGCAAGAGTGCGACAAATGGAAGCAGAACCGGCATATATTTGGACAGAACCCTGTAAATATTTACTATTAAAGACCTGCGCATTCATGGAAATCATCCTGTCTGCGTCCAAAATCTCAATAAGAATACAAAATAAGTTAAAAAGTGGGGAAAAAGTGACTCTCGCATCTTCCTTGTGCATCCCTCCTTAGCGATAATTAAGCTTAAAGGCTCAGCGTGGAGGTGCTGGCGGGGAAATGGCGCATGCATAAGCAGGAGAGGATATTGTTTAGCCACACCCACTGGCCGCCATTAAACTCGCTCCTGTAAGATATCTCATAGGTCGCAAGGACTGAGACACACAGAGACGGTCAGAGCCGTGATTCTCTCACAAAGGTCTTTCGGAGTCACAAGCCATGTTTATTCCTCCCCACCCCGTCTCATCTAATTGAACCGAAAGCATTTACAGTATATTCCAACGTTCCGGAAAAAATATTAATTCCGCATTACTTTGGAACCTCAGCTTTTGATGTCTAATTGTCCTAAACAGACGCTAAAAGCAAAATAATTTAAAGATAATGAAGAGAGCGGCAGCGACAGGGAAGTGGATCTGATTGAGCGAGGAGCGCGTCCTTTTATCACATTCAGTAACAAGGCAGATGCAGCCGGTGCATGCGCGGTCACAGGGTGGGATTCATATACCCCCTGCGAGAGGAGCGGGGGGGCACAGGCTGCATATAGATCAGTCCACCCATCCACCCGTTTAACCCATACATGGGAGAATACAGTAAAAAACACCTAATAGGGGCAAATTTAAATTAGAAACCCAGAACCCGCCTGCAGATCGGCCCCATCCGGCCCCCGTCTAGTCGGCCGTTTCTCCGGCTGTGAAGACTCAAACCTTAATCAGTCGTTGGTCTCGTCTTAGATTCAGGAGCCGTATGTCTACCCCCATGCATGTTTTAATACCCTCACTGTATTACCCTCTACCACCTCTGCTGGGAGGCTGTTCCACTTATCTACCACCCTCTCACTTAAGTGAAGATTTAGCGAAGGCAGTTTGAGAATTACATTAAAAATCAAGGATTCATAATCGGAATCTTTATCCGCTGTTCTGGCCCCAGATGTTCTATGGATATTGCTTTTGCCGGCTTGTGCCTGAGCGATTTTATTGCCTTGGTGTGAATCCCAGCAACTGATGCGCTAAACGGAGGAAGAAGAATAAAAGGCATCCCTTTTTTATTGAAAAGGCTACAGTGTGACACATTTACAGACGTTATAACCCGCTACGAATAAATCCGGCTCATTAGTCTCTTCACCCGTGTGAAAACCACGCGAGGATATTAATTCACCTGCGTGTTCGCCCCATACCGTGTATCTGAGATCATGTGACCCCCGGTCCGATCGTCTTATTGGATGGCCTGGATCTTATATTCTGGTGATACGAGCTCTGATTATCTGGCTACACGACAAAGCCTTAATTATCCCACTTTATTCCAACAATGATAATAAACGGAGGTGTAACACAAGCTTTGATGAGGTGAGGCGTCCGGCCGGGGGCCACGTGTTACCCAACGGCTACCATCACAACCATGTGCTCCAATGTCTGCCTCCCGTGTCCCCGGTTCCTAATTAAAGCCATCATTGCGCAGGTTCCTCGCTAATCGCTCTTAGCAGCCATTATACCGACGTCTCCTAATGATTAACAGCTGAGAGGCGCCGCGCGTCAGCACATTGTCTGAAAACGCAAATGGATGGATACAAATTATCTCAAAACGGCAAAAGAATAAAACTGAGCGGCGAGAAATTATACAGGACGGGGACCCCGAGAAATTATACGGCAGGGAGAAAAAATACATTATGGGGGACCCAAGAAATGATATGGTACGGGGACCTCGAGAAGAAATACCGGGACCCCAAGAAATGATACACTACGGAGATCCCAAGAAGAAATGTTATGAGGACCCCTAGAAATGATACAGTAAGGGAACCCTGAGAAACGATATGGTACGAGGACCCCGAGAAACGATACAGCACAGGGACCCTGAGAAACGATATGGTACGGGGACCCCGAGAAATGATACAGCACAGGGACCCTGAGAAACGATATGGTACGGGGACCCCGAGAAATGATACAGCACAGGGACCCTGAGAAACGATATGGTACGGGGACCCCGAGAAATGATACAGCACAGGGACCCTGAGAAACGATATGGTACGGGGACCCCGAGAAATGATACAGCACAGGGACCCTGAGAACGATATGAGGACCCCGAGAAACGATACAGCACAGGGACCCTGAGAAACGATATGGTACGGGGACCCCGAGAAACGATACACTACGGAGATCCCGAGAAGAAACGATATGGTACGAGGACCCCGAGAGTACACTGGACAACTTCTCAGCAGAGGTGGTAGAGGCTAATGCTGTGGGGGGTGTTAAAAAGTGCCTGGGGTCCTCAGCAGCCAATAACTTTGTAGCTTCTGTATTCACGCTCCCCAGCAGAGAGTTCAAGAATCCAGGACAATGGTGGCTAACAGGAAAATAAACTTTGGTTTCTCCTTCCAGCCAGTGCGATGGTTAGTGGTTCTGGGGTGAGTTCTGTACCAATTACCCATTTGCCCTCCAGTAGAAGAAAGGCTTAGAGTCACTAAACAAGGTCATCAACAGACGCTGCGGGCGCAGTTACATGATACCCCACTAGGGGGCAGTAAGGTTATTCCAATCTGCTGTTTAAATTTTAAATCAAACTTTTTTATTGAGGATTTTTTTTCCTATTTCAGGGAAGCATCAGCCGAGCGTTTGAGTCGCTTCGTGGTAACCCAGCGCTTATTCCTCGCATAACAAACACCTGCTGGGAGGTGAACAGCCGAAGCCAGAGAAATAAACAAGGGGAAAAAAATACCAATGTGTCAGCGTGCTGCACTTTGTAAAGATAAAATACCGCGAAACCCTCCGTGGGGCTGTTACGCATACATGCGCGTGGACAGGAGGAATGGGTTAACTTGGCCGGTTACATTGTAGCTAGAATTCAGCATTTCTGGCTCAGATATATTCAATGTGTGTTTTGTGAAGGATGCCATAGGCTGGATTTTGTCATTTTTAATGGTGTAATTTTGTAATTTACAGAAATAATATCAGAGGGCAGAAGTTATGAGCATCCACTCATTAGGCCTGGAGCTTTTAGGACATTCATCGAGAGGACGGGGGGCAGAAACCAAAGCTTTCTGGCAGACAATTCTTTCTTTCTTTCTGCAGCATCATTTGAGCTTCTGCAAGTAGAAATCAGTGCGTTTCCCATCAGCGTCCCCTAAATTCCAAGCCTGACTGTATAAAGGTGACCATGGAAAGGGTAATTTACACCAAGGAACGGTAACATTTGTAGAGTTTTACACCATAGCCGCAGTCAGTACGGATTGTAATGCACGGATGCCTTGTTTTTCTGGTTAGAAGCTTCTGTAAGGTTGACAACTGTCCCAAATTGGTGATAGGAGTCCTGAGAATTGAAATATACCTTTGTTTGAAAACTCATCCTGATAACCAATGAAATGATCCAATCAGCTGGGGCATCTCATTGGTTGCCATGGTGATAAAACACTTTTTAAACTTTGCACTAGAGTGACTTTTTATACATAACTTTGCTTGAAAATCTTCTATTCAGAAGATTCAGGCGTGATGGCTGCATCCTTTTACCTCTACATGAGCGTCGTTCACTCTCTTGGGTCTATACACTAAGAAGTCACGTGATCAGTCGAGGTTAAACTTTAAATTTTGAATTTAGAAGACTTACAATTTTGCCAGTTTCACATGAGGACATGCGTGTTCCGATTACTGAATTACCTATCCTCCCTAGTGATCGATGCTCCCGACATGACCCCGATCGGTTGTTTTTGGTCTTTGAACAAACCCGTCTTATCATGCGCTGGGGGACAAAGGCTACGGGCTCCCTGCAAATCAAACCAGGGAGGTTTCTATTTGTCTGCTTTAGAAAAGTTTCATACGCTGGGCCCTCACCCCAACTCAAAAAGGGAACTCAAGTTTTTGTTTTTAGATGTATTTTTGCTCTTGAAATACGACTTCTGGGTCGGACTGTCATTTCCTGCATCTTGTCAAAGGCATATGAAATTACCCCCCCACACACACACACTCCGGCTAACACAGATCCTTGTGGATATCACAGATAAAGCAGAAGGCCTTTCCCTGCCAAAGACGTTGTGTGAATCCTCGTTCAGCTTTATCTCTTCGTAGCAGGCAGATTCCTCATTTACGAGCCCGAGCCCAGCTGTACATACAGTTGCTGCTCCCTTCCCCGCACCCAGACATAATGCGCCGCCGGCCCTGGAAGAGAAGAGCTTTATTTGCATGGGACGCTGACTTCTTTATCAAGGACGGAGTCGCCATATCTGATCCAAGCGGCAAAACCTGCGCATTTTTAATAATGTTAATAATATGGAACCCACGGCATCTCCACAGAAGATACATTTCCAGTGATTTACAGCAGTATATTCTGGAATATCTTAACAGGGTAGAGAGAGATAAAGAGATGTAAGAAAATAGAATTTGTGAACAGATAGGAGCTGTAGATCTTGTCTAATCTGCGTTTTTCCAGCTGCTGTAAGGTTACTTACTCGGTTGTTGGCCTTGTCCTATACTCATGATAACACAACATCTGCTATGAATGTGTCACAATGTATCCAAAAAGCCTAGAGTCCCCCTTTATCATCCCTATTAATATTTCCATGATGGCTAACCTCCATCCAATTGTATCCATGATGGCCAACCACCATCTGTTTGTTTCCATGATGGCCAACCTCCATCCGATTGTATCCATGATGGCTAACCTTCAATCCGATTGTAGCGATGATGGCTAACCTTCAATCCGATTGTAGCGATGATGGCTAACCTCCATCCGATTGTATCCATGATGGCTACCTCCATCCGATTGCTATCGCATGATGGCGTAACCTCCTACGATTGTAAGTCCATGATGGCTAACCTTCATATGCCGATTGTATCATGATGTCTAACGCTCCCATCCGATTGTATCCATGATGCTAACCTCCATCCGATTGTATCCATGATGGCTAACCTCCATCTGTTTGTTTCCATGATGGCTAACATCCATCTGTTTGCTTCCATGATGGCTAACCTCCATCCGATTGTTTCCATGATGGCTAACCTCCATCTGTTTATTTCCATGATGGCTAACCTCCATCTGTTTGTATCCATGATGGCTAACCACCATCTGTTTATTTCCATGATGGCTAACCTCCATTTGTTTGTTTCCATGATGGCTAACCTCCATTTGTTTGTATCCATGATGGCTAACCACCATCTGTTTATTTCCATGATGGCTAATCTCCATTTGTTTGTTTCCATGATGGCTAACCTCCATCTGTTTGCTTCCATGATGGCTAACCTCCATCTGTTTGCTTCCATGATGGCTAACCTCCATCTGTTTGCTTCCATGATGGCTAACCTCCATCCACTTGTCTCACAGCCAAGGTCTCCAACATGCAGGTGAGATTTATGGAAATGCAACGTTGCGAAAATGAATTCTAAAGGGCTGGAACATGTGTTCCCTTCAACAATATTTTTTGCTTTTTAAAATTAGTTTTTGTTTGCGTTTTGCAAGCAGGAGGATGAATTGCTTCCCGATAGAGCGTCTCAGTCCCTCTCCGGTGACAAATTCTCCGCAGCTTGTAACCCCGGCTTCTGATAAAATTTGTTGCTACAAATATCACTCATATTTCTCCAGTTACAAATTCATTTTCCAACCACAAACTTGTTATCACCCAGTCATTGCCCTCAATATTGCTTTATTGCGGTCATCAATTCTGCCAGAGAAAAGAAAGAAAAACAATTCTTGGTGTGAAATGTAGAGCCGGCCGCTGTCTCCGTCAAAAGAAGGAAAATTGGTTTTAATTCTCTATTTTTTTTTAGAAAAACATGTAGGTATCTCTAGACCTTTTAGGCAATACCCGGCTCTTCATTGTTACCCCTCAATCTCTTTCTTAAAACCCTTTTAGAGGAACTTAGCTGTAGTGCCATTGTTCAATTAATTTAATTACTTTTATTAAATTGATTAATTTTCAAGGGGGGACATTTTGCAAAAACATGGTGGATCTCCGTCATGGTGGGTCCATCTTAGAGGTCCACTTTTTGAGACACAAAATCTAAAGTTCCAACATTTTTTTGTAATGTAAAATTCCATAGAAAGATGAACACCTGAAGAACCTGGAGTCTTATGAAGGTCTTTATAAAGTCGGGAGAACCCTTGGGCTTTTACTGTGTAATATGAGCTCGAGTGTTCCTCTGGTTTATGACCTCAGCTCGGACACCTGACTTCATCTTCGTCCCTCCTTGCACCCAAGTCTTAGGGCATAGCGCCACCTTCATTCTTTACGGCCTCCAGTCTCTGGGACTTCAGGTTAGGAAGGTTCCTAAATTTATTTGGAACTTGTAATTAATTTTGTTTTGAATGCTGTGTTTAAAAACATATTAAGTATTCTCAGACTCTTAAAAAGTATCTGGTTCTGTCTGGTCGGAACTAAGGAAGGTTGGTTAAAAGTGGTCCTTCTCCAAGGGCTTCCACACTGATGCTGATACCGTTGACCTTACAGTATTGGAGGACGGGCCGCTCATTTGACGATGGTTTGGGTTTTTATTGCTTTTGAGATTTAGCTTTGCGGATCTCGTCTGCCGTTGAATATTTCACGAATGCCTAAGTTTACCTTTTAGTCCTGAAAGCCGTTTCTTTGAATCTCAGAGCTAATATTTCAGTCTTTGCTCAAACGGCCGATGAAGACAAGTTATCCAATTAAGGGAAAAACTAACATAGCCCGGCGCTTGCATAATGCCTACGATCTAAAGCAAGCAGAAGACGGGGCAAGCACCAGAAGACGTGAGCAGCCAGACGTTTTCCCTGGCA
>VKOC01000008.1:18804296-18817287 GCA_009364415.1 Spea multiplicata
GCTGAGGAGGATGGGAGATGTAATCCTGCAGCAGCTGGAGGGCTGCAGGTTGGAAGCCCCTGTAATAGGCACTTACAGAGATTTAACCAGTGCAGTTCCATATAAAAACAATCAGTGTTAATATTCCAAATATATAGTGTGAATTAAGTGAAACCGAATAACCAGATCGGCCAAAAAAAATGGGCTTAAAGCATGGTAACGTTCTGCTCATGCGCAAGAACAATCTCTGATAGAGCAGTGTGAGTGTAAGATGCGCTGGCATTGTCAAGTGCATATATCACCAGGTCACTATCTATTATCTTAAAAACCCCAAAAAAGTAGCAAAGAGACAATATCTAATGTAAGTGAATAAATAGATGTATGATATATACCGTGAATAAAGCTAAATAAAATTAATAAACGTCACTGGTTCTTATAATATGGATGGAGGACTCGAATATTTACAAAGACCAAGAGTGGAAAGGTCATCATTAATTATGCAAATATACAGTGATATATCATAATGTGAAACAATTAAATAAAGTGCAAAATAGGCATAAAAACATAATTCTAAAAGAGGTAGTAACGTTAATAAATAATAATGGTCACTGAAAAAGTACTAAAGTTGCAACAAATTCAGTAATGAGTTTTATTAAAAACCGTTAAAAAAAAAAAAAAGAGAAAATAAATTTTCCACAAGGTGTTGTAAAGTGATACTGTGCTATTAAAGTGTTGATGGGATCATGTGAAATATAAGGGTCTAAAACTACCGGTAGTTTAGAACGACATCAGCACATGTGGAACAGAAAAGAATAAATAAAGAAGTTGAATCTGAAATAAAAAATAATAAAAATTAACCATAAAGATATGAAGAGTAAAAAAATCAACATATAATTTAAAATAAAAATAATTCAAATAAGAGGCATCAAGTAAAATTCATAATTAATACCCCTAGGAAAGATGGTATCCAATTCTTTAATCCAAAACGCCTCCCTATATAATTTTTTTTACCCTATCTCCCCTTCTGATGGTACCATATCAATGATTTGAAATTTTAATTGTGATATATGGTGTCTCTTCTTTTTAAAATGTGCAGGAATGGGGAGATCAGTAAGTCCAGTGGATATAGTGGATTTGTGTTTTGAAAATTAATAGATTTTACTAAAACATGACGTAAAGTCATGATTTTATGAAAGACACGGAGGCGAATATTGTGCATTTAACCCTTTCTTTACTCCCAACAGCAGCAAAGAAAAATACAACATTTGATAGGAAAAAATTCAAATAGGAGTGTACAACATAACCCCTCCCACATAGCAACCATCACACATAAAAGGGCTGACACATCCCACAATCCTCCTCTTTCTTGGCTGTGACGGCAACTTGACTCAGCAAAAAAAAACGGATAGAGCCAACAGCATAGGACCCGAGGCGACATCAACACAGGAGCAATCGAACCAGTTGTGCCACTGAAAATGAAGAAGGTTCATGGACTTGTCCGCTACGGGAACCGTGACATAAGCGTCCTTGAAGTCTATCTTCACCATCCAATCGTCTGTCAGTAGTAGATCCCACAAAAGATGGATCCCTTCCATCTTGAAATGACGGTAGCGGACGTAACCGTTGAGATGCCGGAGGTTGATAACGGGACGAAGGCCACCCCCTTTCTTGTGTACAAGGAAAATGTTGCTGAGGAAGCCTGGGGTACCTGGGGGGACCCGCTCTATCGCGTTCTTCTCTGCCAGGGAAGTAACCTCGGTGTCCACTAGATCTGGTCGTGCTGAGAAAAGTTGAAGGGTTTCAGAGGGGGAGAAGACAGAGGATAACCGACTAGCTCTATGACATAGCCTCTCACCGTTTGGAGGATCCATGCGTCGGAAGTTATGGACCGCCAGACCTGTAAAAAATGAGTGAGTCTCCCCCTACAGGATACTGGGAAGAAAGATGAGAATAAAAATGGCTTACCTGCGTACAAATTGGGATCCGCGTTGTCCTCTCGCTCTCCATGGGTGCCCTCGTTGAGGGAAGAAAGGTTGCCTGTTGGTATAGGAATCCTGGAAAGTAGGACATTGGAACTGGAATTGTGAGTAGGAGCCTCGGCTCGAATGAGATGAGCCTTGGAAATTACGGCCGGACAGACGGCCCCTGCCTCTGCCAGCCTTGGTGGAAACCTGAGGGTTTAAAACTTTCCTCATAGAGGATTGTGCATTATCGAGCGTGGTGAAGGCTCCTACATAACGACCGAGATCCTTGCCCATCTCTGCCCATCTCCGTAAGAGCCAGATTGGCCAATTTGGACTCAATCTTGAACAAAATGGCTTTCGCCATTCAATAGAAAGAGAGGTGTTTTTGTTTTCGATGCAAATAGCTTGTTGCATCCAGCCCCGAAGGACCATAGGATCAGGAGGGGATCCTCATTCCACCCAGTCCTCGATAATTTGAAACATTTTGGTCAAGGGACCAAAAATATCAAGATGTTTGTCCTGCGTGGCCTTACGGGGATTCCAGCCTTATTTGGCTAGGAATTGGACCATTTTTGGGTCAACCACAGGAGTTTCGCAAACCTAGCCGAGGGCATTCTGAGTGTAGTTTAGTGCGCAAGCTTTTACTTAAGGGTTTACAAACCCTAGCCTGCAGATAGCGGGCCACATGGTCAGAGGGCAACCACTCGGCAGATCGAGGGTGGTATAACTCCTCTGGATCAAAAAAAGGATTGCACTTTAGCGCACTTCCATTTTCTCGCCTGTTTCTCTGCCCCACAAGTAAGGGCTCTTTTGCGTTTGGGTGGAACGCTGTCAAGGATGGGATTAACCTCATCAGTCAAAGGAGTTCTGGAGGCTGTCACACGTGTGTGGTGTGATTTAAACGTAACTTTCTTTCCCCCAGATGTCTTAGGAACGGGGTCAGATGGGGGTTCAGATAGGGGTTCAGAA
This sequence comes from Spea multiplicata, assembly GCA_009364415.1. NCBI lineage: Eukaryota > Metazoa > Chordata > Amphibia > Anura > Pelobatidae > Spea > Spea multiplicata. Next base: position 18,807,209 of record VKOC01000008.1, read on the forward strand.
GTCTGCAATGGTACAGGTATAGATTTTTGAATGGCTTGAGTCAGAGAGGCTGACAACGCTGAATTGTTTAATTCCTTTAAAGGGTCAAAAATTGGAATGTCAGTGGAGATATCTTCTCTTAAAGAGGATTCATTATCTGATAATCCCCCAGAGGGAGATTGATGCCCAGCCATAATGAAAAAGTGAATGAAATTAAATAGGGATATACCCCTTTAAGAAAAAACTAACTTACTACTAGCTGTAAAGGGGAAAACAAGAAAAAACTAAGGATAAGGCACTGCAGTACCGATAACACCGGGTGCCTGTCCCGAGGCTCCTAGAAAGCCCGCGATCGTGAGTGGGAGGAGCCAGGTGACAGGAGCAGACGAGCATGCGGGCGCTGACATCCGCAACGCACGAGAAGAGAGATCAATGTACGTCGGCTGCAGAGAAAAAATCATGCAGCCGCGACGTCAGGAAACCAAGTTAAAGCGGTGCAGGGATAACGAACACTGCACCAGGAGGTAAGAATCCGAAACGGAACTTAAAAACGGGAAGTAAATTACACTGACACCTAAAGGAGGGCACAAGAAGCACAGAGAACACACAGACACAGACGTCTTTTACCGTTTATGAAGACGCGTCAGAAACGGTAAGACAAAAAACGGAAGCATGGGAAAAGGCAAAAAATTTTGACAATATACGTATAGAGGTAAAATATAGGAACAGAGGAAAATAAGGGGCAAAAAAAATATACGAGATAGATAATATGAAATAATGTGAAATAAGACAATGGGTAAAATTATGTGAGATTCAGACCAAAACCCAAGGTCCAAAAAAAAGGTCCAAACCCAAAACTAGACAAAATTTCGAGATATATAATAAGGAAAAATACTCATCTGCTGTCTGGGAGCAGCAAAGAAAGAGGAGGATTGTGGGATGTGTCAGCCCTTTTATGTGTGATGGTTGCTATGTGGGAGGGGTTATGTTGTACACTCCTATTTGAATTATTTCCTATCAAATGTATTTTTCTTTGCTGCTGTTGGGAGTAAAGAAAGGGTTAAATGCACAATATGAGTCTCCGTGTCTTGAAATAAAATCTGTCTTTAAAACGCTGTGTAGTTTGTCCAACGTATATTGTCACGGAGCTGGCTAGTCCGACCGACTACCTCCGCTGTCTTGTGCTCCCTTAGCCTGGGACACCACACTTTCCCCGGTTCCCCAGTCACTCGCCGAGACTCAGTGTAGGGTAAAACCAAACGAAGACTGATTTATTTCTCACACACAGAGCTGGATATATCCAGCAAAACACACATTTACATAAAACAAGATATTGGGACACAAACCGCCCCCTTAATCTGCCTCCCAGAGACAACAGGGGCAGTAACGAGATTAACAATACAATAGAGGGGGAGACTGATTTATACAACATCACTAAAAGAATGGTGGTCACTCCCTGGTGGCAGATCCTGGCTGTCTGCTGGAGATAATCCTCTCTGCCAGTGATGAGATGATACTGCTGGGGGTAGCCACAGAAGTCTTTACAAACCCAGGGCCCATAGTCAATAGGGAGGGGGCTGGCAGTCAGGCTTCTCCAGTGGTCCCAGTGATGGAGGCTTCCATCACATATATTAAGCCACAAAAGTAGAATTACAAGTAACATGATATTTAATTGTATATTTTTTACCATCATGAGGGTGAAAAATGTGCTTTCCAGGGATCATTGGAACAGGGTACATTGCCTTTGTGTATTAGCGTGTTTATGGATTTGGTAATAGAGATGTCAGCCTTGACTAGTTTGTCACGCAAGGACGGGCATCTTTTATATGCCATCATCGGGGGATGACTAAATCCTGGGATTTTTGGAAAACTCTCAGAGAGAATATGCCAATGTTTATAAATTACTTTTTTAATGGAGCAAGATTGTTTGCTAAAAGTAGTAACAGTCTTTTCAGAAGGACTTAAAAGAGATTCTCTATCCAGGTCATTCACTTATAATAATTGTGATTTTACAACTTCCTCTGGATAACCTCGTTCATAAAATCTTTGTGACATGTCCTGTAACTGATCATTTACCTGTGTTTCCTGAAAGACAATTCTCTTGACCCTAAGGAATTGACTTTTTGGAAGTGATTTGAGTAAGGCAGGTGGATGAAAACTTGAATAGTGTAATAAAGTGTTCCTATCAAGAGATTTTCTAAATAAATTAGTCTCCAATGTACTATTCTTTTTGTAGATCAAAATATCAAGGTATCTAATGGATGTAAAATCATAAGACATCGTAAACCTGATACTATCCGGACATGTATTTAGAAACTCAAAGAACACATCCAGGGGACACTATGCAAATTATAACTGAGAAGTTTGTTTTGGCATTTCTCCAACATTTTAAAGGTAGCATCAGAACAAGGGGTTTGCAAGAAGGACAAATGGGCCATGGCCTCCTTCCTACAGACTACGGGCTTTGGTACGGAGTGCCTTGGGTACGGTGACCCTGTAACAACCAGGTTTCCCAAAGTACCAGAGACTCTAAAGACTGTGGAGCTCGTACAGATTTGGGGTTCCTGCATTTTGGGAAGGAGTTTATGTGTGGTTTTACTCTCCATCGGGTCAGGACTGACAGGACAGAGACCTCTATGGCCAGTATGTGCACCTGGATCTGATAACCAGCAGGTTTTAGCCAGAAGTTAGGGAGACGCCCGAGTTTACCATCCTCCCCACAGACTACAATAGCTACCCTCTACTGGGCTGAGGTGGGCCGAATGCAAATACTGAGCCGTGTGCAAAGGAGGACCTGATGGAACTTTGTGTGGCTTGCTGTGTCCATTGTATGTAAATTACCCCTTGTACTGTTTAAATACCCAGGGCCGGCCCTACAATGGAGCAGAGTGGGGCAATTACGCCCCAAACGTTTTTTTTTGTTTGTTTGTTTTTTAGCGGAGGAGAGAGAGGGGAGCCGAGTGGTTTTCGCTTATCAAGTTGTCAGTACCCGCTCTGCGCCCCTCTCTCTCCTCTGCGAGCCCTCTAGCTTGGTCTCGGTGACGGCTTGTAATGCTGAGCGCCGGAAGTGACGTCAGGGGGGATAGGGTAGATAATAAGGAGGGTAGATAATGGCGTCGGCAAAGTTTAAAATGCCACCCCCCCTGGCGTCGGCGTCATTATAAACTTCGCCCCAGGCGGCATTATGTCTTGGGCCGGCCCTGTAAATACCCCTGTGTTTCCAAATAAACTGAGTCCTCAGTGGGCTGGGCTGCTATGATTCTTTATTGTCCATTTCAGGACAATAGCCACACTGTGTAGCTAAGCTTTGGCTAGCCACAGTGCCAACACAGCTCCAGGGGTGCTACGTCCCCCTTCTATCTACAACACTGGTTCTGCCTGGCGCTGAAGGGGTTAATTGTACCAAAGTCAGGGGACAGGGCGTCCCGTCACAGTGGTCATGCCGATCACTGGTGAGACCTCACTTGGAGTATTGTGTACAGTACTGGAGACCGTATCTCCAGAAGGATAATAGATAAGTTGGAGAAAGTTCAGAGAAGGGCTACTAAAATGGTCCATGGATTACAGGATAAAACTTACCAGGACAGGTTAAAGGATCTTAACATGTATATCCTAGAAGAAAGACGTGACATGGGGGATATGATAGAAACATTTAAATACTTAAAGGGAATAAACAAGATAAAGGAAGAGAGTTTATTTACAGGGAGAAATACTGTCACAAATAGTTGACATAGTCATAAGCTAGAGGGGCAAAGGTTTAATGGTAACATCAGGAAATACTACTTTATGGAAAGGGTAGTGGATGCATGGAAAAACCTTCCAGCAGAAGTGGTAGATGTTAATACAGTAAAGACATTTAAGCAAGCATGGGATAGGCATAAGACCAAGCTAGATATAGGATAAGGGCAGGCGCTAAGGAAAGTACTCAGAGGTTGGGCAGACTGGATGGGCCTAATGGTTCTTATCTGCCGTCACTTTCTATGTTTTTATTAGAAAATATAGTATCTTACTATAAACTAACCGGAGATAGGCGTTTATATGTCACCACTGACATCTGTGTTTTTGAGGCAACACTGTAATGCTTATTGGGGAAACTTCTTTGTAGGCGCATCAGATGGAATCCTGAAATAAGAGGAATTAGACTTATGCGTCCAGATGCATCTGACATTTTTTTAACTTAAATTGTTTGTTTTGTGTGTTTGGACAAATATCTAATAACGGGGCAGGCAAAACTGACAAAAAGAAAGGCAAAAGCACCCAAAAAAAAGATTTGTCAACGTTTTCCATGTTTATCCGCTGCTGTTGCAAGTCGTTGTGTGCTCCTTGATGAGGTAAAGCACTATGGGTAGGAGGGTATGTAATAATGACTGAAAAGTAGCATTTGCTAAAACAAAGGAGTGGTCTCAACAACTTATGGGTTTTTCCTTACTTTTTTCACTCTGGCCAATCATCATTTACAAGGGGAAGGGACAAGCAGTAGATATATACCGACTGATGAGAGTTGAGGCAGAGAGTGACAGTTTAGAAGAGGCTGAGATTAATGCTCCTCTACCATACTGTAAGTAAATGAAACGTTTATTTTGGTGCATATGTACTTATTGTGGTTTGGATTGGAGAAGTTGTAGTGTATTGTAGTAGTGTGTGTTATATACACGTATACAGGGACTGCAGCATACTTTCCCCCTATTTTAGGGGTTTTTTTTCTCTTTGAACATTAATGGATGCAAAACCTAGTTTTTGGTCAACACAAAACAAAAATATGTGTGACAAAATTAGGCATTTGACTGTACCTGCGCACAGTATGTTTAAGTAGTTTTTTAATGACATTAATATACTGTCCTTGAATAGTTTTGTGAACAACTTTAAAAAAAAATTATTATCTTCACATCATATTCATCGATAAATATTGGTGACAAATCCAGGCATTTTACTGGTGACTTTGTTGAATCCAGGGCGAAGATAGCTTGTAAGCTATTTTTTGGTGAAGCACAGAATAAAACCACCGCTGGTGCTACCACTACCTGCCAGCACTCTTCAGAGCAAAGATGGGCAAGCACTGTCAGATGACAGCACCAGATCTATATTGGTCCAGAAGATGTGTTGCTCTTTCCACTCTGGAGAAGCAGTATCCTAGCAATGCCATGGCTTTCTCCACATGCACTGGCAGCACTACAACCATGAATAGTATTATGGAAATAAAATACAAAAATAAAACACTAGTACCACTGATACCTCTTCTGCTGCGCAATGCCTTAGTAAAGTGTGAAAGCATTTTGAGAGTGTGGGAGATGGGCTCACTGCAAAGTCCAAATTGTGTCATAAGGTAACTAGCAGAGATTAGGTAATAGGATATGTAACTAATCCTGGTATCATAAAACACCTACATACATACCACAGTCTGGCTTTGCTTCCGCGGGAAACGGCAATAGTAAAATAAACTGACACTGCTTGGTCATCTTATTGCTGTCTGTGGAGCTTCTTTCAACATGATTGGGGGGCCATTTAGGCAGCTGTTACAAGCCTTTGCTCCCCACATATAGTACACTTGGTGGTAAGGGCAACTATTCAAACTGATGGGCAGTGTAAGCTAATTGACAAATGCTGAAAGATTTCTTTTCACTTCAGCATAAAGGCAAGCCAGCAGCTGAGGGAGGAGCAGGAGAAGGCAGGTCTACCCCACCACCACCTACGTCAGGACATAGTTCCCTGGCTGGAACTCCACCCTAGAGATGAGGAAGCAGATCCTACAGCATAAGTATCCTCTTTACTTGGAGTGTAATATTGGGGTCTGCAGCCCACTGGGCAGAGGGGAATGGTCATTAATGGGGCAGGTAATGGTTGTCCTAAATCTTTTCAGCAATGTGCCTGAGAACCTAAGCCAGAGCACTGCCTCTTTGGTCCAAGTCATCCCTTTACATACCTACCTTATTACATGTAGAGGTAGAGAAGCTGATCAATAGGCTGACTGAGTTGCATGCAAGGCAACATGGACAGAGTATATGTTGGCCACCCTCTGTGACCCAAGGGTTAAAAACAAATTGGCTTCTAAAAATATTAAAAGCTAGAGGCCCATGTCCGTAGGGGTACTCGTAGAGCTCATCCCCCGAGTACCCACTTACCCAGTCTGCAGCAGGGAACCTCCGTGGTTCCCTGGAACATTAGGCCCGAAAACGAACAAATTGGGATCATCACCAGCTCTATGGGACACGCATGTGCTTACTGCACCTTTTTATAGGGTTTGCAGCAGCGACATGGTAAGGCTCACGAAGATGAGATCACAAAAAGGGGCACACTGTATAAAAGGGACAAACAGGACTATTTATTGCACTATCCATATTGCCGGTGATTTCCTGCATCTCGATATCCTCACCCTTGATCCTAACACAATAACTGCGCTCCGACATGGATATTGTGGGATTAACAGAAGTCATTACAGCCCTGACACAACAGATGTCTAACCCAAACTGTGCAGGATTTAAGGTAACAGAATCAACTCCAGCAATAGATAAACCACCTGCAGAGCAATCAGAATATTGTTCCAACACAAGTTACTGCGGTTCAAGCACCGGTATCTGTCTCTGCACCTATAGGAGGAGCCACCACGTCTGAACCAATGGTAATGTTGCCCGACAAGTTTTTGGGGGACAGGAAAAAGTACTGCAGATTCATGACGTCTTGTCAGATTCTGTTCACACTTAAACCCAATACCTATGGCTCTGAGTATGTCAAGATACATATGATTATTCCCCTACTAGATGAAGAACCTCAATTATGGGCACACTACCTTCTTCATACAGATTGTATTGGAATCCTGGGTCACTTTTCAGCAGGCTATGGACTCCCTATACGAAGATCCATTCCGGGTGGCATCAGCTGCGCACCCTCAAGCAAGGGAAACGTCCGGTAGAGGAATACATCACTGAGTTTCGCCGGGTGGCACTGGAGACCAGCTGGAATGAGATTGCACTGATGGATCAATTTCGACTGGGCCTGTCTGAGGAGCGGGTGGAGGAGCCCATGCAAATCAGGATAGTTAGGAGACCCCTAGCAGCAGAAAAAAAGGCCCAGCGAAGGAACCTGAATCTATGCATGTACTGCGGTAGGGCCAGACATCGATATCAAGACTGCAACCCAGAGGGTAAGAAATATTTTTCTTCTACTGACCTCCAAACTGAACTTCCTCTCATATCATCCCATACCTGTCTATTTCCATGTCTCTAAAGTGGAGTAATGGTCCGCTTACCCTAATGGCCATGATCGACTCAGGGTCCAGCGGATGCTTTCTGGATATGCAATTGGCTAAAACCCTGTCAATTCCCCTGCTTCAGAAAGCCGCTCTTGTCCAAATACAACTCGTGGATGGGAGCCCCCTGGTAGTGAAGATTGGGAAGAGACATGAGGAATTACTATCTTTTGACATTGTCCCAGCACCAGTGTTTTCCATTATTTTGGGAATCTCTTGGCTAAGGACCCACAACCTGTCAGGATCCCCAGCCGAGACCCCGACGGAGCAACTCACCTGAGTACCCGCTAGCCGCGGGTACCAGGTCCCACGACGCTGCTCCAGCTTCGGCATCTTCTGGCCGCATGGCCGTCCCTGGGCGCCCGATCAATCTCCCTTTAACCGTTTAACTGAGCCTTACATGGAGCCCGCAGGACTTTCCGATGCCATTACGGTACTGACCCAGCAGCTGGCTACTTTTCAACAGTCACTACAAGAGATGCAAACAGGTCAGCACCAATTAAGACAGCAGGTGCAAGCTACAGCCTCTCCACCTCCAGTAGCCCTCCCAGTTGCTGAAAGCTCCACGGCTTTGGAACCTCAGGTACCCATGCCTGAACGGTTCATAGGTGACCGGAGGAAGTATTGCGCATTCATCACCTCATGCCAGATCCTCTTCAATTTGAAACCCCGGATCAGATTACATCAAAGTACATACTGTGATATCCCTACTGGTGGATGAACCACAACTCCGGGCTCACCACCTTCTGCACAGTAATAGCCCTCTGTTGGGATCCTGGCTGTCTTTCCGTGAAGCCCTTGACTCACTTTATGACGATCCGTACAGGGTCTCCTCTGCTACTACCACGTTACGGCTTTGAGACAGGGTCAGCGGCCAGTAGAAGACTATGTCACTGAGTTCAAATGTCTTGCTCTGGAAGCCAATTGGAACGAGCCTGCTCTTCACGATCAGTTTCGCTGGGGTTTGTCAAAAGCCATTAAGGACGAACTTGCTCATACCTCTATTTCCCTCAACTTTGGAAGAATTTATAAGACTGGTCACTCAAATTAATAGAAGGTTACGAGAGAGACGAGCGGAACGCCAATCTACAACCTGGATACCGGTTCATGCCCACTCCGTAGTCCCGCCTTCTCTCCCTCCGGAAGAACCTTGTAACAATTTGACGAGAGACGGATCCCGTTTGCAGAATAGTGGGATATCAGGACGGGTAGTAGCAGGAGGAATAGTGGAACAACAGCAGGAAAGTTCCAATAGCATAAACAGGTCACAGTCCAAGGTTGAGGCAGGCAGCAAACAGGCAAAGTCCAAAAAGCAATCCAAAGTCAATCCAGGCGGCAATCAAAGAGTAGTCAGGAACAAAGTAAATTAGAATATAACACACTGAGACAGTGATAACGTTTGTACCACACAAGGGCTCAGATTAGAGTGAGCAGGGGGTTTAAATTTGGTGCCAAACAGCTGCAGGCAATAATCAGCCAATCAGATAAAAAAGTGGGAGGACCCGCCCCCTAGCGTGACGTACGCAGTTGCTGGGTATGGGATTCCTGGCCGCCATGACCGTGTGCACGTGTGCGCACCTCCAGTGCACCAAGGACGGCAGCAGGACCCTTCCAGGACCCCCCGGCAGGAGAGACAGACGCCAGGACGGTCGAGGACGGCGAAGAACATGGCTGAAGAACCCACAGCGGGCACCCTCGAGGATGCCCCCGCTCGAGGGAGCGGGACGTGAGACGGCCGGGCGGCAGCAGCGGAGCCCCCTGGACAGACCCGCCGGCGAAAGGTAACAAACCTATACAGACCTCTCGGCAGCTGAAAAGGAACGTATGTATTGCATGTATTGCATGTATTGCGGCAGGCCTAGCCACATGTATAAAGACTGCAGGGCTCGTACCCGTAATATCAAGGGTAAGGAACCGTTTGTGTTATTTCATACGAATACAGGAAGACACTCCTACTTTTTGTCTCATCTGTCCATTTCTGTATCTCTACAGTGGAATAAGAAAACAGTCTGTCTCCCAGCCATGATGGATTCAGGAGCAACTGGGAACTTCATGGACGCCGAAACAATCCATTATCTGACAATCCCTACATGCTCTAAGAAGAGCCCGATAATTATTCAGCTGGTTGACGGAAGTCCTCTCAAGACCAGCCCCGTAGTCAGAGAGACTACTTACTAGCCGCGGGTACCGGGTCCCACGACGCTGCTCCAGCTACTTCGGCTGCATGGCCGTCTCTGGGCGTGCGTGCACGCACGATCTCTCTCCCCTTTAGCTGTCCCTGAATGGAGAGGGCGGGGAACGCGCGCATGCAGGCAGAGCTCCCCCTGGTGATAGATTTAAAAACCGGCACTGAATATCACTCAGTTATTGTGCCTGGTAGAGCTCTTCCTAGTGTTGCTGTCTCTTCCTGTTTTTGAACCCGGGTTATCCCTGTAATTCGCTGCCTTCTGTACCCTGACCTTGACTACTGTTTTTCGGACTATGCTGCCTTCTGTTACCCTGATCCTGGCTATGTTATTGGACTTGCTGAATTTAGTGAATCAGACCCTGTCTTCACCTTCTACATTGGGTATATCCTGCATACCGGACTCCTCACCTGCACGCCTTACACAACCCCACTATTAATTGGGAGACCCTCCTCTTCCTCGCACTCTGCATTACAAACAATACAAAACTATCTCCACTACTGTCACAATACCAGGAGTTCAAGGATGTGTTTTAAAAGAAGGCGGCTGATGTACTACCACCCCATCGGAATTATGACTGCCCCACTGACATCCTCCCAGGATCCCCCATTCCATCCATTAAGGCCTTCTACATCACCAGCAGGGGCAGGTATCTTCTTTGTCCACAAGAA
>VKOC01000008.1:18846905-18864115 GCA_009364415.1 Spea multiplicata
AAATAAAAGATAATAATGTTTACTAATATTTAGTGAAGGGCATTTGCAGGAGGATATTTGTTCTATTTTATATGTATTTTAGTGCCTGTTTCATTCATTACTTCCACTTGCATTGTTAATGAGCACTGCGATGTTTTCCCGCCCCCCAGTGAGGGGGTACACAGGGGTACATAGGGGTATGATGTCACGTGATGCCGGGACAGGTGCATCTTTTGACTGAAGTCACGTTTCTTTAGGGAACGTGGACGTTGTCCTTGTGCCAGACAGCTGGGAAATCCTGGACTGGCTTCCTCGCCTGTTGTACGCGGCGCCTCCACCTGTGCAGTGACTGCGGGGAGGTGTCACTTGGCACTCCAGCTCCCAGCCTGCACACTCCGGCTCCGGGTTTTGCGTGCTATCCCCGCTGGCTCGCAGTTTGAAACACTAGGCTGCTGGTGGCGGTACTTTGGCATTAACAGCCGGTGCTGGGACCGGGGGATGAGCTCCGATCTGCCGCGAGGAACTTTACCGGGGGACGGTCCTTTCTGACACGTGCATAAAGGTACACGATCTGCTCTGACACACCGGGATGCGGGGCTGCTCGGGGACGGGTTGGGCTGCTCTGGGGTCATACTATTGTGATGAGCTGGCTGTGTGGATACAATGTATGAGGTTGTGTGTAAACACACCGTGCACTGCACCAAGGATATTAACCCAACAACAGATATCATACATGTGTATATAATATATCTATATATGTATATATATATTTCAGATGTTCTCACTTGCTGTACTTTCTGTTTGTTCTACTAGCACTTTTTTTAAAATCAACTAGATTTTGTAAGATCTTGGCAATCCATGGACTGTAAAGTGTGTTTTCTTTAAAGTTTTTATCGGTATGCGATATGTCTGCTAAATGTGCTACTGATCATTTACAGCAGGGTGATTATATACCACCGATCCACTGTATCTATACCCCTTTTACGTCTGTGTCCATGCCAGTTTCAGTCTATTCATACACCGTTTACGTGGAGAGTCATATTACTGAAGTTCTTAGTGGGACTCGAGGTGAACTGTATTGATATATAACACGTTACTAAACAACAGCCGGCGACGGTGAGCAGTACCAACCAAATTATTTTATGTTTCATTCTAAATGATGAAGCATTAAACAAGGGACTTCAATTTAAGGTTTTACAAACTTTTATCCAGTAAAAACTTCATTCTGCTTCTCTGATGACCTTAAACTGAAATCTTAATAACATATGCAGCTGATTTAATAGGTTACATTCTCCAAGTCGTATAATAAAACGCAGTCGTTAAAAGGAGTTTGGGAGGAGGGTAAACAACGCCGAGCATTTGATGCTAGGGAGATTCTCAGCTAGTGGGAAGAACAAAAGGTTTATGTGAAGCGGTATGAGCACTCACCCGAAAACATATTGCCTGAATGATTCTCCAGCCAGATTCCCATCATGGCTAGAATCTTGCCTTGTTTTTTCTCTGTTGGATACAAGTGTTCATATCTGTATGTTATTGTAAAATGCATCATAAAATAACAAATACATCTCACATCTAATTTGTGCCATTAAGACTTAAGCCTTAACCGGTCCACAGTCTCGTCTTATGTTCAGGATATCCATGTGCATATCCCATGTGTGAGGCTTCTAGTTCTCACTAAGATGGGTCATTTAGCTTGAACTTTGTGAAGTTCAGTTGACCTGTCATTCATGGACGGTTGATGTCAAGGTCACCATGGGTAAGTAGGACATGATATGATACCAAATGTGTACTTAAAGTTATAGTAACTGAAAACTTTCTTAATCTCGATGCCAACTGGGTGTCATTTGCCAACCATGCTGCCTTATTTTGCTGTTACCTCTCGGCTGGCACATACTGAAATCTTCTTATCACTTTACACCATGACGTTACTTGTTGGTTGCAGTCAAGGTTGGTCACACATGTATTATATCGGGGGGAAAAATTAAACTCACCTTAGGGCATAGAAGCCATGTTTCTTAGAGTTTAAAATCTTATATGACAAGTTTTACTCCACAGTCTTGTGCTTTGGATGGTAGAACTATTTGCATATAACTCCTGAAGTCAAACACCGTGGGAGAGACGTGCCAAAAGCAACACCTTCAAATTACATTGTATAATGGCTCACTGACTTCGTGGAAGGAGCCCCATCTACTTCTAACTGCTACGTAAACACAAGTGGCAATTGGGAATTCCTGGGCCTGGCTTTGTTTTCAATTAAGCCTGTTTTATTGATGTTTTCCATAAAAACATATTCAGAAACAGTTGTATAAATGCAGGGAGCGGGTGACAATTCGGAACAGATAAGAGGAAAGGGGGAGGGAGAACTGAGACAAAGGGAAAGGAGACTGGAGGCCAGTAGGTCCCGGAGAGGGTCAGTGACCTCAGTGATGTAGTTTTAGACATGTGGTGGAGCCAAAGCCCTGGATGAGTCAAATGAGGGCAAAGAGACTGGAGTCTCGCTTGTGCTCCTAATCTTCTGTCTCTGTCGTTCTAAGATTGTACAAACAAAAAAGTATTCATAAACTGGCCAGGGTGCGCCGTCCTCAAATGTGACATGCCCCATGTAAGGCACTGCTTAAATTGTTTATAAATAATAATAATAATAATATTCAGCCAGAAACATGAACCTTTAAGTGTTGTGACCTACGTGATCATAACTCGTCTCTTATGTACTATATGTAAGTTAGATATAAGCCTCAGTAAGGAGGCACCTAACTAACAACTGCCATAGTCCCATGGCTAATCTGGAAAGCACTTAAATATATTGTTAAAGTGTTATGCACATAGTGATAAATTGACCTTTTAAGGCACACTCCTTTAAATCATTATTAGACTTTGCAAGCATTTGGATAGAAGATGTCATCTGAATGCCCTCTCTGTATCTGCTCCCTTTGCTCTGCTTCTAGCTTTTTGCATTAGTCAGGTTCCATCAAATGCATCTTCTGCTCAGCAGCGCGCATGCATGGGGTACTCACAGCTAGCTAGCTCCAGCATTGGCTGTGCATGAGTTTCAGGGGTCTTACGAGAGCCCTTATGCATGAAAATTAAATGGGAATTCTTCCCTGGCAGTGATTGGCTGCTTGAAGTATAGCAGAGCGGACAGTGTTTTACAATGTCATTTTTTGTCTTCTTTTAGATAGATAAAAAAGCATATTAAAGTACTTAAAAAGTACCTTGAGAATCATAGTTTGATGACGATGCTACCTGAGACACTGCTTTATTCTGTGTGTTTTACATATATATATATACGCGGTATGAACATGTAACGTTCTGTCACGTACAGAATCGGTGAATGTATACCTTAGAATCCACCCGTGTCAGCCATTATCTTATGGTGGTTGGGGGCTTGGGAAATTCTTGGCTTTGTGGTGTAAATGTGGCTTTAGTTGGTAGAGAATATGTAAATGTGGCATGAGAGAAACTACAAGTAAATGAAGCGAACCGCTATTGACAATTCCATCGCAGCCATAATTTCCTTTGTTGACGGTTCTTGCGAAAGGGTTTGGGGTGTAATTAGGCAAAGAATTAGGCAAAGAAGTCATTTGGTCTTACGGATTCAGTATCGATTGCTATTCTTAGTCGTAGAACCGTCTCTGGTTAGTGAACTGCGGCTTCTCGCCTTATACCCGTCCACTGAGATCCTTGTTACAAACTCTTACACCTGAAACTAAAGGGTGGGGTAAAAGGTAAAGTTATTCACTTAACTATTTACTTACAGCACCAGATACGGATTACAGCTTTGTTTTTTGTTTTTTCTTAAATTACACAATCATAGTGCCCCACACTAAACACACATAATGCTCTCTGTAAATGAAAATAAGTTGTATTAGAAAAACAGCCTCCCCAACTACCTATTCGTACAATCTGTGTGATTATTCCTCCCCGTTGTTGATTGGTTCAGGTAGCCTTAATAAGCACAGAGCATCTGTACAGGAAACTGATTAGATATGCAAATGTTGCCAACTTTTGGGGAATGAACAGTTCTCTAGATAATGTCGTTCCTTTTTAACCAAAGTACTTTTGAAACAATGATGTAAACCCATATTAGTAAATGTGCCTGTTCACCAAGGTTGTAAATCCTCATGTAAACAGTTAATGTATACATAGTGATAGATTATAATACACATACAAACCCATGGCATGCATTTACATGTGTTTGTTTTATTCTCAAGGGTTATCAATTGTGTCGCTGATCCCAATGCCATCCTTATGCGTTCTCTACGAACCCTTCCATCACAATGGTATATTGGCTAGCTGAACAGGCTACCATGCCGTCAAAGGGAAAGGGCCGAGAGGCTCTGAAGAACACAGGGGGAACTCAAATATTACACAAAACATAAAAGGGCAGCCATGAAAAAAATGATTGTTCCTTCAGTCCAAACGTATTTTTTGTTGGATAAGACTGTTTGAATGAAAATTCAGTTAAATATTAACCGCAGGTATGAGTCACATCTGATTATTTCACTGCCGGTGCTGCACCACCCAATAGCCATTGCTGGGACTTTTCTTCAGAATACAAGGTAATGGTAAATACCGTAGGTGGCTTCCCGACTGGTGAATCAGAACCTCCCACTATATGGCTATAACATATTGTTACTACTAGGGTTGCAGATATTGGAAATATGCAATACTTTATTCTATAAATTACTGAAAATACTAGGTAGGCTGCTCACGGTGTCCCCCAATGCCCTTAGTCCATTTTCTTCTAGATGTTAGATTGAAGGTATGTATATTAATTATACGGCCTTGGGGAGAATGTAACATTTTAAATGCAATCCCTTCTTATTTTAAGGTGCAGTTTCTTTTAGTGTGCACAGAGAGGCTGAGGTACAAGGAGGCAAAGTGGGAGCTGCAATGGAGTTCTTTGCTGCAATAGCACAGACCTCTTTCGCTTTTTCACCCCCTTAGGCTGATCAGTGGAGATCAGAAGACCTTCCCAACTAGACCATGCGCCTACAAAAGCAGAACAGTGGGGCAGCAACACAGGAGAGCGGGTCAGTGCCCAGAAATTGGGCAGCCTCATGGAATGTAGGACTGCTGGAAGGCATGAAGTCTCTTTGTTCCTCCTTTCCAGGAGCTCAGAATGTTTGCTGAGCATGAGAGAGGTCGAAATAATATGAAGGAGCAGAAAATGGCTTTATGAATGAAGTCTCATAAATAAAACAACCAACAATCCAAAAATTTTTTAGCACTCTTCTGCTCTCCTGCTTTTGTGGAAAGTGGGGATCAGAGGCCAGATCTTCTGATCACCCCTGGCAGCTGTAAGAATCAATGAAGGTCTGTGCGGTTGTAGCACACTCATTGTAGCTCTTATGTGTGAGGCTAGCGTCATGCCACACATCCAACTCAGGTGGCCAAACTATATTTTCTTCTGCCTTATTCAGTTACATTAAAAACTATGAATAAGTCACAATGAGACTTAGAAATACTTGGTAAAACATTCCCCATATGCCAGTCTGGATCCATTCCTGTCCAAGCATGGGTTTGTAAGAGAGTTATGGTTTCAGCCTAATTAAGTATACTAAACCTCTGACTCCAAACTGTTATTACAGGAGAGACATGTTGTGGATGCAAAACACAACAAAAATCCTACTTTATAATAATTATAGGTAAAACAGACACCCGCAGTAAAGATAAAGCAAATTCTCTCGCATCCCATCTCGCCTTTCAAAGCAGTCTCTTGGCTTCTTTGTTCTGGTTACCTCACAAATCAGGTTTATTCTTCTCCACGATTACGGAGTTCTACAGTTTCTTGCTCCTGTCGGTTTAATGGAATATTATGAAACATCTATTTTTTGGGTGAAAACTATCCTGATACTATTGTGTTGCATGCAGTTGTACCTGGCTGAGAGTTTTTTCACTCAATACAATGTCAATTAAGGGGAATGCGGCATTCAAACGATTAGTTACCTTTCTTGTAGGTTCACGGCTTTAAACCCAGACATCGCCATATGGAACGGATTTGTGAGCACTGGGCTGCTGGGATAACGGATTTACTATATGTCTTAGCGCCTGGTGGTTAATTGGCATTAGAACTTAGTAAACTGACCTTTGACATTAAGTTAACTACAACAACATATGGAGTGACAATGTTTTAACTGGAATTACAATACGTAGGATCAGAGATGTCCAAATCTAGCCTTGGTAGACTTTTGGGGTTTTTATCTAATTAACCGTTAATTCTCTGTGTCACTAAGAAGGCCCCTAAGTCATAGACTAAGTTACTTAGGTTGTCTCCCTCATGTGGACTAACTTTTTTTTAAGATGAAAGGAAAGATTTGTTACTCTGTATCTTTTTCCATGTTGCCTAATATAAGGTATCATTTCTGACCAACGCTATATCCACTTTCCTTATTTAGATGAATAGTACAGTTCTCCAAGCAGCTGCGGACAGCACTCCATAGCACCCGGTCTGCCACTAGGGAGTATTGGACCCCAATCGGCAGTGGCTCACCGGGCTGTTGCATAATGGCTAGTTTAAGCCTGGGTGGCAGCCTTTGATGTATTACTGTTGGCAAATTGCCCTTACTCAGTGGGCCGAGACCCCCCCCTTACATTTTCACTACATGGGGTCTGTGTCTAGCCTGCAAAGCCCCCACCCCCATCCATCTCCCCCTTTAATTAGGGTGTCTCCTGCGACATCTGCGGGTAGTCCTGGTGGAGTCCTGCAAGGGTAGGCTCTGGGTTGCTGGAGCCCAAAAGTTCCCAGGTATGTTCATGATGACATGTCCTGGTGCTTTCATTAGTGGATGTAGGTCCTGGAGGTGGCATTTTATTTTACTGATTCCAAGCTATTTTACATTGTATGCCTTTAAAAACCAACTATACACACATTTTTAAGTTCCTTGAGCATTTCTGCAGTCAGTCTGCATTTTAAAACATTTTCTGATTTCCAAGAGGAACAATTGTTAGAGGAATTGTGCAAACACACAAACTGCTCAAGATTAGGACAATCAATGAACATATAAATATCAATTTCCAGGGATTTATTTGTTTCACATGTAGTGAAAATTAGATTTTAAAGCAGATGTGAGTTATATGTGCTATGTTATATGTGCTATGTAATATGTGTGTGTGCGCGCGCAGTCTTGTATGAATAGAAACAATACTTTCATTAGTCCCTGGGTCTATTTTATGTCTAGGAAAGCCTTTCACATGCTTTAACGCCTTCACTGAATTAACCCTTTGCCATTTCTGTGAAAAGGCTATTCCATGCATCCACTGCCCTCTCGGTAAATTAATATATCCTGATGTTACTTTTAATCATTTACCCCTCTAGTTTAGGACTATGTCCTCTTGTTGTGGTAGCATTTCTCCCTTGAAATAAACTTCCTTTATCATTGAAATGTTTTTTTCTATCACATCCCCCCCTGTCACGTCTTTCTTCCAGGCTATATATGTTAAGATCCTTTAGCCTTTCCCGGTAGGTTTTATCCTGTAATCCATGAACCATTTCAGTAGCCCTTCCCTGAACTTTCTCCAACATTTCTATATCCTTCTGGAGATACGGTCTCCAGTACTGTACACAATACTCCAAGTGAGGTCTCACCAGTGATCTGTATAACGGCATGAGCTCTTCCCTCTTTCTACTGCTAATACCTCTCGCTATACAACCAAGCATTCTGCTCGCATTACCTGCTGCTCTACTGCATTGTCTGCCTACCTCCATAGAGAAGCCACCTTGTCTATGGTTGGAGAGCAGCTTCTTCAGCAGAAGACCAGGGAAAGCTGTCAGAAAGAAATCAGCTTTAGTTCTTCTAAACACACAAATAATTGATTCCACAGATCTTACTTGTAACATTGGTTTGGGGAATCATTTTTCAAAAGCTGTTAAACGCCACTTGTACTCTTTTGCGTGGTCACAGTGATGCCCGTGTCGTAGCAGTGCAAGAGTTAAATGGTCTTAGAAACCAAAGTTGCTCCTCCAGATTATATCCTGTTAGTTGCAGACAGAAGGAGATAGAGTGACAGTATCGTGGGAATTGTGAGGACAGATACACCTGTGTAATTTAACCCCTTCAAGCACTCGCATAAAGCCTGACCTGGATTTTCCACTTTGTGGATTAGAGTGCATTGAAATAAGTTACTTTTGCTCCTGTCACAATAACTGTCCATTTAAATTGACAAAAAAACGGCAATAATATTAACACGCATTAAGACATACTGGTACAGAAGGAGACGAGGGCTCGCTCTTGTAGCCTTACAATCTAGTAACGTTAAGCCTAATAACACTGGAATAGTGTTACTGAGAACCATTATGCCCATCCAGTCTGCCCAGTTGTCCTGATGTAAAGGCTCTTAATCAGTCTTCCACCTCTTCTGATGGGAAGCTGTTCTCTTTATCTACCAAGCTTCCAATAAAATAAAACAACAATGCTGGCAAGTTTCAGTCCCGAATTCTGCCTCTAGTGGAGAGCATGCTCCCAATGTGCGTATATCCAAATGCAGCAAACAGGTGGAACGTGCAGCACAACCAGAAATATGACACTTTTAGGAGACTCTCCTTGCTGAAACTTATATAGTTATAGTACATGGACGTTATAATCTCACATTGTTCTCCACTCATATTACAAATAGAGCACCATGCATGTCAAGCTGCGGACAGTCATAAACAACAAGGGGGACAATATCCCAGCTGTTAGAAAATGTGGGACTCTATGTAATACACAATGATATCACATCTGTATATATATATATATATATCTAGTGTTAATGTGTTTAAATGTAGCAGCATGTGTTGGTAAACGTGTTCATTCACAAAAGTTTTTTTTTTTTTAAAACAAAGCTCTGTTCAGAAGCATTGACATAAAGGAGCAAATACATAGAGTTCTTTAAACTTAGCTAAACTTCTTTACTGAAAAAAATATTGTACAATAACTGAAAAAAAGAAAAAAACCTCAGATCTGAGACACACAGGGGGAATAGCTGAATAGCAGCTAATTTCCTGTCTGCTCCCTTCTCCCCCATCCTTCCAAAGGGTTGAATAACTTAGTGGAAGGATAGTTTGATGGGGAGTTCTAATCATTGAGATGCCGAGAACATGAAAATAAAGTTGTTTTTATGATCTTGGTACTAACAAGTGTTCTGCACAAAACAGGTTAATGGCTCCGGGACATCGAGAGGGGTAGAACTACCGTATATTGTGTAAATACTGGCTTATACACCTGTTAATAAGCAGCCTGTGTCTTCCATGCGTGGATCTAGTTTTACAAGTTTCCTTCTGCAATGTCAATTTTCTATTAACCTGCTCTCTGCATTGATCCTCTGATGTAACAAGAGGAGTTTTAGGAGAAACAGCTGTGACCAGGCACCTGCCCCAGGGGCCCATCTGCTCCACCACAAACATGTGTAATTAGAGGTGGTGGTTATTTTGCATTGGTGGCTAGTAGTTATTTTGAAATATATTATAATGTACAAGATGAAAAAATGTAATGTGAGCGGATAAGGTTGATACACAGGAATATTCCTTAACTTTTTGGACAACAAAATACAAATTAGTCAACCAGCTGGTTCAGATGCATGGCAGCCAATGTATAACCATGTTTGAAGTCAGAGCCGGACTGGAGATTAAAATCAGGCAATTGGACAATAAATGACGCTGTGTGCGCACACATGCATGGCGCACTCTGCCGCACACACTACACTCTTACTCTTGTCAGGTGTACCCAGAGAGCGACTGCACACTAAAGGACCAAATCTACTGCGGTCCAGGCCTGTTTGAGGTAGAGGCAGCACAACTATATCCCCACATAAATATTATTTGTCATCCCACTAGACATATTTACAGATTGGCTTAGGTGTCAGATATGGATGGTATGATGGGAGAAACCTGACAGCAGGGGTAAGGCTAGCAAAGGTGTGGCAGGATGGGTGGCTAACCCTTCAGTTCATCGGCTTCCCTGAAGATGTTGGTCTTTAGTTTTATCTTGTGTTAGGAAGAGTTGAATATGAGCAGAGCGGGATGATGGTTGCACCATTAACATTGATGGAGGCGGTCAAAGTAATTTTAACATTGGAGCAAGGATAAAAAGTTTTGTTCTTAGGAATTGTACAAACAGAAATTAGCCCCCCTGATGCAAAAGCCTAGGCTATTACATCCTAATGATTTGTTTGGGCATGATGGGACCTAAACTACCGGGATTCTGTACCCTGCTCAAATGTGAAAACATATTTGCTTTTTCCCACAAAAAGATGTGACTCAGAGAGGGGACCTTGAATTTCTTTTGACTTTACGTTTACAAGGACTCCAGCACCTGCACGTTCCCACAAACTTCTGTCAAGTTGTTTTTTGCTTTGCTATAATATTTTCCACACGGTTACTGAAACCTCCTTGGAAGCTTTAAAAGTTTCAAATATAACTTGGTCACGTCGGGAAGTGATTTTGAGGTGGAGGTGAAGCATTTGGGTTAGGTTTGGTTGATCTATGTCCTGAGGAGAAAGTAACAAGAGTATGAGGGTCAGTTGGTGTTACAAATTCACCTCCCTCCATTATCACAGACGTTACTGGAGTCTGGCCTTGTGGGGGAAAAGGATGGTTTGTTCTTTTTAATGTTTTACATTTTCCTTCTCTATTAATTGATGAAGACGGCTTCAGTTGTTTATTCTTCTGACTTCAATGAAAATTCAGAAATGTGAGAGACTCTGAGAACCTTGACATAAACTTGTGGAGGTTTTACTACCCCCCTCCCCCCAGAATTGGCAGTATACAAGGTGAAAGGTGACCCTGCAGAGATTAGTTTTTAAGTAGGACCTAAGCAGAGGTTAGATAATGCTTAACACAGTAATTCATCAAAGAATTATCACACACCTTGGGTCAACTCAGGCAAGAGCATAAACCCTTATGACAGTCTTGACAGTCTTCTGCATCTGTCATTCTCCAAGTCAGTTCTACAGAGAGCCATTCTTGAACCACTCCTTGAACAGCAATGATACAGAATTGTCTCTAGCGGCTGTATTTCTTATAGTTGCTTTTTCTCATGTAATCTTTCCTAGACTACAAAACTCAAATCTTAGAAGCATACGGCTATTTGTTTCCATTTATCTACTCATACCATACTGGGGAGTGATCTGCTCCTGGTAATGTGGCACTAGGGCTATCACCCCCTGTATGTATACTGGCCTAAGCTACCATAGTATATACCATGAGTGTAAACCATAAGTTGTATCTTCCTTAGTATTTTTTTAATTCCAAGGGCTACTTAAAATCAGTAGACCTATAACAATCAGAGATTGTTTGACTTTGGGAAAAATGTATCAGTTTACTGTCCTGATATTACCTTCTTTCTCCCATCCTTACAGAGTTAATCAAGAACCATCAATTGCCACCAAAAGTGAGCCATTGCTTTACACAATTGCTTATTCCAGTTGTATATTCGTAAAGTGTGTTTGAAATACACATTTAGTATTTTAATAATCTGTATAAACTGTTGCATAGGTCTGTTTAGTGAATATAACTACAAAGAGTAGAAGTGACAGATCTGCTTTACGTTCACTATGATGATTGGTTACTGGAACAATATTTATGTAACCTGCTAATCTGCAGGTAATTCACATTTCATCACTGTAACTGGTTAATAATGCACTTTTTTGTACTACATGTACCAAACAAATTACAGTTCGTCATAGGCTAATTGAAGTTTTACCCATTCTCCTGTTATTCTTCAGGTCAGGTGCCTGCATGGTAAGCATAGAATTTCAGAAGAATGAGTTCAAGGAATCTGGAGAAGGCACGGCCTCCGCAGTACTGCAGGCACTTCTTGGCAGACAATGGCACATTTCATGGTAAGGGGCAACTCATGCCATCTTTATTTGTGTGTCATGAACATTGTACTTTACAAAGGATTTAGACATGGCTTTGTGTCAGAAAAGAAAGGCATCCCCAAGTTTGGCAAGTCCTATCTAGTTTTTCATGGCTATATTGCTTAGCAAGGAGCTGCATCAATGAGACATGATGCAGCTCCTTGGTAAGCAATATGGCCATTAAAAACTAGATAGGATTTGCCAAAGTTGGGCTACTTTATCGTAGTGGTGGGCTAAGAAATATATGGCCATATAGTGTGACGGAATGCCCAATATTTGTGCCTTAGGTGTTTTTTCAAGAGTATTTCACAGAGTATGCGCTGAATTATTGCTTTGTTTTGTGTACTTATTGGTCATTATTATTCTTGCAGTAATTTTGGAATCTGAATTTTAAGGCCTTCCATACTTTTTAGGTTGTGCACTCCTGTATCTTTGTATAATTGTTATACATTACACAAGTGTCAAAGTGTAAGACATTATAGCTATTTTTTTGCTCTCCAAAAAAACTTTATTTGGTTCGTGTCCTTATCTTATGTCTTGGGCAAGTAGTCCGCAGCTCAAGGTCACTTATACTAATTAAAGGATAATGATAAGGAAACATGTCTTATTATAACTTTTACAATGAAAAATTGTAATTGGATTGGGCAGCACCCAATAAGTAAGTAGGTTGTTAAACCGTGTGGTACCCACGGACACTGGTTGTCTTAAAAAGTGTACAGAGGTGTTCTAAAAAGTGGGAGAAGGAAGAAACCATTATGTTGAACTGTAAGTATGTTTAAGATATTCTTATATATGTGTTTTGTTATGAGGAAGAAATATTTGAATAAGTATACTGGTACCATTGTACTAGGAAACACCCAGTTTTATATGGCAGATAGATACAAGATTGGTGCAGAATTGTACAGTGACAGGGCTTCATTGTTATCCAGTAACATAACACCGGAAATCCTATGTAATAAGAAAGACCAAGCTCTTAGGTCTTACATTGATGTGGATAAGGGTGACATATCCATGCTATAAAATCTTGAGTTCCTTCTGCCGGCACAAGACCTTGCAAAATTCAAGTTCTCCCGCACAGCTTTTTGTATTCAATAAACTGTTGGAGGCGAGTTGAGGTCAGAGGAAATTGAATATATACCTGTCTTGGCCCTTCAGAGTGCATTCCTATATCTGTGAGATTAAATGATTTGTTTTATCTAAACTCTCAGTTAAGGGATATTGTAGTTAGAACTCATGTCCTACTGAATTTCCAAGCAAAAGTTCTAGGAAAATTACCGTATTCCTTTTGTTCAAATATTTCCTTCATATTATTATTGATCTGACGTGTAAGAAGTTTTTAATTTGAAGCTTTATTATCATTGTTATTTATTGTTTTATATAGCGCCATTGTATTCCACATCACTGTACAATGGGTAAACAGTAGTGCATAACATAACAATTCATAACATAAGCAAGAGGTAGGGAGGGCCCTGCACAAACAAGCTTACAATATATTAGGCTTCATAGGTTTTTTCTCAAGAAGTTAACACTCATTTACAGCAATAGATGGTCCATCTCCTTGAACAAGACCTGGCGAGAATAAGGAGTGAAGAAGTATAGCTTAAAAGAAATGAAAAATGATGAATAACATTGGTATGACATGGACTCAAGAAACGATCTGATGTTCTATCTGAAGGAAAGGCAAACCTTGTAGTCAACTGTCTGTTTCTCATTGATCAGTTATCTGAAGCATTAAAATAGAGCAAATTTTGGCTTCTTTCCTTATGATCTCACAGACAGGGGTGATCAAACAAGCCCAGCTTTGTTTTGGTGGTCTTTTAATTATGGAGTCTATTTAATCTTGGGATATTCACTTGTAGGTCTGAAGTGCCAGCTTTAGCCATCTCACAGCAGAAAATAAGAATTGGCTTTTGAAACCTCAGTAGTTCTTTTAAGAGCAGCACCCTTTTAAGCAGTGTTAAGCATTGAGTTACCCAGAAGTTGTGCTCGCAAATTCAGTTCCAAAGGAAGATAATGGAGATTGAACTTGCAGTGTCTTACGGAAGCTGGGAGTTGGTAATGAAAACTCACTTCAAGTGCCGTGTTTAGTATTTCTGTCAGCCTGATTTTGTCATGTCCTATATGTTGTATACATTATTGAAGCTGTATAAATAAATGTTAGTCTTGATAAAAATGTTAGACCTAACACATTTGGAAAATTCTCTTTAGATTCTATGGATTTACAGTACATCTAATGTAGCTTTAAAGTAACACCGGTTTTAGTTCTCCAGTCCCTGTGAGACCTTTCTGTGACATAGATAATTTACATATGTATGTTTTTTTATTATTGTTTACGTAAATAATATTTATCCACCCTTTACTTAATATTAACTAACCCCAACAACGATAGATATTGGACACTGAAAATGTAGTGGTGGTTAGATTAGTTATCAAGAACTCGATTACCAGTGCGAGTACCACAGAGGAACAAAGCCACCCCTTAGGTCTTTAAGGACTGAACACACAGGTGGATTGAAGACTATAAAAAAAGACAAAAAAATGTTTGCAATGAGTGTAGTGTAATTGCCACAAGATGGCACCAGCCAAATTCAAATGAAAACAAGACAGGTTGAAGATCTGTTCTAGCCTAATAATCTGAAATCTTTTAGATGTTTCTTGGAAATGCTTGCCACGCTCATTTTTAAATGTTTTGAATTTCTTTAAATTTAAGGTAGATAGTCTGGTAGATGACCAACAACACAAATAATATTTCCAATCTTTTTGCAAAGACAATTACATACCTCCCAACATTTCAAAATGTGAAAGAGGGACACTTTTTTGAAAAAAGAAAAAAAAAAAACATCTCGCGGAAATCACCAGTACAAGCAACTGCACTTAAAAATGTTGCGCTTGCATCGCCACTTAAAACACGCTTCATTTTTGTCAGCACAGTCATGCATATTAAAAATAACCAACACATTGAACTGAATTCCCATGAGGCTCAGCCAGACATACTACTTCCATGATGCTGGCTGAGCGTCATGGGAAGTGCAGCAACAGTAAAGCTGCAGATGCTAGCTGTGAACTAAAATTCCTATGATTCTCAGCCAGCCAGGTGTCCACCATAATGCTGGCTGAGCATCATTGGAAGAGTAGTCCACAGCAGCAGAGATTTTTTTTTAATTAAAAAAGGCTAATGTTAGCCTCCCTCCCAGGACTCCTACACACTGCCTTTACACACACCTGCCCACAAACACACATACACATACACTGCCCTTACACACACACATATATACGTACACTGCCCTTACACACACACCTGTCCACCTAAATTGGGACAGTTTGGGGGCATGCTCTAGCTACCATATGCACTTTAATGCATATGTCATCCCTTTACATTTTCATGTAGTCCCCCTTGCAAATGCATGTGTGTATTCTCTAGAATCCTTGCATATGCATTTGCCTCCCAGAACCTTCGCTTACCGAAGATCACTTGCTCCCTGCAACCATGTGTTATACTCACTGCTTGTCAACTCCAGCATTGGCTCCAAAAATCCCAAATAATATAATGGGCAGAAGCCTCATGTGTTTCATATATAGGTACTGTATTAAATGCAAAAGTGGGCCCATACTCATATCTCCAGGTAGGTGGAGAGTGGTAGAGCCCTTACTATTATCCTGGCAATTTAGGTATCTTAACCAATAATGCACATCAATGTCTTTCGTGCAAACATTAAAGATGGCCTCCTACATTGACAATATATATATATATATATTGTCTCCCTATCTACCCAGTATCTGCATACGTTTTTCTATCATTGTTACAAGATTGAAGGGCAATTCCAATTCCCATTCACTTTTAAGTCTTGTCACAATGTAAACAGAGCAGGCTTTTTTTTTTATTTAATTTTCCTTGTTTCAAATCATGCCGTGTACTTAAACGATCTAATCTAAATTATGAACACTTGCCCAAAACAATAATAAATGCAAGACCTAGGCTACATTAGACATTGCCAGAATTTATGATATACCTTTATTTGCATTTCAAGGACAAAGCAGAAAAAAGGGATAACATTTAAACATTTTAAAAATGTCCTACTTTTGAAAGCATATAAATAAATAAAATCTACACGTATCAATTTCAGGAAATGATCATATTTCCACCATTATTATCTATATCAGCATATCACAAATGCCAGCCAACAAATCACCATGCACAGTTTTTTGTTTTTTTTTTGGCAGAGGTCATTCAGGTTCTCAATTTAAGTAATATTGATTTACAGTGTAAAACTTTTTATATGGTTTATACTGTTGACCATAATACTAATAAAGATGGTAATAAAATTACGTCTATTTATGCAAATGAGGACATTCTCAGTTATAGTTTCAGAATTTGTATGTTTTCTGTTAAGGAAACTTTTTTTCAGATATTAACAGTGATTTCCACATTAGATGCATTAATAGTTTTTACTGTGTTATGAAATGGACAGTCTAATGTCCCTGGGAGTCTCGCCAGTCAAGAATGCATTTGGAAGTGGTTTGTGAGTAGTTTAATATGCATTGTAAAAAATAAAGTATTAATCTTCAGGAGAAACTCCTCGATGATCCGATGATTTGCTCCTCATCAGACTATGGGAGGAGGCATTCAATAGGAGTGCTGTCTATGCATGGCCATGGGAAGCAATTGTTCATACCTGCTTATGGTTGGTACAGATGCTTAAGTTGAGTCTATGTGTATTTAAGATGTCTGTCTATGCTATTCAACTTTTATCTCAAAAGATACCAATAGATAACACTGTTTAATTATATCCCTCATATCAGCCTCCTCCGTGCTTAAAGGGTACCGATAATACAACTGTATTATTTGGTTCTGCCATTACAATAGCTAGGAACTGGATATGGATCCTCATTTGAAAGTAAACAGTATTTTACTGTTGTCCGGAGCCATTCAAAAAAAACTTATTGTTCAAAACAATTTATCTATGCAACAATAGAGACACAATAACAATTATAATTGAGCTTTCTTACTTTCAAGCTCTCGTCGATTTCAACGATTAATCCTTGGCCTCAAATCTTCTGTTTTGGTAATGCAATGAGGTAGTTGGCGCAGACTTCTCACATGTAGTTGTTCCAGTCGACGGTTGTGTTCTGTTTTATGCCCAATTGATCCTCGCACCACTTGATCAACGTCAATTTCTTGGTCCAGCAATAGAAGAAATGAACGGTTGTCACAAAGGGTAAAGAATTACCATATTTGCTCGATTATAAGACGGCCCCCCCAAAATCTGAATATTAATTAGGAAAAAAACAAAAAAGCCTGAATATAAGATTACCCTATAGGGAAAAAGTTTTACCAGTAAATGTTAATTCATGTAAACTATGTAAACTATTTTTTTTTAATAAAAGCTATTTTG
>VKOC01000008.1:18879153-18893635 GCA_009364415.1 Spea multiplicata
TATACAGCGCGGGGGGTATTACTGTATACAGCGCTGGCGCTGGGGGTAATTACTGTATACAGCGCTGGGGGTAATTACTGTATACAGCGCTGGGGGTAATTACTCTATACAGTACACATTCACAGAGAAGACAGAAATAGCTGAAAAGCGGTGACACGTATACACATTAAAAGTGATGTCATCAAAATTGTTATTTCACTGGAAATTCACTGAGAAATGCTGTTAAATCTCATGTTTTATCTCTTGATGTAAGGGTTACCCCCGCAGGTCGTTTACATGCTGCCAGTTGTGTTTCTTCTCTTTCTGGCAGGGAAGGGGTGCATTGTAAAAGTCTCCGGTTCCCCGCTGATCACCGGCGGTTTGTTCGCCTGTTTATTTCATGCCATTTCATTTGACTGAGCTGGTAGAATATTTACACGGCGTAAAGCATTTGTGAAAACAAACCCGGGTTCCACGCGGCCGGCGCCCGGGCCGTAAATTACACGCAGCACCCGACGCGTTCTCCTAACCTGACGAGCGTTTGGAATCAATGAAGTATTCATGACGACCGAATTGATTTTTTAGAATCATCTCACAAATATCAGGGTAATTATTAGACTGACGGCTGTCTCTTCTCTTTAACCGGACTCTAAAAAAACAAAGAAAATGGAATAATTGCTCAGTAATTCTAGAAAAAAGACCCCAGATTTATTTATTTCATTTATTTTGGATTTATATATTTATTTTAAAAATAATTTAAATAATTTATATAAAATAATATATATATTTTGGGTCCTGATTCGGGTAAATTAAATTAAATTATGAAGATCAAATTCATTTTCCAATTGGGTTTCTGCATTTGTAATTTTTTTTAATATGAGGATAGGGCTTTGCCCCTTTGCCTCCGAGGTCTATGGTCAATAGGGGGGGGGGGATTTTATAAAACGCTTTAGATGCGAGATACCCGGAGGTTTGATGTCACACAAGTTAAGTTGCAACAATGTAACTGAGATGGTTTTTCCTTTAAATTTGGGCTAGGACTCCCCCCCCGGCTACATAACAGGGCTCCCCAAATCGCCACTGCACCAGCGGTTGGTCAAGCGTCCGGTCCCCGGTGGGAGTAAGTTGTGTGAGTAGAGGTTGTGGTCCTCTATAATGGTAATAGGCGGGTTAGGACGATGCTGAGTAGGCACAGACGCCATAGGTACTTCCCCCTGATGCCGCCTGGAAGGATCGGAGGGGGGTCGTTATTGTCCTGGCCAACGGTTATCATCAATTTCACCTAAACGGTTGCGTCTCCCGATGAGTATTTTCCGCCCTCGCTCACACTCAGAACTGTCAGACTCTCGACCGAAAGACGCGGACGGATATCCAGAGGCCTTCCCAGAAGAGCGAGAGCCAAGTCAGGTCGTTGAGGATGTTCTGACCACAACAGCTGTTGTGTGAAAGGAATGAACACTCAATGTGACTTTCTGTTTTGGCAGCTGTGGACTCGGTTTAATAAATACGAGGAAGAGCCTCATCCTAGCCCCGGGGGGGTTGTCTGTCTATTTATTTTTACATTCCAAACAGAATGCGTTTGTTGGTGATGCGCACCCTTCTGGGGTGTCCTTCCAGCGGACAGATGGAGGCCTTTGATGCCGGTGCTGGTTAGCTGTCTGACGTGAATAGCAACGGGAAAAGTCTTGCAATTGTTCAACTAATGGCTAATGGTTCAAAAAACACGGTCTGCTAGAAAATCTCTCCAATTTCTATTACTGGGATTTAGGCAGGACTCTTTAGGACTCTTTAGGACTCTTTAGGGAGTCAGACTGTATAATATCTTTCGCTCCCTGAATCAGCGTTGATCCCGGGCAGAAAGTAATGGAATTATCTCTTTTCGATTCTAATGGTTCTGCTGGATTAGGGTCGGGTAGAATCGTGGCGGGATACTTGGGACAGGTCAAGGTTTGCCCTTATGTCTGGTGGTCTTTAGCCCAGTTTTAGTTTGAATGGGCAGATTCTCTGGGTTTTTTTACCCCTGCCTCAGAGTGTTGGGGTGAATGGGCAGATTCTCAGGGTTTTTACCCCTGCCTCAGAGTGTTGGGGTGAATGGGCAGATTCTCAGGGTTTTATCCCACGTGGGTCTGGAGCCAACTCTTTCATATTCTCCTCTGAGCGTCCCGATTGGTGCTTCTCTCCCTGCTATATCACAGCTGCTGGAATCCATGCTTGAATACAGGTGACTTCATTCAGAACATCTTAACCTCCTGACCAGTCATGGTTTCCATAAGGACCGTTATCAGGACCACTCATAAAAAAGATCAAGGACCAAAGAGGTTTAAGGTCTTCCAGCTGCCAGTAAAAGGGTAAATTGGATTAGAACCGAATGTCTTTCATCTGCCTACATTTATTTTTCTGAAGGTTTAGGGGGTAACCGGATCATCATCATCATCATTCACCCCCCCCCCCCGGGAAGCCGCGAAGGAAGCCGCACGTAGATCCGATCCATCGAGCCGGCCGGGGAAGCGCTGACAGCCCGGGCTTGAATTTAAGACGATCGCGCAACAGATAAGGAGCGTTAATCAGCCGTTTATGAGCGGGGCGGCCTTTCTCCCGGCCGCCATTTCCCCGGCGCTGCGAAATATATATATCTGTCAGGACGGGAGAGCCGCGGATCTTAAATTACATGAAATATCGCTGGCGTTCGCCGACTTACAAAAGGTTAGAATCATAGAGACCTTTTCAGAAAAAGACAAAAGAATCGAAAGTTTTATCAGAATCTGAAATGTTTCAGGTATTTATCCAGGAACAAAGTTTAAATGTATGGATCAAAGTCCATTTGATCCATACATTTAAAGACACATAAAGCCTGGCGGGGGTAGAATGGGGAGGAATCATACAATTCTGCACAGATATCGAGAATACGGGAAATTCCAAAATACTTTATTTCATTTATTTTTTTACGGAAATGCCATTTTCAGTCAAACCATATTGGTTATTTGTGAAATATATATAGCGGTTTTTATTAACGCCGACAAAAGCATTGCCCTGATGGATGGCGGAGCATAAAAGCAGATTACCCTAATGCCCGGGCGATAAGCGCTTAACGCGAAGCACATGTGTTCTCGGGCGCGCAACAAAATGAAACACACTTTTAATTAAAGAACGCCGTATATTTTAACCCCGCGATGACATTTAAATTTGTTTTCCGTACTTTTTTGGGGAAAAAGACTGAAATCGGATATCTGGAGCGAGGGTAATCGAGGCGAAGAGTTTTCGCAGCGTTTTGGCCGCTGGTGTGTTTGGGAACGGTTATGGCGGACGCGGCTTCCACGCCTTCCGGGGGGAATGAACACCCCCTGAACGATGAACACCTGCGTTAGGTAGAGAAGCCCATAAACCGCGCGAGGCGCGTGATGTCATAAAGACGCCGCGCGTGCAGCTGTTCCCCGAATGATTGTTATATTGCGATGGGAGCCCGTTCCATAAACCCCCCCCCCGTTAAACAGTAGAGCGTTGGGTCGTTAATGCCGGAGATTGGCACGCAGGGGGCTGCGAGCTCCAGGGCTATTTCACAACGCGCTTTAATAAACAACGTTTTCATTCTTTATTTGGTGGCGTTTGGGATTTTCCGGCGTTCCTATTGGGGGGGGGGTTCAGAAGCACGAAGGTGTCAAATACAAAGTATCGAGACGAGCTTAGCGTGCACTCAGATTTAACGTTTCCCACCAAGCAACCGACCCCAGCGTGACAGCTGCGGACCCCCCCCCATAATACACGAGACCCGGAAGGGGAATTTATTTGAGAATTTAATTTAATCTACAAAATTACTTTCAATCGCTAGGATTCTGTATCAGCCTCCTCCGAACGCACAAACAATAATCTTCATGCTCGGAAAGTCTTGATTTGGCTGAAAAGGAGCTTCTGGAGAGTCCTCAGGAGGTGGCGAGGTGACCCCTGAAACTCAACAGGACCCAGGAGCCTTGAGGACCATCTGGACCACGGACCGGCCCAGTAGAAGGTATGATGGACTCCACCATGGCCGGCAGGACTAGAAGAACAACTCAAGAGCAGAGGAGTGGAGCTTGACCCAAGTCGACAAAGATGTCCGACTCAACAGCAGCTTTCTGTGGTCTCCAAAGCCACGTAAAACGATCGATCGTAACTTAGAGAAACGTCTGGAAACATTCAGAACGTAACAAATGTTACAAACGCACAATTATAGTAACAACACAGAGACACATTCATGTAATACCCTGCGGATGACTTGTTGGCCCTCGTGCCGCCCCATATAGATCTTGTAGATGCTGCCAAACGATTGGTTGGCTCTGAGAAGAAGGAGGACTTTCTTCTGTTTATCGACCTGTGGACACCGAAGATTTAGGGTCTGCCATCAATCTCTCCGGCCGCCACCGCCTGAAGTCATCGGACGCTCCGGGAAATAAAATAATTATCATCCGATCTGTAAAGGTTACGAGGTAGCGGTGGCGGCGGGGACCCTCGCCACGTTCTGCCACAGTTAATGTACCGAGTCCCACGAGGAACGGCGCAAATCGAAAGTCAATAATCCCCGGCTGCATGGGAAGACGGATTGATGGACTCCGGTTACAAAGCGTCGGCTCTTCCCGGTTTCCTGCAGTTCGGTGACTGAAATCCCCGCTAATATGAAAGATATTTGTGACGATTCTCCGCGGCTCAAAACAACGAAATGAAATCAATGGTCGGTCGGGCAAAACAAAGCCGTCGGCGTCCGGGGAGCGCAGGCACTGCGGCCGCCAATAATTGTTTACGGAGAATGTATATCATTTCACTGGGGGGGGGGCGGTTTGGTCCAAGAGCTGACAATCTTATCTCCCGCCCCCCTTGGATAGACGTTTCAATATCGAGGTCTGAAGGGAATTGGTGAAAATATCTTGTTTGCTTTCTGTAAACAAAATCTCATAGAAGTCAACAAAAGATGACGGCGATTAGAAGACTAAGAAGAAGTAATAAAGGATCACTCGCTGCTCCTGTGTGCAAGCAGGGGTCGGTCGCACTGGGAATTCTCTGCTCGATGTCTGATTGCGCATCACAAAATGCCATATGCCTATCCCATGCATGGTTAAATCCTCTCACTGTATTACCCTCTACCACCTCTGCTGGGAGTCTGTTCCATTTATCTACCACCCTCTCAGTAAAGTAAAAATTCCTTTTATTTATTTTGACAGCTTTCCCTTCTTTTAGTTTTTCCTGATCGGTGTTATCGCGCGCCGTTATATAGGGATATATATATATGTGTGTGTATATGTGGGCAGTGAATGAATGTAGACACGGCTATTATTTGGGTGAATGAATTAATAATCTGCCGGGGGAAAATACTTCGGCTCTCAGCGAGAATAAGATTTATACGGTAATGAGTATTTTAAAATGGAAAATCTTGCGTATTTATTATTCATGCTTTTCCGCCATTAATACATTTTATTAGCTTTTTGCTAATTGGCTCTTGGCTTCTTGGCTCCGAATAGCAAAGAAAAAAAACATAATACCTGGAAAATATTTTATACCCCCCCCGATACCCCGCAGCGAATACGCTCGCAAATACCCCGCCGCCAAAATAATTAACCCCCGGCAAGTTATTAAATAAATAAGTCACTGCGTGTCGGCCGAGGGTTGGGACTGATATCTGGGACACTGTACGGCTGCGCGTTGAAGGGGATCTTCTACGTATTCCTCGTCTCGATAAAAAAATACGTTTTCAGAAATGATTATTATTTATTGTCTTATATGGCGCCATCAAATATCGTTGTTTTCTTTTTTACCCCACTTGTAGTTTTTGCCCCATAATATAAGGTTTTCAGCCGTTTGTATGATTCTCGCTCTGTTATCTGAGCCCCGATCTACTAAACACCCCCGACTCCTTATCATACTGCCTGTGGGGGGACAATAGAATGGCTCGGTTTTAATCTCCCAGTCGGACTCCCTGCCTTTTGTTGATTATGAAGTTTATTTTAGAAGTGGGATAACTGAAGACTTTTTTTTTTATCCATCCTTTTATTGCGGACGATCCATTTATCAACGTTTTTAATGCTCGAGGAAGAGACACGAAAAGAACCCATTTTTCATTTTTTATATAATTCCTAAAAACGTTAAAAAGCAGAAATTGCCATTCCGTAGACGCGCCGCTGCCGTTTCCATGATTAAATCACCAAAAAGCGGTATTTTTACGAGAGTTTTCTCGGCTTCGCGCACAGCGTTTTTTTTCTGGTATTCCGAATGTTTTTCGAGTGCCGTGGAATTCTCTGAAATCATTGGAATGTTTGATGTTCAAGAAACATTTTCTCCCAGAACGCACGCAATTGGACAACGTTCTAAAGTTTGCCAACATTCTAAAGTAGAAAACCTTTCAGCCAATGGGATTCAAGCTGCGAAGCAACGTCAGCTGTCACTGGTGGAAACACAGACTGTTCAGGCCAAGGAATTTCACAGCCGGTCGTTACTCTCGTTTCCGGGCCTTTCTATACTTACTGAGTACGAGAGAGCGTCTATAGGAAGACCCGCACTCCGTTTCAACATTTATTCGGTACTAAACTTCTTAGGCCGTTCCTAAGAACATGAACTTAACTCTGTTATTTACTCTGCTATTTACATACCAGCTTTTGGACAGGATAACATTCACGCACGCACTCACATTCGCACTCACACACTCACTCACATAAAGCCTATGCACACTGGCACCGACAACCCCGATAACAAAACAGCCGCGAAATAACAAAGTATCTCCACGACACAATAGTACTCATATTCAGCGGGGTTACTACAGGTGGACGCAACTGCCCGGGGGCTTGTAATGGGGTAGGGGGGGTGAAATTGTTCCCCTGGGTTATTTTGATTGAGGGCCACTGCTTGAAGTAAATTTGTTGTCAACTTGTAATTCCGCAAACAGCCACTGGGGGTTCTACGATAACAAGGAGAGAACTTACACCTTGACTGGATCCTTCTCGGCTCCATTATAAGGTTTCTATGCAGTTCTTCTTGGAGAATGTTTGCAGATCTTTTCAGCATCGGCAAGCACGTGGTGGAGCATTGAGTGACCCCCAAAATCCCGAGTGGACCCCAAACTCAGCCCCGGTTAGCGGGAGAGATCTTTCGGTGGAGTGATGACAGGTGGGAAGAATTATATATAATAATCGTAACGCACGCTTGGGGGCATCGGAAAATTAATGAAATGAGTGAATAATTGGCAAAGAAGTTGATTGAAGAGGCTGGCGAATGAAGTAATAAGTAGGATAGATAGAGGGTTCACCCCGAGCGACATCACAGGGAGGATAAATCATTCGCCATTCTCCGGAACATTCTCCACACCCACCGTCTGCACGCTTCTATTATCTGATCGTCTCGCTATCGTTTATTCTTAGGGGCTCGGGATTATTCTTAGGAATGCGGTATTTTGGTGCATTGTTCCCTCTTAAAACGACCAAATATAACTTTGTTAACCCTTCGTAGGCTTCTCAGCCCTTTCCGGCCGTGAAAGTGTTAATAAATATATTTATTTGGAGGCGCAGCCTCTGGTTTATTGTATTTTTTTTTTTTTCTCCAAACGTACGCTAGAACAAGAAAGTCTCTTCCGACGCATCCTGTTCTACTCAACTTAAAATGAAAAAAATAAATATATATATATATTAAAAAAAAATCATTTTTGGACGTCTCTGCGGGATGACCCCGGAATTAGCCAAGTTCTCTCCGTAGTTCTGTTCAGTACAAAGCGACGTAAACCACCTTCCCGGGGCTGATACGTCTCGCTCGTAATGCAGGCTGCCGCCCGGCCTCATGGAGAGACTATTGTGTCGCGCGTCTCGGAGGCAAATTACATTTCTAATTGGCTGAAAACGCGGCGAGCTTCTGGTTGACGGCGGGGATCTTTTTTTCTCCTTTTTATGATGATATTTCCGGTGTAAAGGGTTGTGAAGGTAGCTGCGCATGCTGAGAAACCGTTATATGCCGGTGAAGGGAAGCAAGGCGAGGAAGCCGTCCCGTCCCAGGACTTGTCACCATAACACTTTGCTCTGGTTTATGGCCTCATAAAAGGCGGGATACTGTGTGTAACCTTAAATACCCCCCCCCCCCCCGATTTACCCTCCGGAAACCGGGGCAAATAACACAAAAAATATGTGCGTTCCGACTTAACAAGCAGCGCCGTGCCCCGGGTACAGGAACTGTCATTTCGGGGGTAATTTGCTTGCAGTGACGCGGCTGTCATAATAACGCATTGTCGTGAAGAAATGACATCACGTGACCCGAAGACTTTTCAACAAGCAGAAGCAAATCCGTATTCCGAACTTTCCGCCTGCCAGGCAGAGGTGGTAATTGCTTGTATGAAAATGTATAAATATATGCGTCCACCAACGGAGCCATTTGGGGGGTTTGGTGGATGCCGATAGGACGCGCGGAGAGTTAGCGAAGGGTCTGGGGAACATTTTAACGTTTTCGAGAATCTAGAAATAGCTGAATTTACAGCTTTTACTTATATTAACCCCTTAAGGACAATGGGCGGTCCCTAAACCCATTGAAAACGATGCAAAGGCTTTGTCATTAAGGGGTTAACCTGTTTACAGATCTAGAAACTGGGTTTCCTTAATAAAAAAAAAAGGACATTTTAAAAACGGGTTACTTTAGATGATTCAGTGAAAAAAAAGATTCAAAACCGGATTTTGACTTTTTGCCCCCCCAGAAAGTTTGTAACGGTTTTCTCCTTTCATTCCTTTTGAGAGATCTTCACGTGGGGTAACCCAACCACCGAGGTGTCTCATCTCCGTCTGTCTGTCTGTCTTCTTGGATCGCCATAAGAAGTAGCCAGAGGCTCGTGGAATGGAGTTTTATTTCGTTTTCGTAGCTGTTTTCTCTTCTGTTACTTTTGCTCGGTTTGGCCCCCGAGGGCCCCGCTTCCATTTCCCAAAATGCACATTTTCGGAAAGAAAAAAATAAGCAGTACTAGATCCGCATCCACTTATCTGCCTTCATTTACTCTTCCGATTAATTTACGCTGCAGGAATGTGGTCACCGGAGAGAGAACCCTTTGGTGGTGAAATGGTTAACAGTTTCCCATTACATGAAATCCTTCCGTGCGCGGCAGGGACTCCCAGGAGCTGCCATCTATGCGTCTCCCTGAAAGCCACCCAGCTGTTCCTGCCTTTTTCTGGTCTTAGTGCTAATTGCATAATGTCCCTAATTTCTACCCGCCGGCAAACGAGCCGCCGGCGGATTACCTGGAGGGCGAACTCCAATTACAGCAACTTCTGAACAAATTGTCTTAAGAGCTTCTCCGGTGAGATTAAAACCCGCAGGTCCCTCATTGTCTGGAATAGAAAACCAAAAAACAGAGAGACAAAGGTGCCTGGTTAACCCTCCGGGGGCCGGGGCAGAAAAATCTTCTTTATTTAAGGAGGCCATATTTTAATCCGCTTCACAGCTGGACCCTTTAGTAACGGACCCTCGGTTACATAGCCGGGAACAATGATGGCCCGACTCTCTTCACGGACGCGATACGGAATGGTGTCATTCTGCGCATGTGCCATGAAGACCTCCGATGTTGCTGGATGAATTCTTAGGTGACCGCAATGTATCCGGCTCTCCGCAATCGTTTCTATTCACTCTTTTCAGATACATTGTTCCAAGGTCCTTCTCTTGGGTCTCTAGATGGAGAACGTCTGTTATCGGATAGGCGTAGCCGTGACGGCATCTCCTCCGTACCATCCTGGGTCACCCCCCAAATCCTGGAGAGTGACCCAGAGGACCTTCTGGGGTCATTGATGCTTCATAAAAAGCAGAAACAATGGAGATACTTGGTCAGAAGTGAAGTTGTGATCCATCGGGGAGGCTCCTCGAGTCATGGTGTCCTTCTGGAACGGGGCAGACTGGACTCGTCTACCTAACGTGGTTGACGTTGACCAAGGAGGGAGGGAAAGTCTTGTGTCGGCTCAATTAACTTCGTTCAGTCCACGTTGTAACCGTAAGACGTTGGGCCAACATTCCAAGAGATGTAGGGTGACATCAGCTGTGAGGACCTCAAATGTCACGTCTCAAAAATCAGCTCTAAAGCTTTCGTTGTCCAACAAATAGATGATTTACGTTCAACGTGAAAAAATAAATTGAAATTTTGTTAACAGCGTCGATTCCAGCATTTAGCAGGTTGGACTACCTGAGATTACCGATGACAGCCGGCTGGCCGATGGAGCGCGAAGCCGAAAGGTCTACTTTGTACCATTGAATCGGCACAAAAGAAATCAATGCTTTTCATCCAGTTGGTTGGAGATGAGCCAAGGAAATTGTTGGGCTGAGAATCCTCCAGTGTTTGCTTCATTGTCCTCGTCTTCGTTGGTTGGGCTCGTTACCATTTTCAATAAACAAGCGGTTGGGGGGGGGGGGGGACCTCCGACATTACTAAAGATGCAGCTGGAAGCAAAGGCTAAGAGGCAGAAAACAAAGAATTGAAAGATATTGAATTTGTGCATCAGACACAAAAAAAATGACACTTTTCCAGCAAATGAACGTAATTTTGGTTAACATCGACGAGGCCCAAAGCCCAAAGAACGGAGCTCTCCTGACCACGTAGAACTTCGGAGGTTCAGCTGTCGGCCCCGAATCTTCTGACTTCTGGGCGCTGACAAAACATGGCTGGGCCTCAAAAGCCGACAAACACAGAAAATAATAGAAATCGGTGAGTTCTGGGTTTTATGAAGAGGGTGGAAGGGTCAATCATCTCGTATGGAGAAGAGAGGGGAACGTCATGGGGCAGACGTCGTGTTCGGGAGAGAAGGGGTGATGGCTGCAGAACGCGTCGGGGTTTGGGAAGCATAGCCACGGCCCCTGAGCTGGGATATTATCAGAAGGATCGTCATCTGGTAGCCAAATGGTTCTCATAATGGTCCTTGTGGACTCCATGAAGTTACCTGTGTTCAAGCAGGAATTCCAGCTGTGATAAAAAGCAGGGATAAAAAGCACCAATCAGGGCGCTCCCAATATGATTAAATCAGAGGAGAACATAAAGGAGTCGCCTCCGGACTGTGTGACCCCGAGAATCTACTCATTCACCCCCGAGACAGGGGTAAAAATCCTATTCACCCCAAAATGCACCTGTTTTCAGGTATGTTCACCGCCACCTCTCTCTAAACTCACAACGGCCAGAAGAAATAAAGAAGGGGTGTAGGTGGGTATAATGGTTTCAAATAGCATGAAAAAAGTGAAAAAGAACAATTTAAAGTGTTTTTATGTGCTTGAGATCATCATTCTGGGATTTCCTTTAAATCACTGATTTCCCATTTTTTTATTCTCCTTTTTTCCCCGGTATTTCCCGGCTGGGTGTTTATCGGCGGCAGGGAGAATCATTAAATCTGATCCATGGGAACGGACCCGCGGAGACCACTTGGCCGTGAAAGCCGCCGAGCGAAGTCCGCGGCGGGGATCTGACGTTAATCTGACGAGGTACGCGATCGGGTCGTTTTACATGCGCAGCTTGGAGATATAATCTGAACAATTTACAGGCTTAGAGGCAGATTTTATCTCAGTAATTAGAGATTGTTTACTTATTTAGCACATTTCCTTAACGGATCATCCTAATTAGCAGATATTAGTGCCCCAAAATCCCACTGATTCACTGAAAAACCCCCAGCATTGTTTTTTTTTATTGCATTTACTGCAGGGTTGTGGTATTGCTGGGTTTAAACGCACGCGGGAGACTGCTGTGACGCAGTAAAGCCTCGAGGGCTTCATTGGTGCAAGAGCTGCCAATCGGTCAGTGACGTTTTAAAAAAAAGAAACACAAATCGCTGCCGATAAGCAGGGATCGGTGTTTTAAAACCGGCAGCTTAGCGTAGATTCCGGTTACCATGGTAACAATGCAGCAGCTTATCTGTTGCTGGGTCAGTTCGCCAGCCTGCAGGGACAATTGTCTGATCCCCGCTTACATCTATAACTGGCCATTTCCCATGATCCTCAGCACCAGAAGGTCGAAGCTCCAGTCCCAAAAAGGTGGCCACACCATGGATACGTACAGGGTGGCATATCGGGGGGGGGGTATATTTTATGCCTAGACTGTGCTTCTTTGGTATATAACCCCCATCATGGCGTGACCGAAGTAATAACCAACTATGAAAAACTGCCCTGGCCTTCAAAGGGTGGGAAAATATGCCCCTACCCTGAGCAGGGGGGGGGGTGACTAGTATGGCACCCACCTGTTCCTCCGTATAATTGATGGCCGCCAGCAACTCTCTGGATGGAGTTTTTTTTTGGCGGAGCAGCTCCCAGGGGACACTAAGTGCGCCTCTCGGTATCGGCGATGTCGTAAAATGTAATTGTTTCTTTGCAGCTTTTCTGATTAATTCGCGTTCGTTAAGCCGCGGGGGCAGAATATTTCATGCTAAATAACGGTGACACGCGAGCAATTACATTTTATCACCCCATGCGCCGATAATATAGCGTTTATCCCGCCAGTAAAAAAAAAGGTAAAATGCTGTGAAATAGAATAGTTTAAAAATATCTGGAGCAGCTTCGTATCCACGGATCCCGACAGTCGAAACGGGGCGTTTCTCCCATATTCAGCCATCTTTCGCACTTTTCAAGTAGTTTATCCAACAGAATTGCTCTTTTTTCAGCGGATATATATTTTTTTGCATAAAATCCATATTTCCGCTGCAGATTCTTTTAATTCTTCTGCGTCGGCCATATGGCGGGTGCGTTTGGGGGCTCGCGTCGTGTTTTCCACCAGATAATAATAAGTCGTTATTTTTCTCAACCTGTTTATGGTAAATTTTGCACCTGATTTTATTTAATGCAGAAGAATGAAAATTAAAATATTCAGCCCACGCCGACTATAAATTTCTCCAAAGTTGAACTTTATGTGGCAGCGTTTACCAAAATAAAAAATATATACGAATGATCTTTAAAGGGATAGATTAATGCCCCGGGTGACCTCGCCAAAGAGTGCTTGTTAAAGTACTTTATCAGTATTTAAGGGCGATTATTTAAAATATATTTAAAAAAAATATATATAATACTTAGCTAGCTAGGGAGAAGCTTTAGGGAGAAGCTGCAGCTCCATTGGGGAGATGCTGCAGCTCCATTGGGGAGAAGCTGCAGCTCCATTGGGGAGAAGCTGCAGCTCCATTGGGGAGACGCTGCAGCTCCATTGGGGAGACGCTGCAGCTCCATTGGAGAGAGGCTGCAGCTCCATTGGGGAGAAGCTGCAGCTCCATTGGGGAGAAGCTGCAGCTCCATTGGGGAGAGGCTGCAGCTCCATTGGGGAGAAGCTGCAGCTCCATTGGGGAGACACTGCAGCTCCATTGGGGAGAGGCTGCAGCTCCATTGGGGAGAGGCTGCAGCTCCTTAGCTACAGCAGAACACTTTTCCCCTGGTTTAAATGATTTCTGGCACCGATTGGCTGCTTGAAGCCTCCTGCTGTGCTTATGTCATCAGGTGGCCCCTGGCCTTAAAGGGGCAGCGTCGCATTCCCATCTCCGGTAATAAAAATGTATTTTAATTAGATGCAGAAACACCGAGAATAAAGAATCATGCAGATCCATGTCGTTTTTTTTATGTCATAATTCGGGAATATTCCCCAAGTTGGAAAAAAAAATGCTTATTATCAGCCTGCAGCCTGTTAATCACAAACATACGGAGGAATCGATTATTTGGCTGAGCGGCATTTTTTGGAGCAGGATTCACGCGCTGCTAATAAACTGGGTAACATTTAAAAAACAAGCTGTCAGTCAGGGAGGCAGCCGGGGGCCGAACGGACAGGTATTCGTTAAAAAGACTCTTCGTCGATGAGAAACTCTTACACATGACGGTAAATCCGTAGATTAAACTCCTTAAATGACCACAAAGAGGAGATTCATTCCCGTAAAAGAGGAAGATACGTCATCCGGGCTAAAATGTTTAGTATTTTTTTCAAATAAAAAAAGTTCTATTTGCTTATAAAATTTATAAGTTTTTGTCGCATAAATAAATGAATCGCGTCACAGGTCTTGAAATACTGGGCGGCCCCTAAACCCATTGGAAACAATACATTTTGAGGCCGTACATGTACGGGCTTTGTCATTAAGGGGTTAAAAATGATTACAAATAAGTGTTTAGAAAGGTTCTTCTGTTTTCTATCGTATTCCGTAGCGCTGTACAACGGGTAGACGGGACAGAACAGGTAGTACATCAGATGACAACAGATGAGGAGGGCTTTGCGCACAGGAGCTTACAATCTAAAAAAGATAAAGGATGACATTTTAATTATCTAATTAAGAGAAGATCCGTCCCATTTTGCCACAAATCAAGCAGAACGACGAGGCTTCGGAGACGAGGCCGGCCCTAAGTGTGATTTCCGTCAGGGAGTGTCAGCTCTGCGGGTTAGGCGGCTTTAATGTATCAGTAAGTAACAGAAGACTCCACACCAGAATTAAGGTTAAAAAGTCCGGGATTAGGATTAAAAAGTGTTAAATAATTTGATGCAGGTGACGCCGCCGACTGTCACCTCAATTAACATCATCCGCTGATCTGT
>VKOC01000008.1:18905480-18916999 GCA_009364415.1 Spea multiplicata
GTATGTGGAGGGATGGCGGTCGGGTTAGCGAGTGTACGTGGAGGGATGGCGGTATGGGGGTCGGGGGATAATGGCTGAGCTCTGGTAGGAGGGGTAGTAATTGGAGGCATTTGGAGAAGCAATGGCACATTTTATGCGGGAATTAAAGATTTACGCAGAACAGTGCGATGATGTCATAGGGGTAATAAAATTGGGTAATGTTAGGGATTTAACAAAAGTAAAGCCAAAAAGCAAGCGACGGGGAGAAGAACCCCGTCCCCCGAACCTTCAACATCTCACCAAAGACCCCAGAAGGTTCACAGATGAAATGCGAGAAGCTCCCCGATATTGGGATCAGTCACATCCCGCGTTCCATCCAGTGGCAGACTTTGCGGAATATTAAGGACACCACGTGTGACAAATACATTACCTTCAGCGCCCGCACGATCCTGCGCGGACATGTTTTATGAGGCCTGCTTGGCTCTGCGCTCTCCGGCTGTAATTAATTGTTCGCTGCAAAGGTCACCATTAATAAAAATGAACTTGCAGCTTATTAAGACCATAGAAGAAATCATTAGGAAAAACTTTTCGCTGCTTCCAGCCAAGAGATGTGACCGTCAAGAGAAGGAAGTCTGGATCGTTCTCTCTCCTTGCCGTGCAGAAGGACCTTCATAACTTACAGGCGTTTTATTGTCTCGGAGTCTTGAATTACGGAGTCCATGGCGGGATCCCATTAATCCTATAAAGCAGAAAGGAGCGCGGAGGAGCCGTTCCGTACATAATCCTCCCGTAACCGGGTCTCCAAACTGCGTCTCACCCTCGCCCATGAACACATGTATCGGTCTATGCCGTTCTATACGTTCGAATATTCATGCGTATACGGTAAACGAGAACGGAGCAAAGAGCTCTGCATTTTTGTTAACATTTAATTGGCTCATTCACTCACACACTCACCTCCTCTCTCATTCACGCTCTCACAGTCTCATTCACTCTGCCTCTTGCTCTCTCAGAACGTCTCCCTGCCATTTCTGATGACTGCTTCCGTGTTCCCGTCTTGCATCTTCTTGTTCTTCTTTCCTCTGTCTTCTGTCTTCTTCTTTGTTCTTCATCCACTTCTCCTTGGATGACACAGCAGCGACCCGCAATATCCTCCGCCCCGATTGGCGGGGATGTCCCCGGTAGCTCAGCCATTTAGAAGAAGTTCACCGGAGGCCATGACCCGGTCCCGTGGTCCGCAGAGAAGCAGACGAAGAAAGAAGCCTTTCTGGAGCAGCGGAAGAAGACAGAAGAACAAGAAGATGCAAGATCAGAAGCAGAGGTGTGCGATAAAACCCCTCACGATCTGCAGCCGAAACAAACGGGCAGGAAAGAAATTGGTTGTCCGAGAACAAATGGACCAAAAAAGGAATAAGTTTTGGTCTATAATGTATCATTTTTCCCAAATTAGCCATTTTTTGCAGAAATATATTCCTGATCCCTTTAAAGAATCT
Organism: Spea multiplicata; assembly: GCA_009364415.1. NCBI lineage: Eukaryota > Metazoa > Chordata > Amphibia > Anura > Pelobatidae > Spea > Spea multiplicata. The sequence goes on from VKOC01000008.1 coordinate 18,906,950, forward strand.
CGCTATGTGTTAAAAAAAATATTCATAAATCGTATAAAACAGATCTTGAGGAATATAATAGGCATTTATCACATTTATCTGGCAGAGTTATTATTCCTTTAGGCCTCGCCCTGCTTGAGCTCAGATGTTTCATCAGGCAGCTAATTCATTTCTTTTTCTTTTCTCCAAGCACTAGTTACGTGAAACTCTCCGTGAACTCGAGCGGCCGGCTGAAGTCATTAATTGGTTCGTAAAACCTTTTCAAACGCCCGTTTTTGTCAGACGGCCACGAGATCCCCCCCCCCCTCCTACTTCAGAGTTAAAGGCGGAAAAAAATGGAAGCTGATAGAATAACCCATCAAAGACTACCCTGAAAGCCCCTCCATACCTCACCGGCTCCGTGACGGTTCTTCCAGGAGATCTAATTAAAACGCAACATGCGTCGGACATAAACCTTCTCGACAAAAAAAAAAATAATCTACAGGAAAAAGAATTTAATTACAATAATATTTTCCAGAATTCGCTTGTTTATCAGATTTCCGTCGGCAGCGAAATTGTATCTTCGGAGATAATGAAATCACGACAATACCCGACGCGGATATCAATGCTTCAACCGGAGGCGACGGGTAATCATTTACTTAATAATTCCCTAATAAATAAGCTAAACAGACGTAGTCCGGATCATCGCAGCTCTCCTGACCTCGCCGATCGGAGTTTGGGCAGAAAACGTTGTCTTTTTTCCGTCGTATTCCGGAGCGCTTTTCATAAAACGCTTCACCCGGTTAATCCGCCCGTCAAAAGCACCACCAATTAAAGCGGGATGAGCTTTCTCAAGAGGGTTTGTTTTTTTTTTAACGAGGTTTGAAAAAGCTTAAAAATGAAGAGTTTGGTCAAACCCCCAAGAACTTTAGAAGACTATTCACGGGCTTGATCTGTTTCGGCAAAATATTCCGCGGCGAATGGCCCGCTGATAATAAGCTTATATTTGGGTGAAGTCAAAGGTTCTCAGGATGTAACCCTTTCCAGTTTAAGGAGACCATATTTTAACGGCACACTGTCAGCCAGCGCCCCTCCCCCACTCCCTGGGGGTGGGCGATTTTAGAAGAAGACTTTACCATCTTTGATTGACACTTGGATTGGCAAATAACGTATCAATACATGTCCACCGGCACCTACCAGCAATATCCATACATTTCGGGTTCTTTTAAATTTAAAATACACTTTTTTTTTAAAAAAAAAATGTTTTTAATAGAGACAGAAAAAAAAAAAGAAAAAAGAGATGCTGAACTTTTCTATAATTCATGTGAATTTTATGTAAAGTAGTAAAGATAGCGAGCAGCTACCAATAAATATACATAACACAACAACAACAACAAAGAGCTATTCACGAAAGATCTGTGCCGATTGGCACACAGAGAGGCTTCCTCCGCACCCCGATCCGGAGCCCGGCGCTGCCGTCTGGTATTTTAGGAGATGTATATTTTATAAAGGTTACGCATCCATTAAAAGTAATTGAAGTTGAGCTCGTTCTCTGTTCTAAAATTGAAGTAGAACAAAGTACTGAAATCATCTTCTTTCATGTTGGAAAACCCGTTCTCAGACTTCACATTTTTATTATTATTCCCCTCCCCCCCCAATATACGGTATATCGGAGCTCTACCGGTTGAGGACGCCTTTAAGGTCCATATAAAAGTATCATTTTTTAATAATAATAAATGCATTTCATTGTTAAAAGTTTGTGAGGATAAAATGTAGCCCCGGAGTATATTTCAGATATCAGATATTGATTATTTCAGAAGCAACCGAGGATGGGAAATAAATGGGAAATAAGTAAATATTTGGCAGAAGAAGTTGGCGAATTGATTGAATTCTCCTTAAAGATATTAAATGGATAAGAAACACATGGCTTCCATTTCTATTCTAATTTATAAATATCATTATTTTATATAAATATGATTCTCAGCCTATTGAATATGAGTTATTCTGGCAGAAACCTATAAAATGTGTTTTATTTTATTTATTTTTATGTTTTCATATGCGTTGGGTTCAGTTGAAAGGCGTAAAAAGTCTTTGGTTTCGGCCTCTGGAGGTATTTTCGGTTGTTGCCCCCATCTTGTAAAGCAGGAGTGATGGTCGGTATGCCCCGGGGCATTTATTTGTCCCTTTAAATGGTTGGGAAAACTCAAAACCTCCATTAATTCCTTTTGGTGGAAAGGATGGACCTTCCTCGAAACCTCGACGTCAGCCTCATAACCTCAAACGCTTCCAATAAAGAGAAAAAAAACCTAAAGGAGACGTTTTAATCGCCGTTCAGAGAGTACGAGGCCCACAAGTTGCCAAACCCAATAAGGCTAAGAAAAGCTTTTGACGACAATGAAATATTTCTCTATTTATCTCCGTCGGATACAGAAGAGACGAGGAGAGCGACTTTCTTCTCAGCTCCCCCGGCGGAGCGAGGCGGCACGTGCCTTCAAAGACATAATCAGACTCCAAAACACATCTCTGACTCCCTTTTTGAAGGAACGTTGTCTTCGGCCGTTCGGACAAACCCAACAAGATCTGACTTTTTCTTTGAAAATCAGCTTTGAAGTGACAGATACATTCGTTTCAGCAGTTGGGTTCTGCAGAATCTCCTTGGGAGTCTTTATTCGCGGTGGAGAAGGATACTATTAGTTACTTTGTAACACCGAAGCTGAAAAGAGAGAGAGAGAGAGGTAAACCTGGAAGACCCGGAGAATTCCGTCGTAACCGAGTGTTGGAATTGTTGAGTAACCTTGGAGATGACTCGGAACATAATGTTTCCAAATCTGGAATGTTATTTTTGTGAAAGGAATATTATGCCAGCTCCATAAAGACTGTTCTTTTCTCAGTAAAAATATCGTAAGCAGCAAGAAATGGGAAAAAAAGGTAGAAAACAAAGAAAATTTGGTGGCATTTTTGCCGTTGATGGTGGCCTTCCATCTTTTTATGTAGAAGATTCAGGTGGGATAAATACAGTAACCATTAAGGGTAGATTAGCAAGGGGGATCAAGCATCCATTGGACTGGTTTTTGATAACCAACTTTTGCCCGTGCGGATGTCAGGAGGGCAAATAATAAGCTGCATGTTCTCCATGACGACACCAGACTCCACGACGACAAACGCCGAATAGAAATCTTAACAATTGTATCTTATTTTGACTTGGTTACTTTTATTAAGATCTGTCCCCCAAAAAGGGGGGTCTGAAGGGAGAGTAATGTATCCATGTCTTATAAAAGAGAAGAAAGCGACCATTGGCCACGAAGGAAGCTGTGGATCTGAACAGAAAACCCCCCTATTCCTCCCCAGTACGGGGGGATGGCGGCAAATCCCTCAGCCCGTGTTATAGTCATAACCAGAATAACGAAGCCTGCCCAGTAAAGGCAGCTCTCTGTGCTTTGGTGCTGATGCAAGCAATGACTTTGCGGGGAAGCGATGTTTTCTTAAGGTTACGGCACGGCTCAGATACCGGTAAATGGTCCCCTGTGACCCAGAACAAGTTTAACGGCCCCTCTCAGCAGAACTTTGTTACACGTTAGCCTCCCGCTGCAGCCGGTATTACGGTATACCGATATTAAGGTACCAGAGAAGAACGATTCCTCAAATTAATTACATTTATTGCTCGCAGGCAGCGTAATCTCAGACAGCCAATTATAATCTCTCTCTCTCTGCAGGATTTAAATCGATAAGAAGTGAGCTAACTCACCGTCTATGACGTCATAGCCCTCTAATTACGTCAAGCGAAGAGTCCCACCGTCGAGCTCTCATACTTTAGCCATTGTCTGGAAGATTCCAATGGATCCATTGCATGGACAAATACATTTAATAGTTAATCTGGAATAATATGATATTTATTTAACTATCCCGGCAGAAGTCCAGCTTTTATGGCACTGCGTTCCAGTTTGTTTTGGGGGAAAGTCATAGGGACTCATAGTTTGTCATCCAGCGGACTGCTGGTGCAGGCGTCCTTGTTGTCTCCTGTTGGGCTCTAAACACTTATCCATGATAAAGCAGGAGAAGCCAACCTTTTCCGTTACCCCCTTTGTTGGCAGAACAACCCAACTCCTTTACTGACAGCCTCCGGAAGTCTCCTGTTCAGCTGCACCAACCCTTGTAAGAAGTTAATGGAGGAGAGACGTGGAATACGCGTGGTGGCAGCGGTGGGATTCTCATCATTCTGATTATAGGCACTTATCGGCCTTTGTCAGGAATGGTAGAAGAGTTCCCCGCGCTGTACAAACATGCGCTAAAACCCCCGAATCCCTTCGCTCACAGAAGAAAGGGCTCATCATTGTTACCAGAAGCAACAGAAGCGTTATTGAGTGCTTTTACAGTTTTTCCTATAACGCAGAAAAGAAACACAAAGACCCTTTAGATTTCTGACTCCATAAAGTTTTTTAACCACCGCGGAGTTGCTCTGCCAGTTTATAGACGTTGGACGACGCGGAGGAATGCTTCACAAAACGTGTATTTGTACAGGTTGGCAAAATATTGAATAAAGTACTTAAATCTCCAGGGCGCAGCGATATATAAATAAATATATTTATATATTTTTTTTGACCTACAGAATTCTTTGATTGCAAACCTCGGCGCGGTGGCAGGAACAATTCTTCATTCTTACACGCAGTGTGAAATTGTTTCATTCCCTGCCTCTGAACTTCTGCCAGGTGGTGCAGATGAGCTGAACCGGGTACCAGCTGTGAATCATATTTCTCCGAATGAAAAGAAAAATTAATGAATGTAAAGGTCGTGGTTAATTCTGAACAAGGCCTGGGAAATTGGAAAGAATTGGCGCGTCACAAGCAGGTGGCTTATGTAGAAATAACTATAGAAGCAGATGATTATGTTTCGCCTGGAGAAGAGCGACATGGTGACAATCAGCGCCTCTGACTTCCGACTTAAAGGTCCTCCTGAGTCTCTTCTACAGGATGGACCCTTTCAAGGTCTTCTCTAAAGCAGGATTCTAGTGTTTTGTAACAATGTTACACGCAGTCTGTGATTCATTTTATATTTCAGTCATTGGGTTTTCTGTATGGAAGGGATAAGTGTGCTGGGTTCTAGGAAGTCGCGGAGCTCTTTGGTGGATACCTTCTTCTAACGAGTGGAAATGTGGCCGGTTGGCGGTGAGACAAGACGGTGTTGGCCTTCACAAAGACGATGTTTACGTTTGATGAGAACTCTTGACAGGGTCATTTTTCGGAATGGGGGTAGAATGGCAACATTCGGCCATCAGCCTTGGGGCAAGTCCAACGGCAAAGCCCAGAAATACCACAGCCTCAGAGACACCGGACACTCGCTGGAAAATATTCTAGATGTTTTATATGTTAGGTATAAATTAAGGTTTAAGGGACAGGGACATAATATTGGCTGCGATACCGTTGGAGATTGATTGTTCAACCCCAAAATCATCACTTTTCCCTAGCGTTCCATATAGCTTTGCCGTGTGTAGGGTTCCTCCTGCCCGTACATTGAGCGTTCCCCCCGCGTCCCCGCGGCTCGGCTCCTTTTATTCAGTTCAGGCACAAAACAGCCTTTCCCTTAAACTGGAAACGCATGTCAGGTTGTCATAGTAACTCGTGAAGGAATTTGAAACAATGTACCAATGTGATGCCAGTGGGCAAAGAAACGCTTAGAACGAGTGAACATCATGTGTTTAAAGATTTTAGTGCCTTAGTGGGGGGGGGTTCCTGTCTATTTTTTTTTTCACAGTTCTCCAGATTGTCAGCTTCTGAGCTGAGCCCCCTTTCCGTGATGTATCGGGTGGTCTTAGGCTGTCGGTTCTAGTTGTGTCGGACTCCTTCAATATATGGGGGTGTAAGAAGAGATGGTTGGCGCCATATAAATAAAAGAGAATAATAATCCTTGAGAGGGGATGGTGAAGTGATGGTGAAAACAGATGTTATTCGTCTCCAAGAATCGTGGAATTATTTCCAAACAAGAAACATGTTCTTTTACCTCCCAAAACGCCATTCAATGGGGCAATTAAGTGCACATTGTAGGATCTTTTCTGGAAAGATGGAGACACTACAGGCCGTTGCCTCGCATCTGGTGGGACCCAACTTTCCAGCTGGACCACCAATGGTGGCCGATGGGCATCCCGTTGGTTGGGTTTTTCTGAACATTAATCCAGTAGAGCAAGTCAATGGAGAGCCCACCTACCGACTTAACAGGATGAAGTGACCCCACAGGGGCACAACGACACAAGAGTCAAGGTGGTGTCTCAAAAATGGTCCACTACGGTCACCCCCAACCATGGTGGAACCATCAGGCCAAAAGCCTTGCATAAGAAGCCCTTCCTATCTCCCTCGTTTTTATACTCTCATGTCACGCTCTTTTCTTACTCCCCGTTCTCCCCTCCTTTCCTTCCAGACCTTTTCTCCTCTCCTTCTCTAAATAAAGCTGTCATAATGTCAGAGCAGAGTTTTTGACAGACGTTTCATTACTGTCTTCCAAACTCTATTTTAGAAGGTGAGATTTATGCTCGGCGCGCTCTCTCTCTGCCGTTCGCGTTTCCGCTCTCCCCCCCGGGGGTCTCTTGCTTACAAAAAGTTAATGGCAAACATAACATTTTAATTACAGAGTGTGACTTTCTGCTACGTAAATGTAATTAAACCTCAGTTTTTACATGAGATTTCCAGTTACAAGAAATGCTGTCTATTCCCAGACGTATCTCGTTTTACTTTCCATCCACAATCAAAATAATCTCCGTCCCTCCACGATTCAGACTAATTAAAGGGTTGGAGACGGAGTCATGTTCGCTCGTTCCGTAAAACATGCTTCATTTCTGACTACGTTGTCTAGCGCCGACCTGTGCCTGCGTTTTACAAATTGGGTACCCCGCGTGGGGCATCTTTATCCACCGTGGACGGCTCGGGGGGGTCCGTGTCAGCATTTCCGGATCTGAGATCGGATGCGGACGATAAAACCGGTGCTGAAACAGCCTGGCAACGGCAACCCTTGCCAGGCCGTCTCAAAAGAGGAGCCCGGTGTCACCCCACGGAAAGTTACCCCTCTTCCTAAACCAATGCATAGAACAGCAATGCTGAACACGTAGGATTAGAATTGTGATTAGCCTAAGAAATGTATTAAAATATATATATATTTACTCATTTTAATAGAATATCATAGTAGATTATTGGGGCTTTCTAAATAAAATAAAACTAATAGAATGCAACGGCCGACGCACTTCGCTTCGCCCTCTTCTGATCTCTCCGGGGGGGGGGGGTCGTCTCGCGGGATCATTCTGCACACGACTGTAAGAATGCTTTGGTTTGTCTTGTTTTGATTATCGAGGTCACAGACTCAGAGTTACGCAATAATATCACGTTAAGGCTTTCACTAAAGCAGCGTTATTTCTTACCGTTATTTACAGGCGCGTCGCCCCAAAACCGGGACAAACGAGCCGAAGCAGGGGGTCTGTCTCGAGAAGTGAAAAAAATAAGCAGCTACGACGTCACTTGGGGAAGCAGAACGACTCCGACGTTTCTGTGCGTCTCTGATGTGGAATAATTGTCACCAGAATATATTGGCTTCCACTTCTAAAGGCAAACCGTGGGCTCTGTCCAAACGCCTCGAGTCATTTTTGGCAACAATGTTAATTTGTTGGAACATTCCAAGTCATCTCGTTCCCACCGAGATGACTTGGCACGGCTTGGATGTTGGAGATGTTGGGTAAATGTCTACGTTTGGGGGTTCTTCCCACATCTGACTGGGTCATCTGCCTTTGTATTGGGCTTTACTGGATGGGTAACAATCCCGGGAGTCACATTATTGCCCCCGCAGAGCTAGTGAGGACATTGGGAATATGAACCACCCAGACACACAGTTACCCATCTATTCCTGTTCTCACAGCTATGTACCCCAGCACCTGGACGGTTAATACCGTTACCGTCTGCCGAACCTGCACCTGCGCAGACCACCGGCAGAGAAGGGGTTCATTAGCATTCGGCTCGCACCTGGGTACCGTCTCTTCTCATCACGCATGAAATATTCTGTGCGGACGAAGCCCACGGAACGCACAGCGTGTCTGGCCCCTGAGGGCCGCTCTGTGTTATATTATATACAGCCTTCGCACCTCCTCCTCTTCCGCTTTCACACATTTATTTAGTTTCTTTGGCCGAGTTCCTGGGGCTTCTTCTTCTTCTTCTCTCGGTTTGAGGAATGAACCTCTACGTCCGGCCGAGGGGGGGCTCGGCGTTTTGGGGTCTGCACAGGTGGCCACGATCACCGTCACGCATTGACAGAATTATTTATTTATTAGACCTTTCATTTTTAATTGTTATAGCTATTTGTCTCCCGGCGATTGTATAAGAGGAAGTGTTTGTTGATCTGACCGTCCGATTAAACGAGAGGCCGCCATGTTGTTTCCGTTTAAATGTAAATAAGAAATAGTTTTCGGAATTACTTTATGATTCGATGGTGTTGAGTAGGTGTTTTTCGGGGTCTAATCAGATAAAGTGATAAAGATATTTATTTGTTAAGAATAAAAAAGTATGATACAATGTTTGAAAATGGTCTTATCTCCATAGCAACCAAGGACACGTTCCGGCAGCTTCCCGCTGTCCTTAACTACCCCTCACGCCCCATAGCAACCCTCACGGCGCCCCAACAGCCCAGAACACCCTAAAACCAAACTTGTAGCCCCCTGTGGACCCTGCGCTCGAGCCGTACGAAAAGGCTCATAATCTTAAACGTTAAATGGCGTGTAAATTGTCCCCATATATAAAAATATATATTATATTATGTTATATATATTATTATTAAAAATATATAAAAAAATAATTAAAATGTATAATTAAAGTTATATAAAATTTATTAAATGTAAGTAATTACTAAAATACATTCTAACTGCTGCTAATAACTAACATAATAATATAATAATAATAGGATAATAATTACAATGTATAATTATTAATAGAACAAATTATTAAATGTGGTAAATAATAGATAATAATATATTAATCATTTAATGTTGCATTTACGGAGAAGGGACAGGCGACAGAAGGAAGGTCAGCAGCCGATGTTCTCCAGTTACTTTGTTATTCTTTTTTACACAAGAAGCCAACATTTTGGGTTTTTATGAGTATATTAAAAGGAGAATAGGAGCTTGTAATGCCCCCCCCCCCCCAAATAATTAGATGTCATTTATTGGAAAGAACCAGCAGAAAAGCTTCAGAGGGAAGAAATCCTGACACCGAAATCAGACATTTGCAGCCTTTTCATAAAACGGACCGTCTGATTGGGGTTGATGGCGGTTGCCATAGAGATCTCAATCCTTGTTGACATTTCCAGTTATTGATAAAGCTTCGTTATGGCGGCTGAGCCCGTCTTATTTTGAAGATTACTTGGCATAGAATGGAATTGGATCGGTGCATCGCGTTCCCCCCGTTCTGGATCATTTCTGAATAATAATAATAACAATAATAATAATAAAATAAGATAATAATAATAATAATGATCAATAATAATAATAACTCCGGATGAGCTGCGAGGAGCCACGGACCTGACATCCTTCTCGTTTGGAGAATATTGTAACCACTTTGTAATACGTAAAAATATTTGTTTCCTTTTTAGCAGAATGGGAGATAAATAACTTTTTTTTTTAATTTAGTTTGAGTTTATTCCACTTTTAATATTCGCCACCACGGGCTGACGCGCCGATTCCCATTTACTTTACTAGAAGTAACTTAAACCTGTGGTTTGGTGTTTCTTCTATCCAAGTATCGACTATTTTTCTTGGACGTTAGAGAGAGAAGGATCCTTTTTTTTTTTTTTTTTTTTGCCAGATTACCTTGGAATAAAGAATTCCTGAAATGACCTGAAATTTATAATTTGTCTGTAATAACGAGATAGAAGAAACAAATGGGGCCCATTAATAAGAGATTCGGTGGAAACATTTGTAGCTGAACCAGGGGATTCGGATTTTAATTTCAAATAAATATTGGGGGGAAAATTATTTTAGTGGAAAAAATAAAAAACAAGATAAAACGACCAGTCTAAGATGGTAATAAACAGAAAAAAAAAAGAAACAGGCTATAAAGATTATCGATAAAA
>VKOC01000008.1:18962064-18976373 GCA_009364415.1 Spea multiplicata
ACTGGGCAAATGGCACGTAGGATGGTGGCTGAGAGTGCTGTTCACCCAGCTTTATTGCCATCAGAGTGGCAGAAGTCGTAATTCAGCGTCCGAGAGCTGGAAGAAGAGTAACGTTGGCCAAATGAGTCATTCAGCAGATGTTGGCCTAAAAGTGCCAGGGCAACGTTTTTTCCTGCTGCCTGACTTTATTGCACACCTTTGGTCAAGAAGGGGAAATTAATGTTGAGTGACAAGAAAAACACGTCTCCTGCTATACGTTTTCTCAGAGCTTTAGAATCATTTTCCAAGGATAAACTGTAATTTGGTGGGAAATATTTTATTAAAGAGTCCTGGTACCTATTTAACAACCCAGTAATGCGCTGAAACACGGCAACGGAAGCCATCGATGACACAAATACAGCGGCCGGATGATACTTGCACTCGCTGAAATGTTGTACCAAGCAATGTTAGTTATTTCAGTGATAAAATATATCTGAACTATTACCCCTGGTCTGTACCACAGCTACGTGGGATATTTGACACCATTTTTTGATGAATTTGGTGATTAAATATTAGGAAATATCGATACAATGAGGTGATGACGGTTCCAACAAGGAAAACGCAGCATCCACTTTACTTCTTATACGAAGTTCATGAAACAGTTGTACCATTCCGTGTTAAACTGGGCAGCCCATTAGCACCAGTAATCGGTAGACTTCGGACTCATTTTTTGTTTCGTTCAGATGAAATTCTGAGAGCTTTTGTTTAATTTGGAAATGAAATTCGTTGTCCCTCGCTTGCTCTCTCAGAATCTTCCTTCCCTTCTGACCACCGCTTCCGTGTCTCCATTTCTCCGTCTCCTTCTCTGCAGCTCCGCTTCTTGTTCTCCTATCCGATCCAACTGGCTGTCCGCTGTATTATTCCGGACAGACCACATGGACAACTTCTCCCCCATTCCTCTAATCGGACATTAGCACCAATGAAATAATGTCGGAATTTACCAAAATTTTTTCAAATGTTGATAAATTCTTAAAGTAAAGTTGGTCTGGTGACCAACGCATCTCCTTCGTACTTGGGCACGGAATGATTTCAGTCTGGGGAAAATACGGGCAGACCGTACGGACTGACATATTCTAGGTTTCCATCATTTGGCGGTATTTTTTGAGCTATCTGGCGGGTTGGCAAGATAAGTGACTTCTCCCTGCCACTGGTTCATGAGATTAGAATGCTAACCGAGACCTAACCATGGACGGTCAACCAGATGAGACCACTGGCCCCGAGCAGGAGACAAAGACAAACGGGCTTCCCCAAATATGAGGCTGAAGCAGTCATGGAGATTTTAATTCCTATGGCTCGGCTCGGAAGGTTGTGTTTCTGTATTTCATTACTCAGGAAGGGTCTAATCGCACATGCAATTTACAATACCTCGGAGACATCCCGCGCTCTCAGGACGCTTTGTTCGCTCTATGTAATCCGAGACCCTCTATTCTATAAAGAGCTTTAACAACAAATATTCAATAAAGTGACTTATTCCTCCTTAATCCTCGGTTTAGTATGGTTCTATATATATGCATTATTTTTATCAGCGGACTATTACTCAACCGATCAACGATGTTTTCCTTTAGTTTGGAGAAGGAAATGTACAAAAATAATGGAAAATGTAAAAAAAAAAACGTACAGTTTGAAGTCTAATATCAATGATTTATTTTTCAGTTGTTTTATATTAAAGAATAAATGGGGAAAGGCTTCTAATATAATGTGTTCTTAGAACAAAACCTATTCATTCCAAAGATAAATTGCCCCATACCTACACAAAATGTAAACGGGCCAATAATGTATTGAGATTGTATGGGGTAGAAAAGCTGCGGTTTTAGGTACGGTAATGGAAATTCCAGTCCAAAGTAGTAAAAGAATCCAATCACCATAGTAACTTTCTTTTTAGACAGTATTACTCTTTATAGAAAACCCTGGGAGGGCATACGAACCAATCTGCCCATTCTACGGGCATCTTCTTCCTCGACTACCTATATTTCAATCAATTCCGTTGTGTGTCCGGTAACTAGAGAAAGGTTCTCATCAGTTTATAAGACGTTGGTGCCATATTTCACAGACATCAAGCAAACATAGAATGAAAAAAGTAATTCTGACCTTTTATGTCCGCTCTGTTCCAAAAGAAACAATGTTACAGAGGGGCAGTGTGGCCCTTGGTTGGCCCCAAACCATGCATTGGACAGTGAGACATGTTTTCAACAGATCTTCATTTGGCTGTCTCTCTTTCCTCGATGCCTCCACATGATAACAGAGCAAACATATTTTAAGACAGATGTCAGACAAGCCGTTATTGTCTTGTAGAAGCCTCGCGCATGTCATGTTATTATGAGAACTTCTATTGTATTGCACACTTTTTAACGCTTTAGTGCCCTGCCCATCGCGCAGCGTTCTACTTTCCTTAATTTGCTTGACGAAGTTTCCGTGTCTGACGGATCTTGAGTAATACTTTGCCGAGGGCTGAGTCTTCAAGGGTCCGTTTGAACGCAGTCACAAGAAATGACGGACATGTTATTCCCCTGGCACTCCAGACCCTTATAACCATAGAAATGGCTTTGTGCCATTAACAGGGTGCAATAATGCTTAATTATCACCCAGCTTCACTCCTCGTCCGCACAATGACTTAATAGACAACACCGACCTTGATTTCAGGTTAGTGTGAGCCACCAGTCTAATTTCTTTCCTTCGACACGTTTCGCTTATTGTTCCTGGGATCAGCACCGTATGAATAAAACAGCTTGTATCCTTTGTGATAACTGCAATCCAATCAGCAGCTCATTGTTAAAAAAGACAACAATATATTAGGTAACCGTAACAATATTATTTATTATTATTATTATTACCGTATTTGCTCGATTATAAGGCATTTCTGGAGGCAGAGTGCTCTGTGAAATGCCTTTTAACCCCCTTAATGCCACTGCCTCCAGAAATGCCTTTTAACCCTCTATATGCCACTCTGCCTCCTGAAATGCCTTATACCTCCCTATATGCCCCATAATATGCCTTTTAACCCCCTAAATGCCAGAGTGTCATATAGGGGTATAAGGCAATTCTGGAGGCAGAGTGGCACATATGGGGTCAAAAGGTGTATCATGGGGCATAGTGGCATATAGGGGGTTAAAAGGGCGTATCGGGGCACACGTGGCATATAGGGTGTATAAAGGCATTTCTGGAGCAGAGTGGCAAGCCTGGGGGCAGATGTGCATAACTGGGGGGGGCAGGTTGTAAAAAAAAGGAAATAAAAACAAAATATTTTTCTCAATCATAGCTTTTATTTAACAAACAATCATTCACATAGTTTACATGAATTAACATTTACTGGTAAAACTTTTTTCCTATAGGGTTGTCTTATATTTAGGCTTTTTCTTTTTTCCTAAATTAATATTAAGATTTTGGGGGGGTCGTCTTATAATCGAGCAAATGCGGTAATATTATTATAATTATTATTATAGCTGCATGATCCCTTTAGTAATGCAGTGTCTACCTTGAAAGTTGCAGGATCCCTCTAGATCTGGTTCTGTGAACGCTGAGGCTAGGGTATCTTGCTAGTACTCACAGCAGGACTGCCCCTTTAAAAACATATTTTAATATTGCTGAATGAGCGATTACACATTTTAATTGCATAAATATTTATTTTAAAAGAGCGTGTGACGGGACCCTCCATCGCACTTTTCCCGGTATTCTAAAATGGAATTCTGAGGTGGCTAAAACATATGCTGCGCAAACATGTTTCCACCACCCGGTTTGTTCATTTGCATTAATATTTTTTATATTTTCAATAAATATAACATTTTCAAAAGTTACAAAAAACCCAACATTTTCATATTGTGGAAAATATTAAAGTCCCGATACGGCCTTTACATCCATAAACGTGAAACTTTTATATATTTCCGTTTCTGCATCGGGACGGGGAGACACATTTCTTGATTCTCGATAATAAACTCTACAAGCTGTTAAGTGTACATTAAACATATGTTCCACATACTGAGGTTTGTCTAAAGAACGAACGTTTTGCAACATATTCAAAACCTATGAAACCTAAATCACTCCAATAACCAAAATATATCGCCTCCAAATTTACTGTTATGTAATTTGACCCTTAAGAACAATATTAGAAACCAAATTGTTCATTTTTTTTTTCTCCAGCTGCAAATATTTTGGGGGAAAATGAACAGCGGGGGATTCGCACGTCTCTAATCACAGGGAAGAGAGTGCTGGTTAAACAAACAGTTCTGGTTTCTGTTAGCAAATACATATTTGACACCTCAAACTTAATGGGGGCTATGTACAATGCAGCCCCCGGGGGGCTTTTTTTCTAGGTTTAGTGCTACATATACAGAATTTCCCGAAATGAACATACTATGAAGCGGCTGAGGCCATTAGTTGCATAGACATACACAACATTTCAGCATTGTTTGTAGGATAGGATGTGTCTGTCATGGCCAACTGGGAATGCCTTGAAGCACCCAATCATACAGGGTATGGGGCTGCAGGGTTACTTGCTACTTGTAGCCCTCTTGTTCATAGAACTTTCTTCCCATGTAACCGCATAAAACCTGATTGTATCTTCTGCTACAGAAAACCTGGAGGTGGGTCTCTCACGGTAAGTTTAATTGTTAAGGGGGAAGCTCCGTAGGATAAATATACCTCTTTGAGTATAACCCCCAGCACTGTATACAGTACTAACCCCCCAGCGCTGTATACAGTAATTTCTGTCTGTGACAGAAAGCAGGTTTTATCTAATTTTGTTCCAATAAACTCCCTTTATCTGCAGATCTGGAGCCGCCGTTGCTGTCAGTCATGTGATATTTTGGTTGACTTTCAAACACCGCACTGAGCTGATGCTTTATGGCAATGCTAATGAAGTCCGTTCCTCCATAGACTTTCATTAGCCAGAGAGTCCGTTTGGGTGATTAAAAATTATTTATTGTTCCCCACAGGCTGTATGATAAGGAGTTCGGGGTGTTTGTTTAGTAGATTGGGGCTCAGATAACAGAGCGAGAGCTCATACAGAATCTAGCTGGGATTCTTTCTCCTTTTACAGAGTTTATTAGATTTCCGATCTCAGCCTTGGAGGTGTTATTTAGATGAAATGACTTCTCGGGCTTCCTGTCCACTTCCCGAGGGGATTAAATTCAGTTTCAACTGCAGAATCTTCCAGATCAATTCACTTCTTGACATTCCTTATAGTTCAGGTTTAATCTGTTCTTTAATCCTGACCTCCTCTCTAGGCTGGTCTCAATCTTATCTTTTTTTTCCGATATCAGCTCCGCTCCTTCACATCTAAAATCCTCCTCCGGTTCTCCACCAGCCCTTTAAGAAATCTCAGATCCTTACTGTCCATCAAACACTTTCTTGCTACGTGTTAAATATCCTCGCTTTAAGCAGTAGCCAGATAGCAGCTGAATGGCTTCCAGACGCTCGTCTTACTTTCCAAATCGTATCATTAGACAGAAATTTTCCGGCACGCGCAAAACATACCGTACATCTCAGTATCTGCCGTTATTAATAAAAATGTCACAACTGGATTAATTTGTATCAAATAGCAACTTCTGTATTCTGCAACTTTTATTAACATTGAGACAGCACCATGGATGGATTCACTTTGGAATTTGGAATCCAGTTAATAAGAAAGGACAAGAAACTTGGAGAAAAAACTCAATCCACAAAAAAATAAAATTAAAGGGAAGATTTAATGAAGGACCCTAAGGTTTCCAGGCTCGGCTTTGTTACTTTGGAAAAGTCTTATCAGGGAATATGGTCACAAATTCATGGTGAAATGCAAAGGGATAAATAGAATGTTCCTTTATACCTCATCACAAGAGTCTACCTCCGCGATGATCACATCTTAAACTGCAGCGGTTGATAATACTTGGCGATGAGATGGGAAGATAAGAACTTCTGATCTTCCCCAGCCTAGTTTCCCCATTGAGTGCTTTTACGAGATCCGAGTGGCTCTTCTTCATAAAAAAGAGATGACATCAAGACAATGTTTCCAATCTACAACCGGACCGTGGCTCTTGGAAGTTCTAAACATTGAGTTGTAGCACATTGTAGATGTGCTAGTTTGTATCACGTTCATGCAGCCGACAGAGGAGCCAACGTCCCCCGGCCACATGGCATAACTGGATCCTGAGGGAGTGAAAATAATGAAGATTGAGAATCTGAAAGCAAAGAAATAAAAACAAAATATATTGCATTAAAAAAAATGTGAAAATCCATATTTTTCTACAAACCTGCACCAAAATTGGCGAAACTGTCAACACCGTCTGGCTTAAAATCTCAGCTCGTGAAGGTGTTAAACATCTTTTTCTGTAATTAATGTAAAATGGTATCAGAGAGACTGGAATCGCACATTTCCATTACACCTTGTAGACTAATTAATTCCACAAATGTCAATAACAGATGTTAAAGGGACACCGCCGCCTAAACATGGGTTACACCGTGAAAGTAGCACCTAGAAAACAATAGTCGAACAAGCATATGAGAACATCCTAAATCAACAGAAAAATGTATACACTCGATATATATACTGTATATATATATATCTATATATATAAATAGATATATATATACAAATAAATATGTATAATGTCCTTCGTTAGAAGCATTGCTTTGTGGCACCAAATTCAAATATTTAATATCCATTCTCGCAGTTTGTGATTTATGATGTCATAATTAGGGACTATTGTAAGCCAGCAATATGTTCAATTTCAATTCTGTTAGCAATTTTTCAAATTAAGAAGAGAATTCAATTGAATTTATTTAAGGAATGTTAGATTTTCCCCTCCATACAAAACTTTTTTAACCCTCAAAGACTTGGATTCTGGTTGTGATGGAAAGAACAGCAACATACCCACGGAATGCTCACTTACATTAATTACATTCTGGCGAAGGAGAATAATCTAATGAATAAGTTCAGAAGAATCACAGTTTCTCTGGCAACCGGTGTCAATTAGATGTGGATTAGTAACCAGTTTATGTTTCTAGATTCATAATCGCAAGCCACGGCCTGTAGACTAAATAATCACACATACGTGACCCGAAGCGTGTATTTACTGAGCTGTGACATGCAGTGGAGATTTCACATGGGCTCCATGCAGAGGGGGGATTACAGGAGCCCCCAGATACCATAAACAATGCTTGAAGTGTACCCCACTCTTAACTTTAAATTACAAAATGGCCGCCAAGAAAAAAAATGGCCGCCCGAAAAGCCATCTTTCAATTATCCCACTATCCTACTGCAAGATGCCCGGAAGGACTGCGTGGTTATTTCAGTAATAAGTTCCACATCTTGTTTATGTTCACTTCAAACGTGCAAGTGATCTCATGCAAAGAGGAAAAAGCAAACTGATGTCTGCCACAGATGGGAATTTTCGCTCTAAATCCCTTAACGCGATGTGCGTACAATTTAAAGAAATCTCGTCCCTCTGAAATTGCTTCTTTATACGCGTTTTTTTTAGATGAGAAAATCATATTATTACTTCTGTAAAGGAAGACTGATGGGTTTTTAAGTTTTTCTCCTTAGCAACAGTAACAGTCGCCAAGTTTGGACTGAAAACACAATCATTCTAAAGAGGGTAACACACAATAATTCTACAGAAGGAAACGCGGCTTTGTAAGCAGACGCACTCCGCTTTCATCACCAACGGCTAATTTCCACGCCGTGGATGGTTCGTGCCATCTGCAGGGCTGTCTCCCGGGTTCCGTACACGAGAGACCCACCGTGAGGTATATTTACGACGTGTGGCGCAGGAACTACGTTCACTCTGTTCCGATTTGTTTCGCATGCGGTATAACATTTCCTATTTCTGCTTTATAGTTCCTGATCGTTTCAGATCATTAATCTTCAGAGCCGCGCAGGTCCGATAATTTATTTTTTTGCATTTGAACTTTTTATTTTTACTTCTGTCTTCAAGGTGCATTGAAAAGAAAATATCCCGATGGCTATTAACGGGAACATCTGGTGAGATGATTTCTTGGGCTTTGGTCATTTTTCCAGAGGTACATATGTTCAGAGACAGATTGAGCCTGAATTTAATGAACCCAAAAGAATCTGACGCTGTGTCTGATAATCCCCCCAAACTTGCAGAATCCCCACATTAACTGGAGATCTGAATGTCACATGTGATACATTGTAGCTATGTAATGGTCAATCATGATGTCATCATTATTAATAGATCAGCATGGCAGCTCTAAAGCTTCCACAATCTTAATTCGAGATTTAGACTGAGTTTCTGGGGAGACAGCAGGCAAGTAAACATTTTAAGAAAATGTATCAATGGACTCCCAGAGGTTTGAACAAGAGATTTATCGTCAAAACATTTCGTGATGGCAACAATCTGTGATGTAATAAAAGAGAGGCTGGAAATTTTATAATCTCTGCTCATCATTAAAGCATCAGGTGACGTCGTAAGACACAAATGACGTCAGTGGGCCATTAGTGACATCACATACACTCCATGCATGGAACATCAATCACATTAGACAGACCCATGGTGTAGGACATTCGATATATCACGAAGACCTTGAGTATGGGGCATCAGTGATATCAAGCTTATCCTGTGACATCACACACACTCAACGCATAGGACATTAGTGACATCAGTGTGTCTTCTATGCTTTATTCACTAATAAGAACCAGTTAAACCAACACAGAGTGGACTCAGAGACAATGATTTTGGTAAAAATAAAAAGGCTGCCGGTGCTTCAAACGCTCCACATTCATCCGCAAGCTCGCAGATCATCGCTCTCCTCTCCCCTGGCTTGCCATATTCAGATACTTTAATATCTGACTACCGTTCCTAATGTAATCACTTAACCTTAAAACCATTTAAACTCCTGTTTGACAAACACCCACATGTATATTTCCCTCTCTCTAATGCAAATATGTATAATAACACGTTTTATTGAACATTATTTGGAGTTCAGCGGCGTCTGTGCACTTCTATTCTTGAGCTGTAATATCTGCAAAACTATAATAATGGCTTTTAATGAGTTTCTGGAAGGGGGGAATTCTTTGTGTGACACTTTTGCCACCTATTATGAATCAAAAACCAGAAATTCCACTGATCCGCTTTTCTAGAATTATAGAAACAAAGGATCGTCGGCTGAATAGACGAGTGATGTACAAAGCTTTTAATTTGAACTCAACTGTGAATGCGAGCGTCCCAATGTACCCGGCGTCACGAAAACCTCCTCTGTTGACTCGAGCCTTATTCGTAGTTGATAGGGATTCGATTTCAGCGCTGACCACAATTAACATTATCGGAGTCTCATCAAACCGTTTTATGCAAAAAGCACGGAATGAGGACTACGCTCCTCGCAGTAATTAAAACGTTATTACTGAGAATCAGCAGCGATAGATGGAAAATTACGTCTTTCATAAATCTCTGCTCTAATCAAATAAAGTCATGACGCGAATTGCTGGCTAATGGCTTAAGACAATTTGCTGTTAGATTGAAGCTAATATGTGAATTCACGGAAGTGTGAGATCGGCTGTCGGGGGTCGCAGATGATACATTGTATTTATTTTTTTAATTTGTTTATAAGTCTGGAATAAATAAACTATGTATATTATGAAAGGGGGAGTCTTCACGACACATTTCAAAATCTTGTAGACCATCTGAATATTTGCATTGGGGTATGAAAAGAAGTTCTGGGGTAAAGGTACAAACGACTAAGTGGTAAACTCACAAGAGCAGGGCCATCTTCTCCTTTGTACCAGTTTGTTCTTGTGTGTGATTTTAAATTGTTCTACTGATTGTCACAGCGCTGCAGAAGCTGTAAATGTAATGTAATAATGTAATGTAATGGTAATACCCCAAACATATTGCTTTGGGGTAATTTTCCTTATTCCATTCGCTTGAAGTCAGGCGAGAAACTGTTGTGTCTTTCTCACAACTTGGAGTTGGTTGTCGATAGAGATGATGTTATATGTCAGATGTAATGTAAGGTGAGAGGGTGGTAGGGAAGTGGAGCAGCCTTCCAGCAGATGTGGTAGGGATTAATACAGTAAAGAAATCTGGGATAGGCATATGGCTCCTGAATACAAAAAGAGACCAAAAGACTAGACGTGGATTTCTGTGATGGGATACACAGGAGTGCCCAATCTTCGTTGGCTCGCATACGTTGTAAAACGTCAAACAGTGGGCAGTGTTTGGAAACCAGAAGCTACACGGAGCAAAATGAAAGAATCAGGGTTTTCAGAAAGATATCTCTGTCATCATCCCTTTGCATCTACTTCCAAGTAAGATCGCCCTGGAATGTGGGGCGACTATCCTGTTATCTAAATAAAGATAACAGGATGGCAAACTGATTTACTAAAGAACGACACATGAAGCCTTTTTCAGGAATGAATTTAATAAACATGGCACTGGAAAAAGGAACGGCGTCGATCTATAGGACAAAGGTGGCTTTGAGTTTCACGAAGTAGAAGGTGAAAGGTCCAGGAGCCCCGGTGAAAGTCATCTTTGTAAGACACGAGTCCTCATCAATCAGTGTGAAGAAAACATGTAACAGGGCAGCTGAGGGTCTTCTCCAGGAAGGTCTACAGGGTCACAGCTGATATAACACCCGCTTTCCGTGACTTTCAAAGCCAAGCAATACAGAACACAAAATGCATCGGGGGACAGCATCAGTCTGGGCTCAAAAGAAAAATATTTCAACTTTATTAAAGAAGAAAAAATATTATTATTTCCATGAAACACCATATACCTGTTCAAGCACATCCGTGTAACCAGCCTGGCATTTTGCGTAGTATGATGTTGCATAAAAAGATAATTCCGCCACAAGCCACATGTTGGCATAATGCCACCAATTCTACCAGAAGACGAAATTTTATGTTAATTGGTAAAAAATCAAGGCAGAAAAATGAGATGGAAGTGTCATAATAGCTCAAAATGTGGTCATGGCTCCATGTGTCATCATAGCTCCATGTGTCGTCATAGCTCCATGTGTCATCATAGCTCCATCGTCGTTATAGCTCAATGACCAACCGTTATAGGTTTCTAGTGAATATCGTGATCACAGCTCATGAAGTGTAATGTCTACTCGACATGCCGTTTGTATGAAGCAGGATTGAAACCCCACTGACCATTCAAGGGGGAAAAAAAGAGGCATCTCTAATAAAATCATGTGAGGTCTCTACGTACCCCAAACAATCTAGGATTAGACCTTTGGGAATGATCATTTACTCAATAAAATTAATTATACAAATTCATGGCAAAAACCCCGGTCAAATGTCACTAATTAAACTTTTTTTCTACATACATATAAACAAAGTTAAATTAAAAAAAAATATATATATATTGTTAGATTGTATTTTTCCACTGGGTCATTTTTTTTAGTTTGGGATTAAACAAATTATTTTGTATCATAAAGTAGAGCTTTGTGGAAAACACAATCATTAATTTAGGACAAACCTAAGACTTTACATGGACTTGGGGTTGTGACATCATAGCGTGGAATCCCTTCCCTCATAAACCGTTGACACCTTTGGCGTAAGTTGCTGCTTTCTTCATCGATAGGAGCCGCTGTATTGCTCTACTAAAATATATAATGACCTCATTTTGGGTTTAAACATACGCGCTCTGGAAAAGACTGAATCAGCCTGAAATCATAATATCTTTTAATATCATATTTTGTTCAAATATTTATCCGGGTTAATTATACATATTTAGTCTAAATTTAAAAGGACGTTCTTTGCCAGGGGCTTTAATAAATGTATAAGCAGGATGTTCTTGGGAAAAAAATGATCAGTTTTAATTGGATATTTCTAAGAATTTGGGGCCTTTTAGCGGGATTGTCTGCGATTATCATAGACACGCGATACGAGGATCTATAATTCCAAATTCTAAAATCGATGTAAAACGAGAAGGAGTTGTAATACTTTGAATTTTTCCGCTACCAAATTTCTACATTTATATCAATTCCACTTTAAAATGAATTAGAGGTTTTAACTATTCGTGTGCACCTGTGTATTACCTACCTCTCAGGACTGAATTTTTAACCCTTTGCTCCCCAGAGGTATGCTAAGCCTTTCGAAACCCAAACAGCCAAACCGAATATTCAGCAATGAAAGAGGAAGCAGAAAATATCGCAACAATAGTAATTAAAACGATATTTTTACAATTAATAACTGGATTGTATCAGATAACAATAGAAACATTTATCAGCAAAAGAAAAAGGAATTGCAAGTTTTATATCCACGACTATTCAAAAGTTTGGGGTCACTGAGCTGTCTTTATAGAAAACAAGGACATTTCTGTCTGTAACATAATTACAAAAGGGGTTTCTAACGATCTATTGGCCTTTTAAACTTAAACTTGGATCAGCGAACACAACGTGCCATTGGAACGCAGGAGTGATGGGAGTGATAAAGGGCCATTGGAACACAGGAGTGATGGGAGTGATAAAGGGCCATTGGAACCACAGGGGTGATGGGAGTGGATAAAGGGCATTGAAACCCAGAGTGAGTGGGAGTGATAAGGGCCATTGGGACCAGGAGTGATGGGATGAAAAGGGCTTGGGCACAGGGAGTTGATTGGGTATAAAGGGCCATTGGGACCCAGGAGTGTGGAGTGATAAAGGGCCAATTTGGAGCACAGGAGTGATGGGAGAGTGATAAAGGGCTATTTGGAACACAGGAAGTGATTGGGAGTGATAAAGGGCCTCTGAACACCTATGAAGAGATTGCATTAACCCCTTAAGGACAATGGGTGGTCCCTAAACCCTTTGAAAACAATGTATTTTCAGCCCGTACATGTCATAGTCATTTACACCATTAACCTCATCTGTGCTGGATTTCGGATCCATTTCATGTTATTTTAATGGGGAAAGTTTGCTTTTGTTTCGGACACAAGGACATTTCTGAGTGTCCCCAAACCTTTGAATGGCAGTGTGTGTGTGTGTGCGTGCGTGTGTGTGTGTTGTGTGGTGTGTGTGTGTGTATGTGTGTGTGCATTGATTCAGAAGGAAGGACGTGGCCATTGATCAACCATCTAGGAAAATGGGCCAAACGGATGATATGGAATATCTTGGATAATTCCCAGAATTAATGTATTTCAGGATTAATATCTCAGTGTGTGCAAAACGTGTGAATTGATGCAAATATTGATCTAAGGAAACAGAACTTTATGATAATATATAAATACAGTCATAATATTGGTAAACGCATCGAGGCCATCGGGGACGTCAAACACTGAGATTTGTCATTGGGCCTCTCATTGATTGCTTGTTGGATATTTCATACCCCGGGCGGAAGGCTTTTGTGTTTTGACCTGTTTTACCTCTAAACGCCTGGAATATTGAATTTATCTTACTCCACTGAGGTGCGTAACATACATATCATCTCCTGGCTGATGATATGTGACACAGAATGGAAATAGTTTTGGGCAACAAAGCGGGGGGGGCTCGCCCGATATACAGCCATTGGCTCGCTGACTTTGTCAAATAATTGATGGTCCTTTAACCCATTACATGCTAGCGTGTTTCTCATGTCTCCATTACACAGCGCTGCAGAATATGATGGCGCTATGTAAATCAATTGATAGTATCGTCAAATGGGATTCCAACCTGCTCCTCCTAAACAAGTCACCATCGGTTTCTTTTACTCTCAAAACAAAGTAACAGTAATTACAAAATTTTCTCTGAGGACAATATGGCCTCCTAGAATTTTTTTTTTACATATCAATGCATTGTGAACAGGCTTTGTCATGAAGGGGTTAAATATTTGATAGAACTGCTTGTCCCGAGTACATATCATTTATTTATTTAATCAACCTTTGTCTTGGAAACTTAACTTTAACTTTTAACTTTTAGTCTCATGGTTTATCTGGTTCAGTTTTTATATTTTTTAAAGCACTAGCATCGTTATGAATAATAATTTGAGAAGAGCTCCTGGTCAAAGTAGAGAAACGTCGGAGGGCAAATATGTTGGCTAATGTTACAGGTCAAAGAGCTACAAAAGAAATCTTTCATGGAACCTTCTGAAATACTCTTCAGATAAATGCACCATGATCTGTCTCTTGTATGCCAAAAAAATGTTGCCAAAAATCATTAAAGATGTAGAATTTTAAATTTAGGCAACTCGTTAACTGTTGTATAATTTATAAATTGTACTCACTTTGTGTAATTCTTTTAGAAAGGCAAATATTTGATGCAAAGAAGACATTTATTTAACCTATAAGGTTTTTAAGGAGACCTTAACTGACCTCCTTCCGAAAGGCATTAACGATAGCTAATATTTTTTTAGCAGCAACATATTTAATGTACTTAGAACC
>VKOC01000008.1:18976473-18992097 GCA_009364415.1 Spea multiplicata
TTATGTTAATCTGCAGAAAACATGGTTTATTTTAAGTTCCGAATGAATGAATGAATGAATGTTGGGAAGACCGGTCTCTTTTAATATTAGATCATTTGTAATAAAAAGGAGAGGGGAATGGACTATAAGTCACGCAGAGACAGTAAGCACCTTTATTTAGTGCACTAAACCTTCAAATGTAACAAGAGATTCACGTTAGCCAACATGCGACACGAAATGACGAGCAGTCGCTTCTCTTGATGTTCAACGGGAGAAGGAGACTCCTACTTTCTGGTTCGGCTCTTTGGTGCCGGCGACAGAGAATGAATGAACATTAAGGTAATCCTCGGTATCCGCTCAGTAACGTGCTAAGAGCATTTGATTGTGTTTATAAAGCCTTTGCAGATCTGAAGGAGCTTAACGCTCCCTTCATTGCTCCTCTGGAGTCTCTGAGCCAATTAGAAAAGCATCTTAACGAGATCTTTGCTCTGCCTAATTGTCTGCCAAGACTGTTGTGATGTTTTAAGTGCATTTCTTTCTTTTTTTCTTGTTTTATTGGTTAATATCAGGTAATTCTCCCTTTCGACTCGTCCTGCCCAAACTGCGCTATACTCAACAGGATGACATCACGTCTCCGAGCCACCGGACTCCTTTAAACACAGCAGGGAACTCAGCTGCCTCTCCTGACCGGTGACATGTCGGAGAACCTGGCCGCCACAGGAATGGCTTCTTAGCGGAAAGTATTAGCTGGAAATACATCCTGACACGCAATTAACGGATGATGTCACCGAGAGATTGGGGCCCACGCTGTTTTATTGGCGTTTTAACTCTCAAACCCTGATTATGTCACTAATGGGCTTCTTGCTTTTCCACAAAACATTTTCCAGTGGCCACTGGTAGATCTGTTATATTTGGCTCACAAATTGGCATGAAAAATAAATGCAAGCATTAAAGTAGAAAGTTCCTTGTAACTATATATTGATGACTTCAGAGCAGCTGTGGGTAACTGACACTTGGAATTCTGACACTCACAGCAATAAACTCAGTGGGAAAAAAACAAGCTTCCTGGTGCATTCAACCAATTCCTTTTAAGATTTGTGGTCTTCCTTTATTTAACAGGCATACGGAGACGCAGAACACAATATATATAATTTGGAAAGGGCAGTGTCCTCCATTCGGCCATTTAATAAATAACCCCCCCCCCTCAGAGAAGCTCTGCCATTCTGATCTTCTAAACTGTGGTAGATCCCCAATATTTATGCCTCGGATAAAGGCTTTTAAATAGTATTTGCTGGATGCGTGCTGATCTTTTACTTTGTTATCTGTATATGAAGGCCATTTCAGTAGCATCCTGAATTTATATGCTTTTTTAGGGTGCACTTTCCTTATATACACTACCACTCAAAAGTTTGGGGTCACTGAGCTGTTTTCATGGAAAACCAGTACAATTTCTGGCTGTAACATAAATCGCAAAATGGTTTTCTAACCATCAATTAGCCTTTAAACCTGGATCAGCAAACACAACATGCCATTGAGCACAGGAGTGATGGGAGTGATAAAGGGCCATTGGAAAGCCAGAAGCAGGAGTGATGGGGGTGATAAAGGGACGCAATTGGAACACAGGAGTGGATGGGAGTGATAAGGGACATATGGAACTACAAGGAGTGATGGGAGTGAATAAGGGCAATTGCGGACTCAGGAGTGATGGGAGTGATCAGAGGGGCCGATTGGAAGACACAGGAAGTGATGGGAGAGTGATAAAAAGGGCCATTGGAGCAGAGCACAGGAGTGATGGGAGTGATAAAGGGCCACTGTATGCCTATGTAGATATTCCATTAAAAAGTCAGCCATTTCCAGTCATTTACAGCATTAACACCGTCTGGGCTGGATTTCTGATCCATTTCATGTTATTTTAATGGGCAAAATGGGCTTTTCTTTAAGAAAACAAGGACATTTCTAAGTGACCTCAAACCTTTGAATGGTAGTTTATTTTTTTTGTGTATATTTTGCACGTAACACACATGGCAGATACTGCAGCAGATACAACATGTATCCTGGGCATCACAACAAACAATTTATCACCGTTTAGAAGATCACAATGTCACAGCTGAAAATATGGATCCTCTTAACTTCGCGAGTAAGACGTTAGGCCAATTTAAGAACTGCTGTAATGGCTCCTTATGCATCATTTGTGCAGGATAGTATTTCAGATGTAACATTACGCAGAACTTGGCAGACCTGCCAAGACATCAAGACTCAGCAGAGCATCAATCAGAGAGAGCAGAGGAGAGAATTCCGGCGGAGTGTCTGAGCGCTTAGTGGGGATAGAGGACACTGTCAGACTCGTCGATGGAGAAATAATGCCGCGATCTGGCGTGCGCGGCAGCTTGGAAATTGCTGCTTTGGATTTATTTGGTGTCCAAAGCTGGATGATTCTTTTAAATGTCTTGGGGGGGCGTTAGGGGTTCTTACAGAAGGTAACGGGAAAAGAAATGGCTTTCGCTTGCATGGATCTGTAAGCAAAGGGCCGTTAACCAAAAAACGCTACCGGTGCTACAGGAAGGAGAGAGCCTCTAAACGGGCATTCTCCGAAAAATGATTTACTATCTTAAATAACCAGTTCCGCTAGAGGAAAATGCGTTGTTTTATTTGCTCAAGGTCAAAATTATGACTTTTTTTTTTGCACGCAATGGAGGTGATTAATAAAAGTGTTGCAGCTGCTAAAATGGGGATTGAATGTATAAAATTGGGATTATTGCAAAGTCTGAACAATTTATAGCAAGTCAGCAGCTAGAGAAACTCTTTAGACCCTCATGTGCATGCACAGAAAGCTCTCCCGGGGAATTTCAAGGAGAGCCCTTTCCCACCACCGGTTGGCTGTTTCAAAGAGCCAATCAGTGTTAAGAATCATCACATGGTGGTGGAGAAGGGCAGCTGCACTTGCAGGGCTGCAGCTTCTATCTTGTGTTTTATTTATTTTTTCTCATTTTAAAGAATTTATATTAAAATACTAACAGAGGGTTAGCGAGTGGCCATCGCGTCCCTAATAAGATCACATTCTGTTTTCTTTCTCCGATTCCTTATTAAATATTAAATTAACCCTTTCATTTTTTTTTCTATAAGATTTCCAGCTCTCCATCTCCGGTGAGTTCCCGATGTGTTCGCTAATCCCTCTTACTCTTTCTGTTGCTTCGTGGATACATCTCTACCCAAAAGCCGCCGATAACTCGACCTTTTGAAATCCCAAACGTATTTCCTTTGTTTGAGGACAGTCCGTAATAAGATGACTCTTCTCAATGAACTCATCCTTTAGACAAGATGATATTTACTCTCCCCGTTGGCTGGATATATATATAATCATCTTGGATCACATGAGGGACCGTAATATCATTTAACCGAGCTAATATTCCTTTGATATATTAGGTGCACAGCTGGAGCACTTTAACTTCCTACAATAAAATCTCTTTTCTGTGAGCAGAGAAGAAGGGAAATTAGAGAAAGCAGTTTAAAGCAACTGTAAGCTCCGTTGATGAGACAAGGAAAACGAGAGGTTAATATCTAACTGTGATGCATTAAGAGCAATATACTATCCATATGTTAGTTCTAAAAATGTAACATATTTCATTTTCTGCTCAGTGTTCATGTATTTAGAAAATCACCGGAGACAGTGGTGATTTCAAAAATATTTTCAAAAACACAACCAGAAGAGCGTTTCCCGAAATACTGATGGTCAGGACACAGTTCCAGGGGTCAGTTTTTGAGATATCTGCTTGTATCCTTGTGCATGGGATATGGAAATCATTGTGATATATATTCCATTATCATATGACCTGGGGCAGAGATCCCACCCCGGGCTTCCATTACTTTGTTATTTAAAAGGGACGGCCCTGCTAAAAGAGAACATGCATTAAAGTACTTTGTGAGTAACCCAGACGCTCTGTAAGGACTCAAAAACATATTCTCGCAAAATGAAAAAATAACTGATTGGCTGCCAGAAATCATCAGCTCAGTATGGTGTTTGAACATGAGATAAAACCAGGGTCACCTACTGACATTACTGTATACAGCGCTGGGGGTTATATTACTGTATACAGTGCTGGGGGTTATATTACTGTATACAGCACTGGGGGTTATATTACTGTATACAGCGCTGGGGGTTATATTACTGTATACAGCGCTGGAAGATATATTACTGTATACAGCGCTGGTGGGTTATATTACTGTATACAGTGCTAGGTGCTATTCAGCGTTGGGGGTATATTATACAGCAGGCGGGGTAATTACCCTATACAGTGCTAGGGGTTTATTAATGTATAACTCTGGGGAGTTATTACTTTATACAGCGCTGGGGGTTGTGCTTAGGGAAAAAACATTTTGAAAGAGCTGGGTATATATAACACGCTGATAACTGATTCTCACTTGCTGCGTTGAAGAGATAAATGAACACAGCCTTCAGAAAAATAAACAAATAGCTTAATAATAACAAGTTATATGATACATATAAAATTAATTAAATGTAAACATCGTATGAAAAATAACGACCTTTCATCTTTTATAGGAACGATATGACCGAGGTGGGAAATGTGCAGTCTGAAAACTGCCTGCGTCTCCTTTTTACAGGTTCCGTTATGATCTAGTTTGGCGGATATTATAAAAAATAATACATTGGACCCTGCTGGAATATTATAAAGTTTGTAATTTCATCTGTTCGTTCTGACCTACAATTTATGGCTTTGGAGCCTCAACCGAAAATAACAAGTTGCCTATTATGGTATATCTTATTTTTTAATATAAAACTTGTATATGAGTGAATTACACAGGAAACTACATTAGAAATTCCCAGTGAAGCGCGTGTGAAACAGGCAGAACTATCCGTTACGAAACAGAACCCACTCGCCGCAATCCGTATTTACAGTCTAGCCCTTTTTTTCATACAATAATGGTAATAAAATGTTACCATTTTTATTAAGATTTCAACAATGTGTTAAATACAATTTAATGTCCTACCCACCAAATATGTATATCCTGTTTATCGTAAATTTGACATTTACTGCGCAGCTCATTAACAGATATATTAAAATTTAACAGCACGGGGTAAAAGCAGCAGCTGCCCAGGACCCATGACGTACGCAGCTGCCCCTTTTCCCACTGATGGTCTTTCAATGTCGTGGCAGAGCCCTGAGCAAAGGGTAACTGAGAACAGATTCCATCTCCCCCCCTGCATGAAGTGGTTTGTCCCATAGGCACTTCCTGTCTGGAATATGAGCAGGGAGTGCTTCCTGCACCAGGGAGTTTGCGTCTCATAGGCACTAGAGGGGCCATCAGCGTTGTGGGATTCTCCTTTTTTGTTTTCAAATGCAGATGAGCGCCACTTCCCGGGGTCTCTGGGTCACTTGTCTCATGCCCACCCCCTTTATAAAACCATCAGCCCCCCAGAAGAGGGAGAGCTACAGTTAGCATGCACTGGAAAGTTACGAGGTATAGGTATTATCTGTCAGTGAGACAGATCGATAGATAGCTAGATCGCTAATTCTCTGTTATATTTATGAAAATCAGGCCGCAGGAGGCCACGGCAGTCTCCATTACCCGCATGTTGCGGGGAGGAGGTCACGGGACGTCCACTTTCTGCTTTACAGTAAATGAATGCAGAGAATATTAAATCTATCTGGATAAATGCACAGAATGGAATCGCTCCTAATGGACTCTCTTTTCTTTTTCCCATTTATTAGAAAATAACAAATCTGTTTATAGAAACTGAATATCAAGCAGAAGAATTTGTGATGAACCCGGTGCGTCGGACGACGGGAGGAGGACAGCGTCTGACTATATTAAAACGGCGTGTCAGAATATTCACTTTAATTTAAATCCATGAAATTATTCACATAAATCATGCATTTTTATATTTTGTCCTGATTTTACTAGGATGAATTGGCTCGGAGCTACTTTGCTCTTTTCTGTCCCTCACATCAGCAGTTCTCGTTAACCCTACAGCCGTACTTCAACATTCAGAGAGTTAGTATGAGATATAAGCCCGTTTTTCTTCTGTAAAGACTCAAACCTTAATCAGTCGTTGGTCTCGTCTTAGATTCAGGAGCCGTATGTCTATCCCATGCATGTTTAATACCCTCCACTGTATTACCCTCTACCACCTCTGCTGGGAGGCTGTTCTACTGGTCTATCCCCCCTCTCAGTAAAGTAACACTTTCTTCCATTCCATCTCAGCTCTGATCCTCTAGTGTTAGATTCTTTTCTCCTCCTTTGAAATAAACTGCTGTTGTTTGTTAAATCCCTTTATGCATTTAAATGTCTCTCTTTCATTCCCTCTCTCTCGCTTCTCTCCTCCGTCTCTCTCTGTCTTCTCTTCCCCAAGCCAGACATTTTGAGATCCTTTTAATAGAATTAAGTGGTTGCAGCAACAGCAGCTGTGTCTATGAATGTTTAGGTCAGACAGGAAGGAAATGATCAAATGTGCAACGCATCTGATCATATATCGCCATCATGTTCCATGGCGTTGTACACTTGCAATACTCTAAACAGGGAAAAGAAACCACAGTGAATGAATGAATTTCCCGTAGGTGACAAATCGCTCTTTAATGCTTGAAATTCACACCCGCTTCCAGACAGGAACTGAATTGAGATCTTCAACATGTCCAGGACCGGTGTCATCCAATTAACCTGATTTAAATGAGCAGTGATATAGTGCCGCGTAGTCGGAAGATTTCGAAGAGGATACGACGTATGACAGTTCCCCGCAAATGAGTTCCACCGACTAGGTTTTAATTCTTCTAAATTATTGTCTCCATGACAATTATTAGAAGTGACAGATGTATTAAAGCCTTCCTGTGTTTCTTTGGTGCTCGGTGGTCAGAAGAAGCTCTGAAGCTGCGTTTTAAAGAGATACAAATGTTGAAGTTTAATTATTTTAAAAGAGTTGCTAAGGAAACCGTTAAGCTGATTAACTTCAGTTGGTTCCTAAAATGAAGATCGGGACTGAAAGGTCACCCGCGCGTCCCTGGCTCCTGTTTTTCTTGCTCTGTGTATTTCTGAGCGTTGGGCTCAGGTGCCGGAGGGTAATGATGTCACGGAGGCGGTGGTGGACTGGAGGTGAAGGTTTTAGAGTTTGTTTGTTCTGAAGAAATTATCTTGACACAAAATATCATAAGAGTTATTATAAGTAACCAGCCGGCGCACAGGAGTCACTGCCGGGGAGCTAATACCCAACGGTTACTGCAGAGGGATGGAAGCCAAGAACAAGTTTTGGGCTAATAAAAAAAATTAAAAATAAAGAAGCTTGGAGTTTTAACAAATGCATTGCTTAAATGTTATCTTTTATTAGAAGTTTTTTGCTTCTATATTGTAGCAGTAACATCGGAGGGAGCATCCAAAAGGGCAGATGAGCCTCATGTACACGGTACGTTCCACTAATATGCTGGAGAATAGACTGTCCAGAAAGTTCACGGAGCTTTGACCCGAGAATGCCTTCAGAGCAGGTCTATCGAGCAGTCTATGGCCACGTTTTGTCATTCCATCTCTGCTCATCTTCTGTTTATTCAGTCCAGCGAATGCTAGGTGTCTACAGAATTCTTTCCATGGACCTCAGAGGGCTCATAGCTCATGCATCTCTACATCTTAATGAATGAAAATTGGTCACTAAAAAGTATCTTCTAACTCTGTTGGCCGTATCCATATGAGCAACTCCTTAAACTCAGTGAGACCCTTCAGCATACCCTTCACTAGGCTCGGACTGGCAAATGCCTGGTGGGCTGGTAGCCGATCGGTTCTTATTCTTACCCATATGGTGGTCGATCCGGTGACAGATCGGACCCTGCATGTGTATAAAAATATAACTTGTAGCTCTGCGTATGTGGACACACTTAGATCATTTGGCTGCCGCCAGGGCCACTTAGTCATCCCCAGTCTGCCTCTGATACATAGATATTATATATACATTTGTGTGTTGAATTGTGAGTGTCTTATTGTGATGTAAATACATTTTTTATGTTAACAAACTGCATTACAGCTGAACGTATTCTCTGACTGCTTCTCTATTTAGACGACCTGTCATTAGAATCAGAATAGAAGAATCGTAGGGATTGTAAAACTCTGCTGTCTGATCTTTTCCGGTTAAGGCTGGGTGGATTGCCGTGTAAACATTCCCACTCGGCAGAATTAACGCTCTGCCGCGGATAGCTTGATTGCTGTGACAACCTTAGGATTTCCCACCTTCATACATATTTACAACGAACGCTATACTGTAGGCGATAAGGCAGGAATTTGTTTTACAACAACAATTGCATTCGGTGAAACCTTCGGCAGCAGAATCTCATGTCGACTTCCCGCATGAGAAAGCTGCCACAAAAAGGATGTCACGGCATTTTATAAAATGAGGCGCGCTTGATGTAATTATCGAAGGGCTGAATACACCAGTGGGAATCGAACTCATTTCAGATAAGGAGAAGCTGAGCTAATGAATACGTCTCCGTATGTATTTCTTTGTGCCTGCGCGACGTGCTTATGCTCCAGCTTGTCACACATCATTCACCAGGACGAGGTAATCAGTTAAGGCGGAAAAAAATGTGTCAATCTGTTCCGAATCGGAGCGTTATTCGTAAGGCTCGAGGATTCCGATCAATGGGTCGAGAATGTGAAACCTTATTGAATTATCCAGGAAGTGCGGAAAGTCATCGCTGTTAATCTACCTTACGTTCCGGAGGACTAACCCAGGGAATGTATGAGGTTCTGGAAACTATAAGTGGCAGGGAATGGCGTAAGGAGGCGGATAAAAAGGTTTCAGACACTAAAACACGTGAGGTCTACGGGTTTATTCAATAAATATGGACTTGGAGGATTTCTTCTCACCGCATTAAGATTATGAACGGCCATATTGAAGGTATGCAAACCCAACTCTGCAGGCGCTCTCCACAATTCTAGATTTCCATTGACTTAATAAACCCAGTAGATCTCCTACCACCGAATTAGACTGGATCCCAAGTGATGGAGTGCAAATGGGGAGATCACAATGCTGTTACTGAGTGGTTTATTTGCATTGAGCTTTTACTCATCCTCAACAGACCCTACATGAACCATCACTGTGCGTACAACCCCCAAATGTTTCCAGTTCCATAGAGTCAGGTGGGACCCCTGAGCATTGATATCTTACGAATTGGGGATTAGGTCCTGAATTATGTTTCGTGCGATCCTCAGGGTGGTGGAATATCTGTATATTTTTTCTTTTCAATAATGTCTGAGGCCAACATGGATCGTTACGATAGACTCTCCCCGCCAAATAAATATCTCGATACACTGAAACAAGGAACTACGAGCGAGTTTTCCATCGCTTGCTCATGTTATAATAACTCTTTTTTATGTTAACATGTCTATTCTGTACGTTTGACTGTCGAACAAAACCTTTTTTGTAAAATGATTTTATTGTCAGGTCCCGTACATATTATTTTTGGATTCCAGACAACACATTCTTGCCTACGTTATTCAGCGCGTGATAAATATGCTCCGAGAGTCTAATCCCGCATTCACTCCAGGCTGCTACATTTGCAGAATAACTTCTCCTGACCGCACCGCGATTCTAAACTGATTCCGTTTCTTTCATTGAATTTTCCATATGCTAAAACTGAACGTAAATAAGTCTTTTTTTTTTATTATTTCCTCAAGTTTTAAAATGAAATATTTTCGACTTCACAACTGGTTGGCAGGAACATTTATTCCAATGTTTTAAAATTGAGGACAGATGGCCTCCCATGTTCCCGCCTCAAGCTCCAGCAGAGAACGTATGGACGAGACTTGGAGGAAGTTCACAGGGATGGAGGCAGTAATTGCTCCCCGGGGTCTTGGTGTTTAAATTTATCTCTCCTTGCCTGTATGATAAAGGCTAATGTACCTGCCTGCCATCTTCCTGCCCTGAAACTGGCTTTGGTGCAAAGAGATCTCTAATCAGCCCAGGGAAAGCAATTTATTAATGCCGGCATTGAGCAGGAGTGCAGAATTCCCCCAGCGACAGCGACTTTGTACTGAAACAAAACTTTTCTTGAACCAGATATCAAAGAAACTCTCCCGTCCCTTGTTAAGCATCTGCCGCTACATTTAACCGCGCATGGAACACGGCCATATTCTTGTTTTGCTACACGAGAACCAGGAATATAGATAAAAATACTGTATAATAATAATAAAAACAACAAGAATGTTTTGAGTATGCCAATGGCTAGTTTGTTTCTATAATATCTCAATTTGTGATACTGACTCAATTTTTTGGTTAATTTTTCTCCTATAACTAGGGAAATTAACCACTAACAAACCCAGATCGCTTCATGATGCCTCTGGCAAGGCAAGGTGGCCCTATGGGCACCTGCAAACCTAATTGTCAGTGTTAGAACATTCAATGCGTATATATTGTACACAGTCAATATTGTCGATACGTACAGGACCAGATTGGTGATCACGAGTTGTTGGCGCTTTAAGGCCAGCAGCCGCCTGGATACCTATGGCCACACGCTCTGTTTTGACGCTCACGTAGAGTACAACTGGGCATATCCAGCTTGCTGGCGTTTGCCTGGCGTAACAGATAGCCAGTCCATACCTGGGTACATATCTAACAAAAGATGTAAATCACTACAAGGCTTTGGTTACATTTAGCCTACCATGAATTATTGAGTCACAGTTTTTCTTTTTACAATACACATTATACCATAAGAATTTATTACTGTCACTGAAATCGTCTCACGAGACAGACGGGAAACATATGGTATGATTCATTTTTATTTGCTATTCCCAGGGAGACACACGAGTTTGGAGGAATGTTTATCTACTTTAAAGTTATAATGTCTTAAATATTATTATTATTATTTGATAATGATCTGTGCTTTGTGCATTTTCCAGTACTTTTAATTTAATCTATTCACATTTCCTCTTTAAAGTCTATAAATACTGTAGCAGTGACATCGGAGGGAGCATCCAAAAGTTCAGCGTATGTTTGGTGCTTGTCTGGTAGATAATCTAATCCTGGACAGTAATTTGTTTTTGCTACTGTACCTTCTTGTGTGATTTTTGGGAGGTCTTCCAAAAATATATGACTTTATAGAGGTAGGCAATCAATCTGACGCATACTTGGTGCATTTTTTACATGTGCAGCTCTTTGACTGGAACTACTGCTTACTAGAACCAGGTTCTGGTGTACCTGGAACTTCTCAGTCTTCTTATTGCCTACAAAGGAGGAGGCATACGTAGCCTTCATGTTCCTCCATCCTTTGGCTGGTGTCCTCATCTACGAACCTAGGCTCCATGTCAAGGTTAAGTGGCCACTAAACTATGATACTTGGCTTCTTGCTTTGCTTTCTGGTTGGATAAATGGCTGATCCCCACCACACAAGAAGTTTGATCCTAGTAAAAATGGCTGATGTTCACAAGGGAGTGCATCTTCCTGCACGTTGGGTCTTGATGGGACAAGTTACAGACTCCATTCTCACTCCGACTCCAACACGTTAAAATTGTTGTGAGGGCATTTTACTTTCCACAACAAAAATACTTTGAAATCGATCCAGCCTATGATTGATTCAAAAGTCAAGTCTATCAAAGTTGCGTTGGAAGACCTAAAGAGTCTCTTCTAGACTTAATAGTCTACTAATTTGAACACTGATAGGCCTTGACGGAAACTCTAATGCTCAAGGCATCCTGTTGCCTTGCCTCTGGGAATGATAGGGTTAAAAAAGCAAAACAAAGTCCACCCGACCAGCATGTTCCTATCCTACTGTGAAACCTTGGAAGAAATGACCTGATTAAGGCAATATGATTCAGAGAGAGGGGTTATTTGATTATCACAGCACCTATCCAGCCCAAATTTCGCAATCAAATAACACAAGCTTATTCATGGCTTTTATTGTCTCAGAATAAGAAATTTAAGTAAATCGCAAACCCCGTCAGGCGTGGGATGATCCGAGGACTGTTAGTGCAAGTTATGCAGAGAGTTGATGTTATAATCCCATAATCCCTTGTGAACACGCTCCATGGACATTATTGTTAACCCTAAACCTAGAAGAATAGGGATCTGGACTCGGTAATACCAAAAAGGTACTAGAAACATTTTTTTAAAATAAATTATTATTTAGAGGACGATCGAAAGGAGCATTCACGTTCTGTAGCAATTGGCAGTATTCAAAAGCTGCTGTCAAACCTACAGGTACATGAAAAAATATATCAAATTTTGATTGCGGAATTTGTTTTTCATAAACTATCTGAAAAAAAAATTCTGAATCTTGGAAGTAGGTTTTTTGCCTCCATTGGCTTTTCAATACTTCAAGAAAACATCAAAATGTTTTTTTTCTGTTTAATAGAAATAAACCAATTACTTTTTCCTGAAAAGAGATAAATATTTTAAGTAAAGGTAATCAGCGGATGTATAGTATACGTTAGGCTTGGTGTGACATTTCTGAACATGTTATCAGCCACAAGGAATGGTTCCATTAGGAGGCAGAAGAAGGATATTAGCTCAGTGATACAATGTATCTACAATACTATTATTTCCAGACATAGAAATCGTTCCTTTTATTCGATGCAAATTCTTGGTATCTCGCGCTGACGGGGGTTGAACTATACGAGCTTAAGTCTTCAATTCAATCCTCGCACTCAACACTTTGATTACGCAAATTGGAAATCAGGATTTTGTGTTTTATTTTAGATTAAACGTGCAGCCTTGTTCTAAAATTCCAAATAATGACCTGATTTAATTTATTTCAATAGCTGCCGGTAACATATTTCAATAAAAATAAGTCGTAATCACTTCCAGATGAATCTGGGATTTAAAATACAGACTAAGTCGGAAAACAAGCCAATGCAATGCGATCGTAATATTCCTACATATATAAATACAAATTTCCATATCATTATTTTAAAACAATTTTCAAAGGTGTTATAGTCTTCTGCATCCTGAATATATTATATTTATTTATATTTAAATAATCTGGAAATAATTTTAATTATGCCCCATTCTTAAATTTTGTTTTAAAAAAACATCTCCTTCTTCTCAATGAAATGAAGATAAAAAGGTAGATTCGTCAAGTCAATTAAAGATTGTGGACCAAAGTGGTGATATTGGAAACGAATAACAAGAATATGGAATCAGTAAGATTTTCCCCAGTTTTGCCTTAATAAATAGTGAGTGAGATTCTGGCCACTCCATCTTCGAGACATACTAAGGAACCCGCCATGGACGAAGTGCACCTAAAATAAATTTATTTCAGGTTTCTGGATAATGATTTTTCTTTACGTGAATTGGAGAAAAAAGTATTTTTGGGGACACTGGTGAGTCTTCACTCGTTTACCCTGTATCAGCTTCAGTGATCAAAGGGCCATAATTGGGTAAAATGAATCTGTTAGACGGTAAATACAGTAGGCAGCTTGTAGAACCATAACATATTTCATATTAATTTGGGTAAACAGTGAGAGGATTACCGAAGATAATAATGAGAGATTTACTGTCGATGGGACGGTTCACTGATTCGGGAGGAAACTCATTTTTTTTTACTTCTCCGTCTGTCTCCCTTCAGTACTGAAGTTCAGGGCAGTCAAATAAGATGGGAAATTGAATTTGGAGCCGGAGCCCAAGTAAATATTAGAGAGAAAAAAAGCTACTAAATGAAAAGCTTGTGATAGGAAGTGTGGTGAACAGAAATGTTGGCCGTTCTATGTCTGACACATATCCAGGATCCCTGCTGGATCAGCATTCTTCTAATGATAATAAACTCCCGCTGATTTTCAAGATCCTCCAGGATTCTCCTCGCAAGCAAATATTTAAGGAAATTCACAGATAAAATTCACATTCATATTTACAGATAGAATATCTTAAAATTCCAAAATGTTTAATAACTTTTTTTAAAGAGTGCCCCTTAAAGTGCATTCAGTTTGTTAATCCATAAGTTAACTCAAAATGTCCTCCATGATCTCCTAAGGCATTGTAAGCCTTTTTGATTGTTGACCCTTCAACAGCAAAAGCCAAATGTACGGGTTCCTTGAACAAGGTTTCTTTAAATGCAGCTCAGTGTTTGCGAGAACGTCCATCAATCACGCGTTAAGAGCTTTGGCAATGGACCATGCGTGACATAATTCACTCAGACCGGTCACATCTGACTCTGTTTACTTAACCTGGAAGCGACCTTGCAAAAGAGAATTGGTTTTGCAAGAACATCCTTACAGACGAGAGATAATTTTGCACATAATCATTATTCATGTGATAGACTTGGCAAGTAACGGGGAATTACTGGGAACACAAGAGCTTTCATGCTACATCATGCTTTCTGATTATTTATGTTGTGAACCACGGCAGAGTTACAATAAATCTGAAAAAATATACCTATATAATTCATTCCAATGTCACATCATTTCTGCTTCCCAACATCAAATGGCTTTTCTCAAAGAGCAAAGGATAATTCCATCGGGGTCTCTTCTTGTTACTCTGCTTTTCGGGTGGATCAATGGATGAAAGCTCTGAAGTCTATTTATGTTCAACTGATTACATATAGTACATTCATTAATAATATATTATGCCCACTAACCCAGAATAAAAAAATGGCACCCCCCCAGCACACTTACCATGAGAACTGGCATCGGCACGTACCCTCCACTCCAGTCGCTCAGTTAAGGTGCTTGCGTTTGAATTACAGAGTTAGGCCGATTTTGGGG
The DNA here is from genome assembly GCA_009364415.1 of Spea multiplicata. NCBI lineage: Eukaryota > Metazoa > Chordata > Amphibia > Anura > Pelobatidae > Spea > Spea multiplicata. Next base: position 18,991,138 of record VKOC01000008.1, read on the forward strand.
GTCAACTGACCTCCATTGGAGAAGTTGAATGCTTTTTGCTGATTTAGAGATCTTTTATCAGCTTAAATCATTTTCCTTCACGGAATGTTCTTAATATTTTTGCTTTTTGACATTCTCATATTATAACGTTTGGATAAAGACTAAACAATTTATGTTTGTTCATCTGTTTTTGTCTATACATTAGTGTCTGGTTGTTATCTGGGAGAGTATCTCCCTTAAAAGCTTTTGGAATAATTAAGTTTATTAGAACAAGCTGGAGCTCCTGCTTTTTTATTTTTGGATGGTGTCATGGTTTTGGTTACTAAAACTTTTAACTTCATAGAAGCCCAGATTGGTGGCACCCTGTGGCAGAGTTAGCATTGTCTAGTCAATTTTCTGTTCTGGAATGATCTCCTTTCATCTTACAAAGGCTGCCTGAACCAGTAAGCAACAATCAGCAATGTAATAAGGGAGAGAAAATGGGAAAGAATTATTTAAGAAACAAAATGGTAAAATATAAGATTTGGGGGGAAAAAAATAAAATTCTATACAATAGTAGAAAGTACTAAATAAAATGATAAGTAAAAACAGCATAGACCTTGACCTATTAGAGAATTTTATATACCAAGTACGATAAACAGGAAAATATATCACTTCATATACAGATGATTGGGGCGCAGGTACATATGGAGAAGGAAAAAAACAAACATATATAGTGTAAATCGTTTAAACACTGTAAAGTGTGTGGAAAAATGAATGCACTCACAAACGGACAGAATGCTTCAGGCCTCTCGAGTATAGTAAACGGTAAATCTTTAATTGATCTTCATATAAGATCTAAAAAATAAAACTGAACATAGTGCAGTATCTCAATAAAAGCAGAAAGTACTTCTTTAGGTTGCACTCACAGTTCATCAATGCACGGAGTGCATTTAAAAGCAAAAGAGTCCACCAAAGGGAAGTCCCGTATGCTGTTTTTTC
>VKOC01000008.1:19001313-19019169 GCA_009364415.1 Spea multiplicata
GGTCTGACGGAACAAAGTTTTATGCCAATGAGCTAAAAAAGCCTGAATAACGAAATCCTCCTTCGCTTGCTCCTTAAAGAGCTTGGAATCAGATTAAACAACATTTCTGAAAGATGGGGACACAGCGCACCTCATATAAACGCTGGATTCTGGCCACTAAAAACGTATTTCAGGGTAATAAATGTCTCGTCTGCCCTTTTAGGATGTAAAAAAAAATCATTTGTTTTAACTTTATTATAATAATCAGCTTTTTTTATTACAGCATGGGAGGGGGAGGGGGTTCATTTGATCCGTGGCTGGGAAAGCAATGAAACAATTCTTACAAAAAACATCATTTGTGTAAAAATGTAACACTTGTCATTTCTACATACGCTATTCTACCACATATCAGACCAATAATATATGAAAAACATGCAAAAAAAATGTCTCTTTTCAGCCCCCAAATAAATCCCTGGGCAGAAATTCACTTTCAAAAGTTTGTTGTTTTTTTTTTAAAGTATTTTTTTCAATAGAGGTGTCATAATACCCAGAAAAGGGGAAAAAAAGGGGGTTTCCGTTCATTCTACAACAAAAAAGTTTGATATTATGCCTTACATATTCTCCAATACTTCTAGATTTTTGTAATATTAAAATGAAAATATTTTTTTAAGTTTTAATGTCCTTTTTAAACATTTTTCTTCTATTTTTTGCTCACTTCCCGGAATCATCACATTCTCCTCCATCGCGTTTTGACAAACCCCGAGTCCAATTCTAATCACGGGTGCCGCGTCTTCTTCTAGACGGATAAAAGCCCCAGTTAGTCAGATTATTAAATTGTTTAATATATTCCAAGATCTGCTTTATTTGACTCAAATATTCCATGACCCAGAGAAATGGGGAACGATTCGCTTTCTTTGTAATAATAATGGCCGCTTATGCGTTCGTAAATCAGACGGACTCAATTGGAATTCCTGCCGCGGGCGAGAACGCTAAGAAACCCCCCCCCAAACATTAGCACCATACTTCGAATCATGAAATAATAATAATTCTGTGAATTTTGTTATTTTTTTTTCATTCAGGGCTAAGCAAACTAAGCAAATATACAGGAGAGGGGAAGTAAAGAATGTTACGTCTTATATTATAACTGCTACAATAGTAATTAATAATTTAATGATGGTGCAGCTGCAAGAATTAAATGATTTCCATGTGAAAAACAGTTTTTTTGGAACAGAAATCCAAAATAAAGGCTAGATTCCCAGGATTGGGCTATTAAATCATAAGATTTGGATATTAGAATAAAAAAAACGAGGTCCCATTATACGTAATGAGGTCAACGAGAGCAATAACTCCGTGAGAACTGACATCTTAACTCTATTTTATCTTCATTATTTTGAAGATGGTATTGAAATGGACGATATTTATGAAACGTTACTCTGGTGCAAAGTTCTAAAAGTGGAACCTTAGCAAACCATGGAGCTGTCCAATCAGCAGCATCATTCTGCTTGTTGCTATGGTGATAAGGGTACTTTTAAAACTTTGCTCACTTTTTGTACATAAAGGACAATGCTCCTTTCTTTTGTGTTTTTTTGTGTTGTGTTGTCTCGGGGCCACATATATAGTAGATGTCATGTGTGTTTCATGTCACATGGTAAGTAAGGAGGAAAAAGCCAATAAACATTACAATTACTATCGGGGTGGGGTATATAAAGTTCCCCATGGGGGAAACTGTTGCTAATGATGGTAACAATATACCATCAATGGCCCTTGGCCGCACCTCTAACCACACCCTCTAGAACAAAAGTGCCCCTCATCAGCCGGGGAAAGGAGGAGGGACCCTCAACAACATAAATGAAAATGAAGGAAAAGCTCCTTTGTTCTTTTTTCCTCACTCTCTCACACTCATTCCCTCTCACTCTCTTACATTCATTCGCTCTCACTCTCTTACACTCATTCCCTCTTGCTCTTGCACACTCATTCCCTCTTGCTCTCTCTCATTCATTCCCTCTCACGCTGATTCCTTCTCGCTCTCTTACACTCATTCATTCCCTCTCTCTCTCTCTCTCTAATCATTGGAGCTGAAACCCTGTTTTAACATCGTTCCACCAAATATCGGGAATAATCGTTTTGCCTTTCACAGCATTTGTTGTTTAGAATTTAAACCTTGTAGCCTGTGAAACATTTTCCTTTCTGGTTTTTATCTCGTCCTCTGAGACTCAGCTCCTGGCTGAATGACTCTTATAAATAAACATATCTCCTTATTATAGGATAGAACAAGGTAATGACTGAAATTGTCTCCGGCCAAAGCACAAACCCAGAGCGGCCATTACCTGATGTGAGGACGCAGACAGTCAACGAGTGCGCACAATCGCTCTACGGCCTCCTATTATTTTTTGTTAAAGGTCGGCTGCGGAATCCGACGATTTCTTACCGTTGTTTCATTATCCGGCCGTTACATTGTGATTCGCGGCAGAACCGTTCCTCATTCCTTTAGTGAATTCTCTTTAATAGGCCGCCGTTGACCCCCTGTTTCCGAAAGTCGCCGTCTCCCCGTCGTCGGAAGACATTAAGGTTTCTTGGCATTATAATTTCCCTCTAATTACTGTTTGTCCTTTGAAAACGCAAGAAGAAAAGCAAAGGAGCTGCAAAGGTTGGTTATTTGTAACTATTGTGACCAAACATCGTTTGAACGCCGTATTTAAAGTAACCTTATTAAAAATCCAAAAGCAAATGTTAAGGCTCTGAATCTAAGCGAAAAGGACAATAATTAAACAAAGACTACAAAAATCCATTTTTTTCATTTCATTTTAAAAGAGTTTAGGAATTAAACATTTTAGGGGCAAATGTGCAGCTCCTCACTTTCCCAATAATTCCATTTTTTTTCAAACTTGAAAGAAAAACAGCCATTTTTGTGAACGTTTCTGCTATTTGTATCAGCAAAATGCCTGATTTCGCCTATTCAGAGATTCCAGGACCAATCCGGAGGAGCGGGTAAGATTGTGTTTTAAGGGTTTTTATCCTCGCGTGGGGTAAAAGGCATAACCCCCTTAGTTTGCTTTTTTTAAAAGATATTTTCATGAAAATTCCAGGCCCGGAATCTCGGGTGACACCCCCCGGAATGGCGTCATTTTAGATACAACCGCTTAGTGGTTTTGACCAGTGCTGTTTTTTTGATCGACCTTCGCAAGGTTACCAAGAAGGGTTCTCAGATAGACCCTGCTGGCAGATCTCCAGCCCCCGGCGCAGGCTCTGGGGCCCCTGTGCCGTAACAGTATCCTAAATCACAACAAAATCACTACCAGCTGGAAAGGACGTTACTACAAAACCATGCGCGAGGCTGGAGATTAAGGAGACATTAGCATTGCCGGGAAGTACATATTTTAATTCTTGGTGGAAATCTATTTGCTTGTAAATGCATTAAAATAAACTTTTTTGGAAAGCCTTTAACTTTTTTTAAAGGTTTTGATGAGCTTTAATCTGAACCCCGCGTTGCATTGTATGAACTATAAAGTAGAGAACCATAAAGGAAAGAAAGCAAAGATCTAGAAATATCCATGCCCTTCCAATGGGCTTACAGCCGGGAATATGCAATTTCTGGCCCCAAAAGCTGACATAATCATACAAACGCTTGGTTAGGGCAGCGTTTCATTAAAAATGTATATTTCTTTATTCTAAAAAAAAATATATATATAAAATGTATACCCCACCAAGAAAATGTTTGGGGCCAAAGAAACCAGGGACAGCATAACACCAAGCGCTATATAAAACAATAAATAATAATAATAATGACTGCTCCCATGGAATATACATAAGGGGGGGGGTCTAATATATTATGTACTTATTATATATATTATAATATATATTATAGGGCTTCTATGTCAGGATATATGGGAGAAAATACTCATAACTAGAGAAAGTTACAAAGTGTTCTCAGGGTAGACAGTGCTGTGGGGCTTAGATAAAGTCTGGCCTATCTCATACAGATCACTAGGAATTATTTACCAAAAAAGGCGAGTTTGAAGTGAGTTGCGCTGAGTTTGAAAACTTCCTCTCCCAGGAGTAACGATGTATCCAGGCGCGTTTCGCGGGAAGGCTTCGGAAATTGTTACTTAAGCAAGAGGGACGGCTTAAACTCGCCTACAATGAACGGCTTCATGAATAACGTCAATGGGGTCCCCTGGACGGTCGTGAATGACTCCGAAGATCTCCCTTAACCTAGCCATAAGTATCAGCAAAAAGGCACTTGGACAGCAGACAGTAATAAAGTTACTTAGCGTAACGCTCTTTGGCTTGTCTCGCGCTCTCGTGTAAATTAGTATTAGTTGTTAAATCGCCCGATCCGACTTTACTTTACTTTTTTCCTAAAGGTCCTCCAAGTTCCTTAATTTCCAATATTTTATCTTAACCAGATGAACGTTCCTCTCTTCCCTTGAAAACAGCTCCAAAGCGGAGATTATTAGAAGCGTAAAACGCGCCCGGGGAATTTGCAGACTGCTGAGTTTGTGGCATTGAATCTGGAAGCGTCAGCTCTACGGTGCCAGCGGCCCCTCGCAGCGCCGCGCGTGGGAGCCCGTCTAATAAGCGAGAGTACTCGGCCCCATCGGCTGAATGCACTCACAAGGTTATTTAGTATCGCAATCCCACTTATTTATTTATTTTTTGCAAAACAGCAAACGTTTCTGCTTCTTTTGTAATTAGCCACAACGGAGTTTCGGAAAGGTCAATGGTTTGAGTTGCAGGCATTAAACTCCAAAGTGCATCTGATGGAAATTAATGTTGCCAAACGATATTTCCGGTAATGCTATCCCCAGTCACATTCACCGCGGGATAGTCCTCTCACGTCAACGGGGGTGGGGTGGGGGGGTATTGTGGCATGATGGACCGTGGGCTTCTTAGGGCAGATTCTGCCTGTGAAAGTGTGGTCGGCATGGGTCTGCAATTACCCACATGTTGTAGTCTCTGGGCTTCAAAACTGTCTATATACTGAGTTAGACATAACTGCCAACTGTCCTGACAGAGGGACTGGACTCCTTGCTGGCCTGATCAGCTGCCACTGGTAACTGCCCATGCTCAATGCCTTAACTAAGTGCATGAGAAAGGAGTGACGCTGTTGACGTGTTGAGGGCCACTCTCAGACATCACCTGTCGTCAAGGACCACATGTAGCTACAATGAAAGTGGTCAACTATGGATTTAGTCGCATCATTTCCATTATAGGTCTTCATAATGAGTTTATTTGACCCTCCATTGCCACGTTCGGCTCCTGGAGTTCTTCTGCTTGGGTTTAGAGGTCGAATGTGACACTTCAAAGAATAGAGATGGGTGAAAAGTGTCATCCATGCCTGAAATGGGAACAAAATGGGTTTCCATCCATCATAACCATCATAGATATCATAGATACTTTGATATTTATTCACCATCAACTTTTTGGATGTCCACCTACGCCCATCCCACACATTTTGGAGGAACGATCTGTGAAATGAGTTGCATGATCTACAAAACCTCCATGTATTCATTGGAAGAGTTACAGAGTCTGTGCCTTTTCTTTCTAGCATTAGGGTGTAAGGCTGTCACTCCATCAGAATAACGTACTTGTTGTCTCTCGGCTCACACGCTCACTCACAAGCCTCTCACGATTGTAAGGAAGTGGCGTGGCTCAGGCTCTGTTATTAAGCTGAGCGAGTGCTAGATCTCCAGACACACAATGAGCCCGACGCGTCTTTCCATGGACAGGTCTGAATTGTCTTCTTTTGTTGGTGATTCGGAAAACAAAAATCTCCATTTATTTGCAGTAAAACAACATTTAGAAGAGTGTTCTGCTTATATCGGGATACAATGTTTCTTTACGGAGTATGTTGTAAAATTACTAGCTTGTCATTTAGACTGTAAGCTCTGCAGGCCACTCAATGTGCCTACAGTTGTTTATTATTCGTATTGCACTAACCACACGTCTCTTACAACAGAAAAGCACAATCATTTTGTTTTTTATCCCATATTTTAACTTAAATCTCCCCAGAAGCTGCACAAGTTCTTCTCTCTATCGGGACAAATATTGGTCCTGCTTAAGAAAGGTTCCCAGACCATTGAACACGAACGGGTTCCCCAAACCAGACACTATCCCAAAAGAAGACGGAGTGACTTCGTGTTTAACCTTTTCCGTGCCAGGGGACCTCACGTTAAGCTCTGTAAAGGTTACACGAGAGATTTAAATGCTGACTTCAGCTGCCCTCGTAACTCTGAAGACATCTGCCTTCCCACCACCGGAGGCTACAGAACAATTACGATGCTTCTCATATTTGCCGACCGCAATGTTATCTTTAGGGGAGGAACTGGTTTTTGGTGCAGCTAAATTATAAGCAATTTCAGTAAAATAATATATATATATATTTGTGAAAGTCTCTTATTTCTGGCAACCAGCGAATCCTGTGGAACAAGTCGTCCTAAATGCAGAATCAGGAGTACTTGGCATGAGGTCACAATCACGTTACATGTGGTTAGAGTTCGATTCCTCGCTTATTTAATGTCCACCCCGAACAACTATAAGTCATCGTGTTCCGCGAGCTCGGTTTCATTGCAACATTGTGGCCAATTACGAATGATGATGTCATCAAACGTCTATGACTTGGTATTGAATTTTAACAGAGAAAGCACCTGCTCGTCTAGCGGTTTTGTCCGACGCAAGTCAGCGCTTGAAATTAAAAATAGGAAGGAAAAAAAGATTTCCGTACGGAATGCTATTCATCAACAAGTTGACTTTGGGTTCATTTAATGGATATTGCCGTTCCTGCTTTTTTCTGAAATAGCTTTTTAATTAAGGGGCTGATTAAAACGTAATAAACTTAAGAGACATTTGGAAATATCAAATTATGCGCTGGGGATAAGCGCGTCTCACAGACCAACATTTGGGAAAAACATCAACGAGAATTTGGCATTTCTGTAACCGCACAAAATTCTTCGTTCTCGTCACCCACGCACAGCATGAAGCTCACATTTTGGGAGAAAGTACCCCAATTTAGTTTTTTTTTTTAATGTATTTTTATTAAACCAAATGCAACAGGAAACCTGAGATTCTCAGTCAACTTTATGATTATTTTTTGTTTTATATAGCGCCTTCATATTCCGTAGCGCAGCGAAGTCTATAGAACATGCACTGTTTATGTGGTTTTAGGAGCATTAACCCTTATTGCCCCGGAATGGGATGTAGTTGACGCGTACGCTGCGGCTGCTTGTGGCCTGGATGTTCCTGTCTTCTCCTATCGCACGCGGCAGGCGATGTTCGGAGGACTTTGCATCATCCCCTGCCATTTAGTTGTCATATTTAATGTGCCCGCTGCATTGATTTGGCGTTTAACATGTGTTCCCCCCCCCCCCGCGCTCTGCTCTGATATCTGACAGCCGCGGGGAAGATAAGCTTAGTGTCACACTTGGCACATAGAAAAAAAATCACGTGGAAATCAGAATGCGCAGAATAACGGACGATGCGGGTATTTTATGCTTAATGTCACAGGCGAGCGGGGTAATAAAATAAAAAAAGACAGCGATCCGCACCACACGGCAGCCTCGGTAATCCTCAGTACAGCAGGGACTCAAATCTAATATATATATACACATATACACATACATATATATATATACGTATTCACTACTGTTCAAAAGTTTGGGGTCATCGAGAAATGTCCTTGTTTTTGAAAGAAAAGCACATTTTGTCCATTAAATTATTAAAATAACATGAAATGGATCAGAAATCCAGCGCAGACGGGGTTAATGCTGTAAATGACTATTGTAGCTGGAAACGGCTGATTTTTAATGAAATACCTTCATAGGCGTACAGAGGCCTTTATCACTCCCATCACTCCTGTGTCCCAATGGCCCTTTATCACTCCCATCACTCCTGTGTCCCAATGGCCCTTTATCACTCCCATCACTCCCATCCACTGATCCAGGTTTATGTTTGAAAGGCCAACTTTTCGTTAGAAACCCTTTTGCGATTATGTTACAGCCAGAAATGTCCTTGTTTTCCATGAAAACAGCTGAGTGACCCCAAACTTAATAGTGAGATATATTCACGGATGCAGGGGGCAGGAGAGGCAGGTGACCCACACACCATTAAGTGAGTCACCCATAGGCAATGCCCCTATGCCTCCTTGTGCTTCCAGTCCTGTACAATGTATAGTTAAATCAGCGAGATGCCCTAAATAACGTATAGTTTTATGTTGGAGGAGTCAATGCATAAAATGTATGATGGCTGGAGGGTCCCTTTAAATCCCAGCCACCCCATCTTGTTTTATTCAAATGATCGTTACAGACGACCCGTCGTTTACTGTCTTTGTTACAATTACCACTAATTACCATAGGAAAGCGGTCAACTATTATTGGATGATGGAAGGCGTCTTCCCTTTTTTTAGGGTGTGTATTTTCTAGCGCACGTTATTGATAATTCAGCATTGACGGATTTTAATTCCTCGCTCCTGGAGAATGCTTATTGGTCGAAACTCCCCGGGGGCCCCTGAGATCCATAAATAATGAAAGTAGAGAAAAGTAACCGGGTTCCAATTATCCCTGTGGGGTTCAGCCGGTGCGATAAATGGACGGATCATCGCAGGACGTTATCCTTCCTCTCTGCGCATTATTGCGCATTATTATTCTCCCTGCTTTATCACAGCTGGAATCCCTGCTTGAACACAGATGGGTCCATTCCGAAGACCATTATCTCCTGACAAGTCACGATTTCCATAACGACCGTTATTAGAACCATTAGGCTCTAACAAATCAGTGTAGTAAAACTTTGAGATGGCTGTTAAAGGGTTAATATTTGGGGAGTCTCGGCTCAATTATAGGTTCATGGAACCTCCATCAGGACTGAGGTTACATTCTGCGCCTCATATTCTTATAGATCTTCTAATAATTATTATTTTTTTATTATTTATTTATTTTATTTTGAAGCTTTTTTTTTTTTTTGCTTGTTTTGCAGCATTTTTCTGTAGGATCATTAAATTGAGTTTTTCTGGTTGTCGGGAAATGTCCGTACTTTTTTAGATCTCCTTGCGGCCCGAAGCCAATTTGGTTGGTGTCATAAGACTTCTCCTGTCTCAAGTCGCCGTCTTCTCAGATTTGCCGCTTTCCAGAACCGGGCATCAAACTGAAATGTCAAAGAACATGGAAACTTAGCCGAAATTTCACAATCTGGGTGTCAGAACAACGTCCAAGAGGCAGGAGAAGAGCAGAAACTTGGCATCTAAGAAAGTTAAAGGCGTAACATGCAAAGGCATTATATAAGATAACAAATTATCTCTTCCAGTGAAAAATGCACAAAAAAGAAAAAAAAATGTCACAATAAACTTCTTATTCTAATGTTTCTTTTTTCCACCATGAGAAAAAAAACCAAGAATTGTTTGGTGGAAAGAAAACATTGTTTGTGGGAAATGATACCAAATCTGGGAAGAGCCTTTTTTAAAAAATGTTATTTAGAGTGGGCCAAAAATTGTAAGAATAAGCTTTTTGTGTGGTCTCTGGCACGGAAAAGACGATCTGGAACAAATTAGGGCTGTTCTAAGCAGGATAACGGCGAGGGGGGGGGGTCGCCGAGGCTCGGAACGCAGAATTAGAAATTAATATACTTCGCTAAACGACCAAAATTAAAGGTGAACCAGAAGAATGAGGGATTGTTGTAATAAAATAACCAAGTGATTAAAAAATGAAAAGCGCTCTGATAATCACAAAGAACTAAAATGAAACTTAATGAAAATGAAACACGGGGTTAGGGAAAAGATTATAAAATAAGCAATGGGAATTTGAGGGCAAAAATTCTCCACTTTGATTTTCTCTAATATAAAAAGTTAAAGACAATAAGGTTATGCATCTGTTACCGCTCATTCATTCGCATCCCTTCGTGAATGATGCCAACGGCAGAGGCAAATTTATATTTTATCTGCCCCTGTACATGGGTTTCATTTCATTTCATTTTTTATCTTAAAACATTATTTTTTCGATTTTTGGGGGATTTCTGCAGGCTTTGGCCCATCATTATTACTACAAAATTATTCAACCAAATATTTAAAAATTCTGTAATTATTATTTTTTTTAATGTTTTTAAATATAATATATAATGCAGGACATGTATAATATTATATATATGTTACATTTTTTATGCTATAAATGTACATAATGAAAACGTTCAGCCCCCGGGCACTTGTTGGAGGCGTTACCATAGTAACCAGCTTCTCTAAGTGAGCTTTTACGTCTCTAACATAAAAAAGGGATAGGTGGATATTCCAGAAAGAGTATGACATCATACCATAGGACACTAAACACATGGACGGACGTGGCCAGTGGACGTGGGAAGATTCTATCGATTTATGGTGAGTGCCTCCCGGTTAAGTTCTGTTAATGCAACTTAGGAGAGGTTAAGATGAAGCAATTTTCTAGAAACCCCATGTTTTTATAGGAAAGCGTGGGGCGGCCGACCAGGTGGTGATGGTTCTCTGCCCTTATCCTTTGCGTTTTTATCTCTAGCCATTACCGCCCGCTCCCTAATGATGCCGATGGAAGCCGCGTCTCGCACCTCATCTGTCTAACCTTTCAAGTCAAGACTCCGCCGTGGCGTTTGATCGAGTGGCTCTACGTAGGACAGGCCGTAATTGCGCTCCAGAAATAACGCTTTGTTACAAATGGACCTTGTTCATTATTTTTTTGCCTCGCGAATTAATGAAAGGAACAGCCGTTTATTTCAGGGATTTAATTAAATGTGACACGTCGTAATAACTACACGAGGTCGTGATGTAGTCCTTTGGTATCTGCCAGCTGACGATCTAAAGTCAATACGATTCTGAATAAGTTGTCAAGGATTCGTTCTGTGCCGGCGCTGTCGTCAGGACCGTTTTATTAAAAATGAGAAAAAATATAAAAAAACTGTTTGATTTAGGTTGAAAAATATATTTAAAAAATACATATAAAAGTAAGTGTTGGTGTGTAATGCACATTATTATTATTATTATTATTATTGTTACCAGTAGGAATCCAGAGCTTGTCACATTGTAACATTTTTTTTTTATATTATCGTTTTTAGGTGAATATGTTATAATATGTTATAATAATCCCGCGTGTTCCTTTTAATTATAGCGATGTCACAGAGAGGCAATCCGCCGGTGTTTAGAGAAGAGACGCGGGGTCCTCAGGTGTGCAGCGAGTCTCGGGGAACACGAGGGGCTCGGTTCTCGTGTCGCTCCGTTTTTTTTTAATTAAGGAAGCGCTGAATAAACACAAGGAATTAATTTATGCACCTTGATGTATATGTACTAATTAAAGCAGCTACATACTAATTAGTTTTTTTTTCCCGCCAGCAGGGAGATTGTGTTTTTTTTTCTTATTATTTGTGTTATTGTTGTGTAACGAAAGGTGTGATTATTCAGAGGTAAGAAGTCTGTCAGCCATTGAGTGACCCAGTCCTCCATACATATATATCGTACATTATATAGCGCTGAGCATGAAATAGCTGCTTTCTTCCATGCTGAGCACCCTGTATCCCACACCTGAAACACCCTCCCAGCAGAAGTGGTAGAGGGTAATACAGTGAGGGTATTAAACACGCATGGGACAGACATACGGCTCCTGATTAAGGTTTGAGTCTTTACAGCAGGAGAAATGAGCGACTAGATGGGGGCCGGATGGGGCCGATCTGACTGTGGATTTTATGTCTTTACCCCACCCTGAGGATTGTTCAATATATCACCGTCCCAGTAGTTCAGAGAAGGCAAAGTGTATGCCCTATGCATAATTTAAAATGCCTTCACAATACTAGTCCTGATAAAATATTCTTACAAAAAAAGATATTTTATAATTTATCATCTTCCAGGCCCTTCTAAAACTTTAATGAGTGATAATATGCACGGGAGACTTTTCAGAGGGTTTTGTTAAACTGTTTGCACAGAGGCTTAATTAAATCGTATTTGAACAAAATGATCATATTTAATATCACTCTAAATCTACCAAAAAAAATCGTTCATTATTAACCAGTTCCCCCATTAAGGGGTCTTCTAATGGACTGCAAGTTCATTAAGAGCAGAGCAGGCATGGTCTCTCGGAACCTCGCTGGCCTTATGTTCACAAACCAAAATCTCTTAATATTTCCTGAGTAATGGTAACTTATGAGCAATGAGTCCAAGAGTCATGGCCAGTTGGAGGAAACGTTCTCCTAATCATTCTACCTTCAGCATTCTGATACTTTGTTATCATTAAAACATTCTAAATGGATGGAATGCCCAATGGAACAGCCATAGAGACGGCGAGGTGCGGACAAATACTCAACATGTGAGTGCTAATACTCAGCTAGTTTGCAAAGTTGAGTATAATTTATTACAAGACATTTATTTATCATACAGACGAAGTCCTAGACTGATTTATCTACAGGACAGAGGTCGATTATAGACTGGTGGGACCAGATCTCATCTCAAGGTCGGCTAACTCAAAAAGATAATGATCAAAAAGATATTAATTTAGAATATTATGTTATAAAAATGTGGCTACAACCTGTAGCTATAGGTTTAATAAGAGATCGATGTCTTTGGGGGCAACGCAATGATGTGACGAAGAGCACCCTGATCTATCATAATTGCAGGTGACCCGGCATGACTTCTACTCATTTTATTCACCATGTGGACACATCTCTGTCTTCTTCTGTCCTCCTAGTAAAGTTAGCGTTGGGAGCGATGGAAAAGACAAATGGACAGAAGAAAAATGCTTGTTTCCAGCACAGAAGATAAGACATTGTAAGCTTGGCTTATATTACAACCCAACGTTGGGATGCTGATGAAGATCCCCCAGAACGTTCACATTGAGCCAGACCTCTGGGATTCACGTAGATTGTGTCATATCCCTATGAGTTATCCCCATGAATTCAATCAACATTAGTCCATCTTGGACTCTTGTTTGGAAAGATATCCCTGTTCTATCCTTAAATTGCCAAGCGATATAATGATACAAAAGTATATGAGAGAACCTGATATCTACAACATGCCACGTCTTATAGAAAGCCCGACCAGAGTTTTGCCCGTCAGGGTTGTAAATATGATTAAATGGCGTTAGACTGGGGAGACGCTGAGCTCAATTGACGCCGTAAAGACACCACAGACCTTGAAACCATCTTTTATTGTAGTTTTGGAAGATTTGGTCTTAGGGGAAGCCCAAGGAACTGACCCTCTTTAAGCTTGGATTGCATTTTTTAATGCTGCTAGTGCACGCGGCATCAAGATGTTTTGGCTCTGGATAAATAAATGATAATTCGTTAGATGAAGAAAAGGCTTATGGAAGTTTTACGATAACTGATGTTGAGTTTTCAGCCTTTTACATCTGCCAAGACATACACTCCGAGACGGGGGGATTCTGAGTCAGTCTCTCAGTCACATACTTGGGGTACTTAACTGAAACATAAGATTTGTTTCTGCATGAAAATTATCTTCCTAAAATTGCTGCTTTATGTCTAAATTGGCATATATCAGGGGCATTAAATTTATTATTGAGGGATATTTAATACAAGGTGCCCCTTTTCGCATAAAATCAAGAATCCATTCTAAATTGCTAAAGGGTACTCAGCCAAAAATTCACGAATCTTGGTCAAACTTTATCCACGGTTCACTGTATTTTTGAGTGAGAAAATGAGCATCCGGAGTGGCATTACATGGATAAAAACGGAAAGTCATGTTCCAAACCCCACACAAGGCTCACCGCAGACATCCAGCGCACAGAAGCCGATTATAAATGTACGGCGTTGGCAAACCAACTTCTGTAATTAACTTCTTTGATTGTTTGAAACCATTTTCCGTGCCTTAAAATAAAGTCGGAGCTACGCGGTTTCAGCTGCTCAAAGTGCCACTCAAGTGGAGAAAAAACATATCTTCGGTGATTATGATTAACTGCAAGATGAAATATATATGAGCTTAGGGCATATTTTTGCATTTTGGAAATAAAAACCTTTAGAAGCATGAAATGAGTGAGGAAGCTAAAACGATGGGAAAAAAAAATAACTGTTGGCCATTTATACACCAATAAAAAGCCACTGTATGCGGTGACGTTCTGGGCCAAAAAGCCAATCATTCAATCAATTTTACAGCTTTAAGGATATCGAAGCAACACGAGAGCTGAAGGGACCTGGGAGTAATTATTTCTGATCAATGATAGATAAGTAGTCAATGTATCAAAGCACTGGTAAGAGCAAGCAGGGTGCCGGGTATACATCGAGGGGCATTAGTGGCAGAAGAAGAGATGTCCGCTCAGACCTCGCCTACAGTGTTGGCCACAGTTCTCCGGAAGGATATGGACATTCTGGAGAGACTTCAGAGAAGGGCTCTTGA
Source organism: Spea multiplicata (assembly GCA_009364415.1). Lineage (NCBI taxonomy): Eukaryota > Metazoa > Chordata > Amphibia > Anura > Pelobatidae > Spea > Spea multiplicata. Next base: position 19,015,634 of record VKOC01000008.1, read on the forward strand.
AAATCATGAGCGGTTAACACAACGAGTTTCTCCAGGTTGGTCTTCAATAAGAAAAAATGGCGGGCTGGCGTTGAGTTAACCGCGTGCCGACTTGGCTCGTCTCGTAGGAGGAACTCAACGGATGCGGTCCTTCGAAATCCAAGGTGTAAACGGATGAGTTAAAACGCTTCATCTTACCTCATCTTCTGAAGAGTTTTATCCCAGCGTTCTATATTCTGTTACATTCTCTCTGCTTTATTGCGAAATCACCTTAACACCCAGAAGAATGCAAATCTCGGTCTGCTTGATACGTCGTCTGTCTCGAAGTAACATCAGAATCCCGTTTAAAGTGTCACTTTAGCGCTTTGAAGGGTTCCAGGAGATTTAGCGAGCGACTGTCGCTGATTATGAAGTTTGTCTTGAATTTCATTATACGTTTTCCACGTCTTGAGTGATTTATAATTTCCAGTCCGCATCCTTGAGGGAGAGATTAATAATTCCGGATGAAGTGCTGTTATAATTAGCCCGGGGTGCGAGTATTTAAATTTAAAGGTGCTTGTTCATTTTCACACAATTAGGTTGTGCTTCGGCTGATAATGATGGAGGAACATGTTTCAGATCAGACAGCTCCCCGAAGCAACCCTTATCCTTGGAAACCCGTGGAAGAAATCATTCTTCGGCAGACATGATCACGGGAAGAGCTGGTGGCAACGCGCGGAATTTTAACAAAACCGTCTTATTGACAATTATTCATTGTACAAATAAAAAAATATGTTTTCAATCACCCGCGAGTTTATTCATGACGCTGCTCCAGCAAATGCCGAGTGCATCTATCCTTCCGACTGGGCCATTAATGGAAAGATGATGGAAATCGCTGTGTACATAGGAAGGGATTAGCATTTGTTGGAATCAAGAGAAGCCATATTTCACCTCGATTAGCATACATTCCTCAAGGCCCACGGTGAAAAATGATTCACTCCTCACCAGACACAGTCAGTAAAACATTTTTCTAATGAAAGTTATGAGGAATGGGTTTTAGTTCCTCGACCCCGGCCTTTCCGCATACGGGGAGAAAAAAAAAAAAAATCTCAGCGTCGGGTCTGAATAAAGATGGCTTCGATTAGAAAAAGCAATAGGTGAATGGGAAGTCGCCTATAAATTCACAGTGATAGATCATTTATCAGAGGTTTAGCAAACACTCACACTTGGGTTTCTGGAAGTAAATGGAGTTGCTGCGAATTGGTGAAAGGCTACAAGGGTGGAAATGTGTCGGGATGGGGAAGACGGCAAAAACTATGCAACCAATGGGAGATGGAATCTCTGTCCTGCTTAAATCCTATTGGCTACTTGATGTTCTAATTTAGAACCCTGGCATGCAGTACCAGTGTTATTCATTCTGGATTTCCCCGCTGGTGAATAATAAATGCATGTACAGCGCTGCGGATCTGATGGCTCTATATAAAACAAACAAGTATAATAATAAAACAAGTAATAATAATAATAATAATGTTTTATATATAATTTTTAAGCTGGTCAAAAGTAAAAGATATTATATCTATGGAAGTGTCGACTTACCCAGAAAGGGGATGACCCTTAGAGAGCTACGCTGCCCTCTGCTGGTAACACGAATTTAATTTATTCTTGCCCAGTGACATCATAATCATTGGCTTATTTGCAAGAAATGACCTCACAGTTCATTATGTATCTGTTATTGAAATTGCCAATTCGACCATTAAACAAGGAAAAGCATGAGTGTCCCTTATATTTAATTTTTCACCAAACATTATGTTCTACTGATCAGTTTGGGGGGGGTCTCTTTCCACATAAAGCAGTAGAAAAGCTCTAATAACGGCAGATAACGGAGTGACGGGGTTAAAAGGCAAGTCGTCTATACTTTGTGCTGAGCAGAGATAGCCGGATCAATCGCAGACAGATCAGCCGCAGCTATTCACAGATCGGGCTGAAAAATCCATATTTTTGAGATTAGACCGCATGTTCTTTACTGAGGACTCTTCACCGATCCATTTACATTTTTTTTTCACCCAGGGTTTGATGTCTTAACCCTCTGAGTGCCACGGCTGGACAACACAAGCCAGAGTGGGGTCCATACAGGCAGATGAGGCTCCGCTCCACCTCGTACTCCTCTCCTTTCGATGATCTCAGCCAAGTTTCATCCGGGTTTCCCAGATGTTCCCGTTATAAACACTCACTTCTTACCTTTTAATTATTGTGGTTAATTCGTTTCTATGAGTTTATTTTATTACTGTCCTGTGGCAGCACTTAGCATTTTTGCCAAAACGGACCCAAAGTGAACCTGAATCCCATCAACCTCTAAATGATATTTTACCTAGAAAATCTATAAAATTGAGAAAAACGCTAACAAAATCAAAAAAGATGTAAAAGCGTAACAATTTAAAATCTGTGTCACTCGACAGTATCCATCCCCACCGATAAAAAAAGTCCCAGTCTTGGGAACGGCAAAAACTCCGCACTGCGCCAGCCAGAAAAATATTATTATATTACAGATAATTTACAGAAATATCATTCCATCAGAAACGCGATTTCAGCCGCCGAACGAGTCCGCGCAGACCGAGATATTTTAATCTGTTTGTTTGCTTGGCTCTTCGCATCAAATATCTATTTTGTTTTATTTAATATCCGATTAGACTGATTTTTATTTTCGTTATTTATTCAAAGAATTATCCAAAATCCAAACAATGAATTTCTTCACCGAACTGGAAAGAGGGGGGGGGTTGGTGCGCCGTTACATTCCTAATGGGTTTCATTTCTCTGCCGTTGGGACATCGAGCCGTTGTCGGTTATATCAGTCGGTGACGGAGGGATGAGTATGATGCATTTATTCGCTGATGGGTATTGATGGCCGTCTCTGTCCTTTTATTCTGTCTGAAGAGACTCAGACATTAGTCGGGGGACGGCTGGCCGAGCGACCCCCCCCGCGCTAAGAGCCTGTTTGACAATGACCTTGAAGTCACCATTTGTTAGAATGGCAAGCAGTGTGAAGTTTTACGGCAACAAGTAAAATAACTTAATTAGTTTTTGTTTTTTTTTAAATCCACTTTGTTTATGAAAATGACAAAATTATTGACTTTTTTATTTAATGTTTCAGCAGAAAATTTAATTTCAGAAGAAAGTTTTCTATTGGAAGCGAAACATTCTTCAAGAGAAAAGAGAAATATATCACGCCCCCCCTCTCGTTGTTAAACGCATTCATGTCTCGGATTTCTCTTACTTTCGTGACTTCTGGATACTTCTTTCTGTTGTCTCTTTTATGTAAGCAGAATTCACTTTCAAAAACATATGTTCCAGATGTTTGATGTCCAGGGATGCCGCGCCGGGGAAAGAAGAGAGTTTTACAAAAGAAACCACATTAAATCACATTAAAAACCTACGTGCAGGAGGATAAAGTCTTATAAACTTATAACCAAAAAGGAAATAGGGAGAGCTTTATATTACGGCAGAGGGGTTAATTATACTATATAAATCTCATCATTTAAATGGAAGGCCCATAGGCCCCGAGCGCTGTATACAGTAATATA
>VKOC01000008.1:19032892-19043904 GCA_009364415.1 Spea multiplicata
AGTTTGACGCAGAAAAAAGGTCTAAAGCCTCACAACCCGTTGGCACCATTGCCTTAAAAAGTTGGGGTAATAATAACCCACCCGGAACCTGAAGCCTGACCATGTGTTCATAATTTGGGTCTACTTTTAGGTTTGTTTCTTAGAGTTGCGCTCAATTGAGGTCAAAACAAAAATGAAAGACCATAAAATCCCATTCTTTGATTGGCGGCACTCGTTATGGACGGCCGGTAACAGAGCCGGGATAAAACTCTGATAAAATGTTGGGAAATATCACAGATGAAGTTTCAGCGGCCTGTTACATGACGTGCACCGTGGCATTTACGCCATAAAGGACGATGTTTACATCCCGACGCTCGCGAGTAAATAGAATTGTTTCATGTGCGCTGAAGCTGACAAAAGGACCTTTACGATTCTGCACTATTTCTACAGACTTTGAAATTCCGGCGGAAAGTTTTCCAAAGAGTAGAAAAGTCACCTTATTATTCACAAATACTCCTGCTGTAAACATTGACTACCCCCCCCAATGTGGCCACTTAATGTCCCACCGCATTGTTACCAAACCAGACGAATGGGAAGAAGCTTGCCCATACTGGTTTCAGATGGCAATGGTCTTGTTTTACCAACACTTAAAGGAGATAGAGAAGGTCCGTGTCATGGAGGAGTTGGTTTCCACTGGCTGAAGTCCAAGAAGGTTGGGGTATCCTGGTTGGGTGGTGCTCAAGAAATATGAACTCTCCCATTAAAATAGAAAGAGACGCCGGTAACCAGGACCCTATGAAATACGTAAATGACGTCGGCCGGAGGCTTTTCCCATAAAAATGATGAATTCATGGATTTATGTAAGATAATACTGAAGCACCTGCCTCCTACGGTATTGATCCTCATGATTAAGGTAGTAAAAAAAAAGTTGTATGAAATATATCAGTTTGGGTCCTTAAATATAATCGACTTAGCGTAGACCCTCTCTCGGAGATGGCATTTAACCCATGTGCCCTCTCCATACTCCACCTATGGGCCCTTAGGGTATGTTGTTAACCTAATAGGCTCTCCAGGAACCTAGAGACCGTAAACATGATCCAGTGGACCCTCCTGGAGTGAGACGACCACGTTCCCAGCTTCAGGAGCCCCGGCGAGCGATGGCCGGAGAGCCGGCGGATATACGTCAGAGATATGATAACTGGCATTTATTCATGCGATCTGTTATTCAGATGTTATTTCTGGCTCTGCCATTTTATCCACTTGAAAGTCATTTTTTCAATTATTTTGCCTGCACTTTGCAGTCTATCGATTATGTGTCCGAGCGGCAACATAATTATGTTATCTATCTTGGAAGTGTAATTTGTTTTTAATGTATGTGGTAACAGAACCATTTGTATCCGCCTTCATAATTCATCTTTAAAACATCGCCGCGAAGGAACGCGTTTTCATGAACTGCAATGACATCACTCAGTGGCTCCATTAAGAGGGGAAAGAAATTAAGGCTGTCGAGCCGGCAGAAGCCTTCTTTATTCTAATTGTTTATTGCGACGGATTGTTTGCTTCCAAGACGATTTGTTACAATGTCTGCTTCTCGGCCCGTTGACCCGCTCTCTGAAGGTGCGGCTGCGCTGGGCTGACGTGAAACTAAATGGAACGTCGGACAAACGTTCCAAAGTCGGGAAAAGATTTTTAAAAAATGTGAAAGGGTTTTAAAGCGCAAGACGATCTGCAATGCCTGAACGATTTATTGGGATCTTATATATTTCAAACGCGACACCATCAAAGCTTTTAATAAATATCAAGGGTCTTTTTCTTAAAGAATATTGTCAGATATACAGAAAAATGAAACATTTTAGCATTAAGGGTATTATAGCAGCAGTGTGATGTCATCGGTCGGCAGCTGGCTTTAAAGTGCCAGGCGCTCCCTTTTATCACCAGTCCGCCTCTGACAGTAATGTATTTCTTTCCACACTGAATGCAGTTAAAACATATTTAAAATCACTTCATATTTTTATTAAAAAAAACACACACTAGAAAAGCATTTTTTTTTTTTGCAGACTTAAAATTGCAATGAATTAATAATTTGATATTTACATTTATTTCATTAATATTTCAGAAACTTTTTTATTTATTTATTTTATATTTTTATTTTATATTTTTACTTTTTATTTATTTATTTTGTTTTTTATTATTCTATATTTTTACATTTTATTTACTTTATTTTTAATTTTTTATTAAAAAAAAAGTCATATTACGGTATGTTACACGCCCAAGTATCAAAATTCCATAGTATTTCCCCCACATTCCCATTTAACGTATCTTCATAATTTATTATTATCTTTTTATTTTTTATATATATTTTATTCATATCCCCAACGCAGCAGGAATTGGACAGAATTATTATTATTATTATTATTATCTTTTATTTTTTATATTTATTTCATATCCCCAACGCAGCAGGAATTGGGCTGAATTTTGGAAATTTTAGATTTTGTGAATCTGCAAATTGAAGAAGCAGACTCGTCCTTAATCACAGCTTTTCTCCTTGTTTCCTTTCATTTGGATATTTTCCATCGGCGTCGGCTTGGCCCAGGATTTCAGGATCCAGCGGAGTCGCGAGAGGACACCTGCGCTGCCGGTATAGGTCAAGATATTCATGTCAGCCGAGAGGTACGGCTCGAGGAATAGCAACTCTATTAAAACAATATTGATTCCCGAACTGGCACAACACTCGCCGGAGGACGCAGAGCCTTCGGCCGCTCCGGAGCTGCGTTCTCCAACCGCGAACATCAATGCAGGAGCAGGAGAAAGCCTATTAAACAACTCTGCAAGCCTGCGGGGAGTGACATGTTACTTCTTTATAACACAAAGACCTCCGAGACGTAGCGCGGACGCCGGTGACCTTCCACCAAATAAGACTTCCTCGGAACAAAAAAACCAAAAAACAAAACACAAAACCCGTTGGTAGAACTGGAAAGACTTACAGCGCCGACGGAGAACCCAAACAGGAATTTTCATCACAATAAATATGACTTCCGTTTGGCTCTCGGCGGTTTTTTTTTTTATATATAAACTATACTGATATAAAAAATGGTGAATTTTAGAGAATTTATCACCGGAAACCCAAAGTGGCTGATTAGGCTCCGCTGGCAGAAAAGAACCATTGACCTAAAATCACCTTTTTATTTATTTTTATTTATTTATTTATTTTTATTTATTTATTTTTACCCGCGTTGAATAATGATGAATTCTGCCGGGGCTACAAAGTTATTATTCCTCTCGACGCTAATATTATTCCGTCTCGCCCGGGCATTTCTCGGTAAAGATGAATAAACTCTCGAGTGTTTCATTTGCAAATAATGGAGCGCTTTCTCAAGGAGCCGCGGCGAAAGGTAAAGATAAAAAATGGGGCGAAAAGTCGGTGGAAATGGTAAAAGCGGCGAGGAGTGTGAATTATTGTATAATAGCCTCTTTCAGCCTCTGTTGGGAGGTTTGGGCGGCCTCGGCGGGACGCGCGCTCGCTGACGGGGCAAACGGGTGACCGATCCGTATCATAAACGACTTCCGCGGAATTTATTTCCTGGAGAGTTTTTCATCGCCAGAAGGTGGAGGCAATAAAATAAAAACTCATTCATTAGCGACTCCTCGCAAACCGCGCCGGCGGCTGTGCCGTCGGAGGAGAACCGTGGAGGAGGAGGTGTCGGTCTCGTCTTCGATTCAGGAGCCGTCTGTCTATCCCATGCACGTTTAATACCCTCGCTGTATTACCCTCTACCACCTCTGCTGGGAGGCTGTTCCCCTTATCTATCCATACGAAAATTCTCCCAATTATTCACAGGGATAAATATAGGAAGCAGAACGTCCCAAATGTGTACCTTCACACATGGCCCTTCGGGGGTAACATACTAAAGCGTAAGCCATCCAATTCCAGACAATTCGCAGGGCCCTTCCAAGGGCCACAACAGCCACCACTGATGACATCACTTTATCTTCTGCCTGGTAATGAAGGTCTTTTGATTGGATTGGAAAAAATTACAACGGCAAATGGTTTCAAATAATCAATTTATTTCAGAACGACCTAAACATTTAAACATTTCTTATGGCTCTGAGGAAGTTACGCTGCGTGGTTACCCGTGCTATGATGTCATAGGTATGGATCATGTCACCGCAAACACAAAACATTTTCTATCCTTAAAACAATGAGATCCTATAAAATCGGGGCATAGAATCACCCAGAAATGCTTCAAACTAACGATAACTTTGTGAATCTAGAAACATGCATTGACACCTATGATGTCATAAGTATGAATCATAAAACCAAAAATAAACGAGTTATATGACGTGCAGTACATTGGATTATTGCAGAACGTTGCTGCACGAGGCCCGTTTAGTAGATCTGGCCCCGCCGTGTAACCCGTCTGGTTCCGGGGTAACATCGGCCCCCCGGCGGAGACGTCCCCTCGGTGATCTGCATGCAGCCTCTGTCACGTTCTTGGGAATAAATGTCTGCTGTTTGTTGTGCTTCATTATAAGAGCGATCCAACGAACCAATGAAGGTCATTTTATCAGAAGTGCACCCTGGTGGCGCATGCTGCTCCTTTTATTATTTCCCCGGAATAATTACGCCGGCAGAATCTTTGTTTAAGACGCGGCGAGATGAATATATAATGACGGCCTCGCTGCGTAGGACGAGCCTTAAAGGAAAAAAAACTTACGTCTGCACCATAAATAATTATTTCTCAGCAGGACCTGCATTGTCCGACAAGCACTCGGTGACCCGGCCGTTCATTTTGGGGTCATTTAATTCCGTTGATGATGTCACGTGGCACACGATGAACACATTTACTGCTTTTAGATACAATTTATTTCACAATCGAATGTTTTGGCTGTGATTTTTATGATTTTTTATGAGAAAGAATTTCTCTTTCGTCCCTAATGTGAATATAACTTGGAATAATCACCAGCGTTAGTATGCAAATCCGACTAAATAATCCATTGGGGAGAAAAAACTATACTAGTTTGGCTTTTATTTTTAAATCAAATTGTAAACTTCACAGAGAGAGAGTGGTGGGTAAATAGAACAGCCTCCCAGCAGAAGTGGTAGAGGCTAATCCAGTGAGGGAATCTAAGAATCCTGGATCTAAAACGAGACGAAGGGCAAGAAGTATACGAAGTGAAACGTATTAAGAAATTCGTATCTGGGGCAGAATATCCCACACATGCTTTCTATGATATAGCAGTACATACCTGCCAAGCGTCCCTGCTACGTTCAGCTAGTCCCTGACTGGTCCCCAAATCCCTATGCCCCTCTTACTTCTCCTCTGCCCCCTTTCCTCTCCTACGCTCCCCTTTCCTCCTTTGTGCCTCTCTTTCCTCTTCTGTCCCCCTTTACTCTCATGATGCCCATCTTCCCTACCTTGTATCCTACTCTCTCCTCCCTTGTTGCCCCTCTCTCCTCCCCTGATGCCCCTCTCTCCTCCCCCGATGCCCCTCTTTTCTAGGAGTCAGAATGATTTGCTGGTATGAGGGGATCGCAGGGTTCTACGGCCCCTAAAAGCCCGATAATGTGTATAGAAACAGCAGGAGACGGCTTTATAAATTAAACAGGGTAAATAAACCAATTATCTTCTTCTAAATGCCCAACCCAGTTGCACAAATGGCCCCGCCCAACCACGCCTCTAACCACACCCCCTGAAATCATGCCCCTTCTTTTGACATTTTGGGACATGTGGCAGTAGTCGTCTATGCGAGTCAGGAGCCCGGGTCGTATCACCCGCGCATGCTCTGCAATTACTCGCTCACCCAACAAACATTACATGTTAAAGAGCAGAATACGCCCTTTTTTTAACTCGAAAACTCCAACAAAGAAGAAAATAACAGTTTTTTTGGCCCATTGTGATTGCTGAAAGCCCATGTAATAAACCCATTATTTGGCGCATTATTTATGACATCATAATACACAGATCCCGTTTACCGTTCCTCTATTATTGCGTTTCATTTATTCGCCTCGACGAAAACAATAAAATAATAAAATACCGTTTTCCCAGAAATACAAAAGCATCAAAAATGAAACAGATTTTTTTTTAAAAAAAGCTCTATTTCCCGGCGCCAGCTCCGGCTTATCTCATGGCGTGAAATTCCTTTTATTAAAAGATTCCCGCGGCCGTCAGATTGCAGGGGGGTTTTTTTTGCATGCCTTAGAAATTCTATTTTTAGACAATTTGAAAGTCATAATAAATTGCAAATCCACGTTATTCTGTTTTATTATATATTAAAGGAAATGACGGTTCTTTATTCAGTCTCTAGTGTTTTGGGGGGCTCAGTGGGGGGGCTAATGGATGGAAGTTGACCTTTATAGACATAACGCTGTGTTTTTTTAGTTATTTTTTTCTACGCAGTGATGTAATTACCTTTAAGACACGGAACGCTGGAAAATGATGTTTCTTCAGAGTATAATTTTTGTATAAATGTTTTAAGTTGATCAGAAATACAGACAAGTTGCTTTCAAATGACATGGAGGGGGTCTAATGAGAGGAATAAGAGGCAGCCGGCACTTTAAGACTTAATTCTTCAGACTGGATCCTTTTTAGGCTCCATCACGTGCCTTTAAAAACGTGCTGAATAGGCCTGTCCGGTATCAGTTGGATCTATTTTTTATAATAAGGTTGGGATAGTTGGAAACCTTGTAGTTGTAGTTATATTGTCTGAAGATTTACTGCCCCCAACCCCATCCCCCCCCTCTATCAATCACTGATTGGAGGAAAAGTTTCACTAATTTCCATAAACAGAAGAAAGTGGCCCTTTCTGCAGAAAAAAAAAGACGTTTCCCCTTTCATTTGTGTCCCGGACGTTGTAACATTTACATCACCGCAACCTACAACCTTCCATGGTTTTATTTACGTTTCCCAATTAGAAACATTCAATATTTGGCAAAATGTTACAAAATAACAAATAAAAATAAAATAACAAATAATAATAATAATAATAATTAAAAAAAGTTACCTTCATCCTGACTCCCAAACCTTATTCACGTCCAGACGCCCCCTCCTCTTTACGTAAAACATCTTATTTTGCCTCATTTACTCATATAACTTCTTTTTTAGCTTGTAAGCTCAGGAGCGGGGCCCCCAGGAGCCCAGGAGCCGCCATTCTTCCCGGAAACCTTCAATGAATGACTAGATCGCAAGCTCCTCGGCTCCTACATATCTCTTAACCCCTCCATATTTACATTGTACCACGCTGCGGAATATGTTAGCGCCTAATAAATGAAGAAGAAGAAGAATAGATTGTTTGATAGGCATTGGCTGTTGAGTCAGGTCTGCTCAGCCCCCATTTTGGGTGAAATCCTGAGAATTCTGGGCGTTTTAGGACTGGAAGAAGCAGCCGAAGGAGGATTGAAGGAGAAGAAAATCCTTTTTTTACTCGGCGCGGACTTCAACCTTTAAATAATTATCCTCGGTAAGTTCAGAGTATTTCATCAATCTGTTTAAAGTCAACAATAGCGCGGTGGGACCCGGTGATGTATGATGTATGATGTCATTTTTTTCTTCTAAAAGGTGATCCGCATACAAATGGCGCAGGGGGTCCTCCTGGGTAAACGCAAACATTTAAATCCATGTACTCAGAAAGTAATTAAATATATTTAGCCAGGCTTTGAGGTTTTGCTATTTTTTGGTTGTTTCCATGGAAATAGAAATGTACTTTATAGTGTGATATAGAATGTTTCTGTATAATAATTACCAGGCGGGGGTAGAACGTTATTATTTTTACTCGGCCCTAAAAATATATCTTTTGTAATCACTTCCAGCATCTGTGTTCACAAATAAGCAGAAAACCCTAAATGCCTCAACCAGCAATCCTAACAGTTTCCCCCCCCCCAAGACTCAGGGTTTTTACCCCAATCTCAGGGTCTCGGGGGTGGGGGCAAATTCTCAGGATCGCAGGGTGAATAGGCCAATTCTCAGGGTTTTTACCCCAGTCTCTGGTTGAACGGGGAGATTCTCAGAATTTTGCCCAAGTCCCTTTATTTGGCAGATTCTCATGGTTTTTTTTTTTTTACCAGTTTTGGGGTAAATTGACAGATTCTCAGGGTTTTTTTTACCCCAGCCTCAGGGTCTCTGGGTAAATGGGCAGATTTTGGGGTCGCGCAGTCTGGAGCCGACTCCTTCATATTCTCCCTGCTATATCACGGCTGTAATCCCTGCTTGAACACAGGTGACTTCATTCAGAATATCTTTTACCTCCTGACCCGTCACACTTTTCCATAACCACCGTTATTAGAACCATTTGACTGCCGCCATTAACGAGCCTCTGCATCGGGCTCTGTGGGTCGGGCTGTTAAAGGGTTAATATTTGCCGCTACATTCAATAACGAGTCTTTCAAGCAGCGCCCGTCACTCCCTTTTTTACTCGTTTACACGAAAAGAATGACTTTTACCAAAACGATACATTTCGGAAATCTGTTTATAGCTTTAAAGGCAAACCTGGCGGATTTTGAGGCAGATACATTGTATCCCTTTTCTGTTTGTCTAAAGATAAATCCTTCCATTAAAATGTTACTTTTTTTCATAAATTGTCTCATGGTCCTAGAAGAACCCCTCGAGTTTAACCCTTTCATCGTGTCGGCCAACACGTTTCATTGGCTGCTTTCTACGGCCAGCTCCCCACCCGCCTGGTTAATGGTCTCGGAAAGTACGGCGCGTGTCCATTTCTGCAAGCGCTTCGTCTAATGAGGCCAGGAGTCCAACCGCCGGCGTTAATAACACAATACGGTTTGGCCCAGCCGGAGCCGACCTTCCTGTTCTTTTCGCCCTGCTTTATCCGCGAAGCTCCGTGCTGGGTTCCCGCGTGATAATAGCGGGGGGCGTCTCCGGTACCGGCGAGTCCGTGGGAGTCCATTCTCTGCTACAAACTCCCGGGACAATAACTGTCATCCGGACCACTGCTTCGCTCGTTAGAAGACAGGCTTAAAAACAGCGAGACATGATGCATCTTCTCGGCTTTATAAAATCTCATCATATCTGCCGCTGATATATCAGCCGCCATGGCACCGGCGGAAGAACCGGGGAGTTTAACCCTTCGTCTACCAGAATAACCAAAATAATAATAAATTAATTATATTATTATAATAGCGGGAAAATTCTGCTATTTTCAGGTAGTCAATTAAATCAGCAGATATAAATTACTAAATATTGCCATAATTGCATAAATCAGCCCACGATTTTTTTAAAATACATTTTATATTATTTTTAACATAATTCTTTGTTTTTTTTTATGGAGTGTTTAGCCAAAGATGAGACTTTTTTGTTATCAGGCTAACATGAAAAATGACCATCGAGGCCCCGGAAACTTATGTCACTTCATCTTGGGTTAATGTAATAATAATGAGTGTTTATAATTAAATAATTCATTAATTAATTTAAATTATTAAAATTATATATATAATTTTTATTTTTTTTTTAGAATTGAAAAACTAAATTAAAATTGAAAAATTGTCTCATCTCTAAACAACACAACAAATTGGTTTAAGTCAGCTAACAATTGAATAAGCGCAGGTTATTCTCCGATGACAATTTGAGACGCGGTCCGGAGGCGAGAGCGCAGATGAAAGGATTATAAATCAGGGCTCGGTTCCCTAATGTTGTTTTTTTTTCTTTTTCCAATTTTCCTCCTTTAGAAAATTAATTAAATCTAAAGAGTCTTTCTTGGTTTCAATTAATTGGCAGAAAAGCCACCAAGTAAAAAGGCAGCGTTTTATCATCATACGTGTGACGCGTGAAAGGACGGACATACATCACCGGAAACGTTATCGCGGACCCAAAACTTACAAAAATCCTGACGATCCGTCCTAAAAGTGATTATTTATTTTAGATTAGATCATATTTTTTAAAATTACATTTTTTTTTCTGTTTGTTTTCTTTCAAATGTTACTTTGTATCAATCAATTGACCCAACTTGTGATTTATTTCATATTTAAAGCAGCATTACTGGTTCCAAACTGGTTAAAGGTGGAGTGCTTTAACTATTAACCCTTTCACAACCCATCACACAGATTCTGTAGCAGCTATAGTATCTATTTTCTGGGATTCGTTCTCCCTCTCTGACTTTCCCTTTCTTACCCTAACATTAAACTCTCACTATAAACCCCTCCGGTGCAGAGGAGCTTACAATCTATCCTCCTAAAACCCACGAAGATCTCCGGCCGCTGACTTCTCTTCATCCCCTTCACTACAATCAGACCATCCTCACCTAGACTGCCCTTATTTTATACATCCCGCATTATTCTTTTTTCTAAATGGCTCGCTATCAATAGGGCACCATAAAAAAGTCTCGGTAATGCCCCGCCCCAGCCACACCTCTAGCCACACCTCTAAAAAACAAGACTGCCCCCGTTAGCCGAGTACGTTGGGAGGTATGGAGCGTTAGCGTAAATTCTAATTAAATCCCAATCATGTTAACTCACAACCTCCAATCAAATAAGCAGTACATGTAATAACTTCATTTTATTCCACTGCATTTTAATTCCAAAGCTCTCTCCGGAAGCGTCTTGTAAGGATTAGGAATGAATTCTCATCATCAGACTCCAATTTCCGCATTAATTCCCCCCCCGAAGATAAAAAGCGAGCCCAGCCTACACGGCTCGCAGCGGCACTACCTGATTTTATATTGTGTGGCGCGCTAAATGAAACGATAAAAGGCGCGTTATACGGCACTGGGCGATTATTACAAATATATCGAGGGCAATTTAAAGCCCTGCTTTTGTATCGGCATTTAAAGGGGGAACAATGAGCGGTCATGGAGCGAGACGCCTATGAGATTTACTGTACTTTTATGACTTGTAGCCAATGGAAGGGGGTTATTAAAAAATAATAAATATTTCTTCTATTTTTCTCATGATTTCCATTGTTAGGTTTTGCATCTTTGGTGTCCTTTGTTTAAAACAATTAATAATAAAATAATAAATATTAGCCATTTACCCGACGTCCGCTGCCTACGAGTTATAAACACGGCCCGGGGGTGCGACAGAACCCCAG
>VKOC01000008.1:19044004-19097348 GCA_009364415.1 Spea multiplicata
AAATATGTTTTAACTGCATTCAGTGTGGAAAGAAATACATTACTGTCAGAGGCGGACTGGTGATAAAAGGGAGCGCCTGGCACTTTAAAGCCAGCTGCCGACCGATGACATCACACTGCTGCTATAATACCCTTAATGCTAAAATGTTTCATTTTTCTGTATATCTGACAATATTCTTTAAGAAAAAGACCCTTGATATTTATTAAAAGCTTTGATGGTGTCGCGTTTGAAATATATAAGATCCCAATAAACCGTTCAGGCATTGCAGATCGTCTTGCGCTTTAAAACCCTTTCACATTTTTTAAAAATCTTTTCCCGACTTTGGAACGTTTGTCCGACGTTCCATTTAGTTTCACGTCAGCCCAGCGCAGCCGCACCTTCAGAGAGCGGGTCAACGGGCCGAGAAGCAGACATTGTAACAAATCGTCTTGGAAGCAAACAATCCGTCGCAATAAACAATTAGAATAAAGAAGGCTTCTGCCGGCTCGACAGCCTTAATTTCTTTCCCCTCTTAATGGAGCCACTGAGTGATGTCATTGCAGTTCATGAAAACGCGTTCCTTCGCGGCGATGTTTTAAAGATGAATTATGAAGGCGGATACAAATGGTTCTGTTACCACATACATTAAAAACAAATTACACTTCCAAGATAGATAACATAATTATGTTGCCGCTCGGACACATAATCGATAGACTGCAAAGTGCAGGCAAAATAATTGAAAAAATGACTTTCAAGTGGATAAAATGGCAGAGCCAGAAATAACATCTGAATAACAGATCGCATGAATAAATGCCAGTTATCATATCTCTGACGTATATCCGCCGGCTCTCCGGCCATCGCTCGCCGGGGCTCCTGAAGCTGGGAACGTGGTCGTCTCACTCCAGGAGGGTCCACTGGATCATGTTTACGGTCTCTAGGTTCCTGGAGAGCCTATTAGGTTAACAACATACCCTAAGGGCCCATAGGTGGAGTATGGAGAGGGCACATGGGTTAAATGCCATCTCCGAGAGAGGGTCTACGCTAAGTCGATGATATTTAAGGACCCAAAACCTGTATATTTCATACAACTTTTTTTTACTACCTTAATCATGAGGATCAATATCGTAGGAGGCAGGTGCTTCAGTATTATCTTAAATAAATCCACGAATTCATCATTTTATGGGAAAAGCCTCCGGCCGATGTCATTTACGTATTTCATAGGGTCCTGGTCCTGGTTAGCGGCGTCTCTTTCCATTTTAATGGATGAGTTCATATTTCTTGAGTACCACCCAAC
This sequence comes from Spea multiplicata, assembly GCA_009364415.1. NCBI lineage: Eukaryota > Metazoa > Chordata > Amphibia > Anura > Pelobatidae > Spea > Spea multiplicata. Next base: position 19,045,278 of record VKOC01000008.1, read on the forward strand.
CAGGATACCCCAACCTTCTTGGACTTCAGCCACTGGAAACCAACTCCTCCATGACACGGACCTTCTCTATCTCCTTTAAGTGTTGGTAAAACAAGACCATTGCCATCTGAAACCAGTATGGACAAGCTTCTTCCCATTCGTCTGGTTTGGTAACAATGCGGTGGGACATTAAGTGGCCACATTGGGGGGGGTAGTCAATGTTTACAGCAGGAGTATTTGTGAATAATAAGGTGACTTTTCTACTCTTTGGAAAACTTTCCGCCGGAATTTCAAAGTCTGTAGAAATAGTGCAGAATCTTAAAGGTCCTTTTGTCAGCTTCAGCGCACATGAAACAATTCTATTTACTCGCGAGCGTCGGGATGTAAACATCGTCCTTTATGGCGTAAATGCCACGGTGCACGTCATGTAACAGGCCGCTGAAACTTCATCTGTGATATTTCCCAACATTTTATCAGAGTTTTATCCCGGCTCTGTTACCGGCCGTCCATAACGAGTGCCGCCAATCAAAGAATGGGATTTTATGGTCTTTCATTTTTGTTTTGACCTCAATTGAGCGCAACTCTAAGAAACAAACCTAAAAGTAGACCCAAATTATGAACACATGGTCAGGCTTCAGGTTCCGGGTGGGTTATTATTACCCCAACTTTTTAAGGCAATGGTGGTTTCTGCGTCAAACTACAACGGGCTTCTTCTAGGGAAAACAATGTATCTTTTTTAGTTTTTTTTTTATATATTTATTATTTTTTTATATTATTATAATGGAACGGAAAATCCAAATATAGCATTTATTAATTGTATCATTGAAATGAAACATTTAATTTAACTGTGGGTTCTTCAAGCCATGGATGTTATAACAATAAACCAGAAGCAGCTGTAGATCCAGATTTGGTTACTAATCACTTACATTTTCGGGCATCTAAACGAAACCATCTCACGTCTGCTATCCTCCTTCCTATTAATTTCTTAATCAGATCAAAGTCCGAGGGATTAGATCATTTCCGCTTTTTAAAGCCTTTCAAATATTTTCTTCAAATGGGGGACTTTATTTAAAATTTAAATACAGATTCAAAATCCAAGGTTTTTCTGTGACGCATGTCCTCGCCAACGACGTGCAAAACAAGGGCGCTCACGACCCGCAGTGCTTAAAGTCAAACGCTTAAGAAGAACGTTTTGCAATGACGGGGAACTTATCGTGAATTATGGAAAAGAATCTCTACTGGAAGTTGTAGTGAAATTGTTGAATGGGATCGGTTAACAGCAACCGTCTTAAATCTTACTAAGTGGAAGCGAATCTTTGAGCCGAACAGCTCATGGCATGGAGATCATATTTTTCATTTGGGGTCAGGCAAGGTGGAAGCGGCACTTATGTTTTGGTAAGAGCTATCTTTACGATAAAGGCGTGATGTAGTGCCTGATCCTGAGGACTCCACGCGGGCTCCACCGCTTGGGCTCGCGATTTATTGTTAATGAGTTAAGAAAAGTCTGTTCTTTTTGAGGCTGACAATGATGATGATGATGTGATACCTGCTTTCTTAAGAGGTTTGGGCTGCCAGGATGGGGTTTAATTTAAGTTTAACCCCGTGTGTTATGTCCTCAACCAGGGATATGACCTTCTAAAAAATGTTTTGATTTGATGTAAAAAAAAAAAGTATAATTATCAGATTCTTGTCATTTACTTGGATTTTGAAAAATGTTAAAGTTTCTAAGAGAGCCACGGTTTATTTATATTGGGAACACAACTCAATCCAACGGGCCAGCTTCAACACAAGCTCAAAAGAGATGCAGTCCATGCCAGGGCCAAACAAGGTGACCTTGGCACTTTAAGGCCAGCGGCCACCTAACGCGGCTGATGGCTGCACACCTGGCATTGACCGGTCCAGGCCTGGTCCAGTTTAATCTTGCACTTTGGTAGCAAAATGTATATAAAACGTCCCAAAACCCTTGTCCCGTATTTTTTTAAAATAAATTTATATAATAAATATATTCTCTGAATTTCTAAAAAAAAAAAAAAAAAAAAAAAAAAGCATTTACAAAGAGACAATAAAATAAAATGTGTGTTCGTTCTTAAACATCCACATATTTATATTTCTGAAAAGCTCTAGAATGTTCGGCTTTCACTGAAAAAGGCCAAGGAATGACATTCTTTATAGATTTTTAATGTTTTTTTTTTTTATTCTAATTACAAGCTTTTCAGAGACGAAGGAGAGCTTTCATTACGTTTCAAAGAAGATGCCTGGTGATAAATTGAATATTTGCGATCCATTTAACTATCAAAAGGAAATTGATTCACGAAACTGAAATAAGTAAAAAGCATTGAAATTAATAGATTCTCTTGAGTTGCAGAACTTCGGGATTCCGATTGAAATCCCAGTAACAATGTTTCTCCGGTTGGCTTCCGATATGTTTTGGAACAATTTATCCGTGTATTTAAACGGTCGTCTTTGTCATCTCCTCTGTCGGTTCTATTGATGTTCCCGGCGGCTCTGTCTCTTCATAGACACTGAGATTACCCGACTAAAGTGCCGTGGGGAGGACGAGGACTACTAACATGTGCCCAAAACGTTAGTCTTCGCATATGTGGAGCCTCAACTGGAAATGCTTAGGATGTGGACATCGATGTAGTCGTGAAAAATGAGTGGTGTTTGTTAAGAGTTTGAGGGGCTAACATCAAGCCACTCACACTTGCTTCTTGGAGTCCTTCTAAGATTGGTGTTTTAGTCACATGATGTGTTTATAGTACAAGGAACCCATATTACATGGTACAGGAACATGCAATTGGACAACCATTTGGCCCGTCTAGTCTGCCGACCGGTGAAGGTGTTCAATTCACACTAAAGTCCCAACTAGGTACCGTTATTCTTCAGGAGGAAAGACGTCTCTGCCACGTTTTACCAACGCGTGGAACTCAACGTGACTCCAGCGAGGTTCCTTTCTCCAGCTGTGGAAGTTGGCCAACTGTTACGTTCAATCACAATTCCTGGAGCTCCCATAATCTCTTCTGTTGAGTATGTTTAGTACTTTATATCGTAACATTATTTTTAGAATGATCTGTAATATTAGCATTTTTGTAATTCTTGCCATCAAAGGCCGGGGAACATTTGCTTGTCGGAGGAAAGAGAGACCCCAGTATATCTCTTACCAAGCTGATACAAGGTCCATGAATCCCTTTGCAACAACAATAATACCCCCCTGCCCTAACGAGAATTCTCATATTCCCGTAGCTTTTTTTGGCTTGGACCCCACCAAAATGTTTTAACAAATGCTGACAAAACCCAGTCGATCCTCTGTCATACTGTTGGCGACACAAAGTCATATTATTTCCGTTTAACAGCGGAGGGTCCCGACCTAACTTTGCTTGAATCATTTTATTCAGTTTTATTCAGACTTTATTCCATTTTTTTTTAATTTACCAAATAAAAATCAAATTCCAAAATGTATCGATTTATTTATGCTTGACATACAAAAAAAACAGTTACATTGTTACATAAAATATCGCTTTAAGGAATACGTTTGAAAAATAAAACAATAAAAAATATCCCATTATATATTATATATATTTTTTTTAAATTTATTATTAATGGTATGGAAAATAACATATATGATGCATTGCGGGTAAAACATATGTTTTGCTTGAAGGAAAAGCAGAGCGATTTATACCAACCCTAGAAGATCGAGTGAAAGCCAAATGAAATGATGATCTGGGTATCAGTAAATTATAGTCGTTACTAAAGCGGGAAGATGCATCGTATTAACCTTTGTCAGAGACAGTATATATTTATATACCCAACACAACATTAAGATAAACACCCCCGGCGCCTCGTGCATCTGGAACCTTCCGTCCAATCAATTCCTGCCCTGGGTGATTAATTATTTTAATGACCTGAAGCAATTTGCATACGATTTGTGCCGGCTCTGAAGGGGTTAAATGCATTTTCCTTTGAAGATCAGCCAATCTTGTATAATCTTTATGTTACTATTCCGTCGTTTTACTGTTACGCGCCAAAAAAAAAAATGTATGTATTTTTTTTCACATAAAATTCCCATTTAGCAATTAACTGATTTGATTGTATTTTCATAAAAAAAATCAGCTTGTATCTTAAAACGACTAATCGGGGAATTTTAAAATGTTTAATTTCCTCTGGCACTGATTTGATGCCCCCCCCCTTTCCCAGCCGCTTTATGAGCGAATAAACATGTTTTTTTTTAAAGAAAAATATTACAGGTTGAGTCGGATCGCTTTAGCCAAAATCTGATTTAATTGCTCCAAAGAGCGCAGTAATAATTTAAAAGGTAGCCATGTGTTTTTACAATGTGAAGGAACGAGCAGATATTGCACCCAAAATCGAAGCAGGGCTTAGTTACCGTTAAACGATTTCGATTGTTTATCCTCATGCAGAAGAAGAAAAAATGGGTTTATTCATTCAATTTTTAATTACATTGAAGTTTAATTTGTAAAGCCGTTTCCTGCGGTTTCTATACACATTATCGGGGCTTTTAGGGCTGTAGAGCCCTGTGATACCCTCATACCCAGATACCCAGAAAATTGGGGCATCAGGGAGGGAGAGGAGGGGCAACAGGGGGAGGGCAACAGGGGATGAAAAAAGGGCATCAAGAGAGGAAAGAAGGATAGAGGTGCATTAGGGGAAGAAAGAGGGATATAAGTAAAAGAAAGATGGACGCAGGGGAAGAAAGAGGGACACTAGGGAGGAAAGAAGGACACAAAGGAGGAAAGAGTGGCATTAGGAGAGGAAAGAAGGACACAGTGGAAGAGAAAGGTCCACTAGGGGAGCAAAGAGGGGCATCTGTGTAGGCAAAAGGGACACAGGACAGGGAAGGGGGGCATTAAGGAGGAAAGAGTGCCCCATGGGTTTGGCGTTAAGATGATGGAATATCATCTACTTAAGAAACACTGTTTAGTCTTTAGGACCCGTTTCCCATCACAGACTCCATATTAGGCCCGACTTCTCCGTCGCCTTCCTTTACAGCGCGGCCGTTAATTTGGGGATCGGTGTTTAGACGTTAAATGTTGCCCTATTATGTAACCACCTCAGCTATTCCTACATCTGATCAACAGTCGTGGCAAATAGTGCTGACATCCTACCGTATTTATTGTTTTGATACAGGAGATAATTAAATATAATTAGCCGGGTGATTATCTTCTGCAGCTAAGAATTGGGAAGAACGTTCGGATTCCTTTTGGGAGGGCATTCGATTTCTTGCATCGTTGGCTTTCTGCTATTTAGAGAGAATCTCCTCTTTTCCTATTTACTGCTCCAGTGATCTAGGGCGAGGGAAAGAGTAAGTGTATTAAAATCAGCCGGCAATAAGCTGTGAATAATTCCTATCTCCAAAGACTAAATATTGTGGATGCAAAACCTGACTTAGAACCTCGGGACGAGAAACCCTTTGATGTTATGGACAAGGAGCCTTAAAATGAAAACAGTTTCTTTTCCCTGATTTGGGAGGTTCTTGCTTGCCGTGGTGCCTGCTGTCGGTCAACGCGCAGAAGTCGTGGCAATTGGCTCATAACAGGGGATTTCAGGAGGTAATCCTGCCGCTGATTGCCCATAAATCACAGCCTTAAACAGAAGACCCCCGAAGCTTGTTACCGACATGCTAGGCGCCCTTATGTCAGGAGTTAATAGGTATCTACGACGAAGTGGAGGCTCATGGGAGCTTTAATCTAGATGGGATTCAACATATTGGCCCCCCCCTGATGTTTGGTTTTGCTTTCATCCCTGTTCCCTTATTGCACCTGTAAGCAGACATCTTGGATCTGTTCAATGCAGAAATTCAGATTTCCGTGCCGTGAGTCTACAAAAAAACTTAAACTGAAACCTTGTAGGATGGCTGGGAATCCATTTAATTCTAAATGAGGAATTCAGGAAGCCTTGCCTTTGAGAGGTGTTGAAACTTTGGCCACCGTTGCCCAACTCAACAGGCATTTGCAAAATAAAGGTCTGTGGTCCTAGGGACCCCCATTCGTTTTTTTTATTTATGTATTGATCTATTGATTTTTCTACATGTTATTATAATGCAGTTTGTGATAGTGGGGATTGTGATTTTGCGAGTTTCAGGTAAGGACATGTAAGCTCACATCGAATGTTCATGCCCTCACCTGAAACTCAGAAAATTAAAGATACAGGCAGGTGAATCTGTGAGTTGTTTTGTGAGCGTTAGTGTGCTAGGGCATGTGAGTGGAGTCTAGTCTAGTTAAGTGTTAACTCAACTGACTTGTTATATCAAGGTACTGTATAACTTTTTTGTATATATCTTTGTGGTGTCAGCATGAATGCATCATCGACTTCTGTGGCCGCATTCTGCTCGCATTCCCAATTTGCATCCCGTTTGTAACACATTATGGTGCCCCTGTTAGCGTACAAAATAAAACCATGCAACAACTTCCAATAATCGCTCACTGATGCTGAAACAAAATTCTAATACCTTCCTAAAAACTGTACAACAAACATCATGACGCACGTGATGTCACTGACTGCGGAAAATCTGGGTGGAAATACATCATTACAGCTTAAAGTACTGCGGAAAATATCTGCTCCAGGGTATGGATCCGGTACTGTATCCTATGTAACAATTTGATGTCGTCTTTGGCTGAAAGCCCCCTCTGCCCACCCATTGGACCTAAATGAACAGTGGCGGAACTACCGGGGTCGCAGATGCAGTGAAGCGCCCGCACCCGAGACAAACACCTCACGCTCCCAACACAGGAGTTGATGGTAAGTGACCTACAAAGGGGGTAAGGGAGGGGTGGGTAGATCGTGAGAATGGGGGGGGGATAGGAGGGAGAGGGACGATCGTGAGAAGTGGGGGTAGGGAGGGAGAGGGGAGATCGTGAGAAGGGGGTAGGGAGGAAGAGGGGAGATGTGAGAAGGGGGTAGGGGGGAAGGGAGGGTAGATAGTGAGAAAGGGATAGATGGGTTGGGGTGGGGGGCCCTTAGGTTTCTAGTTACGCCCCTGTAAATGAAGTCTGACTTTTTGTAGCTCTTCACAAAGTGTATCAAGGATAGAGCTTTGGAAGGACTTTTGCCGTCTGCGGCGATCACATCTACGTCTTCATATGCCGTTGGGTTTTTCCTGCTCTGTGTGTCTTCAAAACTGTTTATTCTTCCCATTTCCTGTTTTTAACGAGTCTCTTCTCCTCTTAGTTTTGTTTATTTGCTGTTTTATGGCTATGCCAATCTCAGCACCGGACCTTTTCGGGTGAAATGTTGGCTCTCCTGGTTCCAGAAAATGGGCAGATTGATTTTTTTTTAAACACAAGTCACTTTAACGGATTGTGGACGTCCAAAGTTTCATTTGGCAGCTTTGAACGTAATAAATCTGTTTGGTCCGGGGAAAAAAAAAGTGTATTTTCTTGTTTAAACTCAAAAGTTCTTAAAGTGGCCAAACAATGCAGCCGTACATTGTGAGAGTCAAGTTAAGATCTTTCTGCCAATATCCCTGTTCCCCATCAATCGCATGACCCAAAATATGGTCAAATATGGTCAAAATATGGTCATTTGGCATCCTACTAACCCCAACATTTAAAGGGAGCCTTCAAACTACTCAGGCACAATAATATTTAATACCCCATTAATGGAGAAATATATTAGTTACATACCCTTTAACACCGTGTGTGCCAGATGGCTCTTTATTGGAATAAACAGTAAACGAGTGACTTTGAAGAATATCGAAAGCACGGAAAAAGCTTATTTTTTTTTTTCTTCTACCCGTGGCAGTTAAATGTTTTCTTGAACAACATTTCTTACTGTTGAGGGTTTACTGAGTTTATTGTTCATCGGGGAGCAGCCGCGTTGGTATTTTTACCGACTCGCAGACAGTCACTCGGCTCCGTGACAGCCCTGACTTTTCCGGATTTCATTCTAATTGAATGTGTTCCTAGCGATAAACCAAAATGCTCGGTATTGCCTTTATGTTTCCTAAATTTCCCCCGAGTGCGACAATCTCTACTGATAATTTTATGGTGTGTTTTTTAACAAGTTCTTGATATTTCTCTCTTGGCAGGAAACATTAGCCGTATGATATTTTCTATCTAGACACCTCTTAGGATAAGTTTTTAATGATTATGTATCAAGCCGTTGATGTCTTTTGTAATTCTTCCTGCGCGGAGATTGGGTTTCGAGGGAAGAGATTGCCTTAACTGTACCTTTTCTGGGTTAGCGACTTTATATAAAGCTAAAGGCCCTTATTATCTTAGTAATAGTTACAGAATTCCTTCTTCATGGTCGGCACTGGTGGGTCAATATAGAAAGGTGCTGGAAACTAAATATTAAGTCTTCATTACCAGTCTTAGATAAATCATTACCAGTCTTAGATAAATCTCTGATGGTAGTCCAGGCTCAGATTAAAGATGACCGAGTTTGGATTACCAGCGATGTTTACTTTCCTGTTTGTTTCTTATTATAAACCGATGCGTAACCTTATACTTATCAATGTGAAACCAAAGCCCCTATTAACCTGCACAGCTTTCTGGAGCCTTAATAAAAATCATGTCTTAACAATAAAAGTTTTTGGGAAATGATCGTTTATTGATAGTGTTTCGGTGCCGAAGCCCATTGGTTATCTGATAATACCGAATATTAATTCAGCGGAGCTGGGGGAAAACTCCCATTTTTTTTAAATTTAAATTCGAAAATAGAGAATAGCAAAGTTTTATTCACTGTGATAAAAAAAGTAAGACATGCAAAATGCATCAAATTCATTGTTTCTTGCGTTTTCCAAGCAGCGCTCGCTTTTCTCAAGGTCATCAACGGGAACAACCAACAGTCGTAAGATTTACTGCCACTAAATTGGTAGGAAAAGTATTATTAAGCATTTTATGATTTATTTTGTTAGGAAAACACAAGTGGGTTTTTTTTTTTTGAAAGCACGGGAGTAAAACGCCTATAAATATGTCAATTACTCTGACATTTTAGCAAAACCTTTTACACTTGCCGAGGAACGAACGCTCCGGTATTTTATTACGATGAACGTTTTGCTGTAAATCAGAATTTTTTTTAGTAGAATGATATTGACAGAACTTAATATTCTGCATAAATATTCATACCGGGAAATATGTAAAGCTCAGAAATGTCATCCCGACCAAATAGAAGTACATTGATAGCGTAGAGTACACTGAACAGCGGGGCAACGGGAAGACGCTTCATACTGGAGGGCCAAAGGGGCCAAAGAGATCTCATTGGGGCCAGTTCATACGGATGGAAGATTTAAGGGGACACTCCAGCCATCATATGCAATAAAATACGTGCGATAGCTGCGTGGCGCATGCAGAAACCTCTGGGGTATAATTGCCCCTTCACTTGCCCCTCCAGCTTCACCTGCCCCCTCGTCGCACATAATATAATCACCTCCAGTCGGTTCCAGTGCGTTCAAACAGACCCCCGGTACACATCAGTGCAAAATGCTCCCATTGGTTTCAAGCAGCCAATCAGTGTCAAGAATCGTCGACCATGGAGGAGGAGGGCAGCTTCTGCAGCAGAGCTGCAGCTACAACATTAGGTAAGTGCTTCAAAATACAATCTATATTAGAGGGGGTATCAGGGGGCTTTAGGTTGACCCTATAAGAAGTCGAAGGGCCGGGAGTAATTAAGGTACAGGTGAGCTGGTTGGAAATGAAGCTTAAAGAGTTAAGTTAATGTTTTTCTAAAAAAACGATTAAAAAACCCGCATTTTGAAAAGTGTCCTCGGCCGTACTTTATTAATATGTATCGAGCTGCTGAACAGAAAGGTGTTGAGTCTTCTTCTGTCTGACAACAAATTAACGAGTCTGTTTTGCAGCTACTTACAGGGAATCAGCTCCATCATCGCGATTCTGAATAGAATTATGGATTTTTTATATAATGCATCATTTGAGGAGAGGCCCGTCGAGGCTTGCAGACAGTTTAGTGTCTGAATATTTAACTTTCCTGCCAAGCGTGCGACACAGACGGGGAAGAGATCTCATGGACGGTAAAAATAACCCGCGTTGGTCCTGAGACCCCCCGGTGCGCGCGGGGAGCGCAGACAGAACGAGAATAACCTCCTTCCCAGGAAAGATCCAGCACCCGGCACCGGCGCGTCCGGCCGCGGCTCCCGCAGGTCCCGGTAAGCAGGTGGAGAAGCAACACGAAGGCCGGTCCTTCAAGATGAATCGTCAGAGAGGAACATCAACCATCCATTAAAACAGGACTAGAAAGTCCTGATTAATACAAAGGTCCTATCTGCTCCCGAAATACAGACGCGCGGCTATTCGTCATTCCAAAGGGCGAAAAACTGAGCTACGTTCCGGGTGAAGAGAAAAAGTACCGCCAGTATCGGAGCAGAAGCCCCCCCACCGGCAGCGGTTATCACGGGGGTATTAAAAGCGATATCTGTTATTACCAAGAAATAAAACCAGTAACTTACCTGTTTACCGGCGTATTAAGACTGGCACTAGGTATTACCGGGGCATTAAAACTGGCACTGCGTATTACCGGGGTATTAAAGCTGGCACTGCATATTACCGGGGTATTAAAGCTGGCACTAGGTATTACCAGGGTATTAAAGCTGGCACTAGGTATTACCGGGGTATTAAAGCTGGCACTAGGTATTACTGGGGTATTAAAGCTGGCACTAGGTATTACCGGGGTATTAAAGCTGGCACTAGGTATTACTGGGGTATTAAAGCTGGCACTAGGTATTACCGGGGTATTAAAGCTGGCACTGGTAATTATCAGCATCATTGCGTTAGCAGCTGTGCCTTATTATCCATTCCCAGTGGTTGTTACTGGGGGCATTAACCATTCCACTAGAGAATTAACGTCCGTCAATGTCCTTCATAACAAGTAACCAGCGCCATCACATTGCGTCACAGTGAAAGCCCCCCCGTGCGGTAACATTGTATCTGCATGGGGGGGGTATTTCATAAGGAACACTGGGGGAGGGGAAATGCAAAAAAGCCAAATTTCTGTAATAAAGTCTTGCGTCGGCAGCAGCCGGATCCCCTGCCCTGAATCACCGACTCTCTCTGGGATTTGTAATAATTATCGGCCGTATCTGGCTGCCCACCAAGGAAAAACAATTTAAACTTCGAGATGTTGTGCGTTCGATCCTGGGAAGCGTTTTGCTGAGCTGGGCATTAATTCAGGATAACAAAGCAATTAGTCCTCTGTTTATTTTATCTGCATCTTCCCCAAACCAGCAATAAAGAAAAAAAGGAAAAAAAAAACTTATCTCTGTCACTCAGACGGGAGTCTAACTCTGATCCGACGCTAATTAAAGGATCGACGCCAACTCTTACCGGAGAAAACTAGAAGCCCAATACCCCGGATAAAACAACGCGAGGGGAATGCGGACCGCGGGAGACGGTCGGGTATCTTCGTTGGGAAATTAGATGTTAATTATTTAATGGCCCCCAATTTCTGAGCTTTTTATTCTATTTCACTTACAATGAGTATTGAGTAAGTGGTCTAAGCCCCCCCCCATTTAGATGCCCATGTTGTAAATGGGAAGCTTAATCCCAATAAGTAAGGAGAAGTTAGACCCCAGAGCGTTCAGCTTCACTCAGCAGACCATCAAAATTCTCATACACAACAGTTCACAAGCTTAGTTGCCATTAATACTTTTAATGCCAATGAATGGGCCAAAGTATGAGCCAGAACAGCCTCCCAGCAGAAGTGGTAGAGGGTAATACAGTGAGGGTATTAAACTTGCATGGGATAGGCATACGGCTCCTGAATCTAAGACCGGTTACAGCAGGAGAAACGGGCGACTAGACGGGGGCCAGATGGGGCCAATCGGCTGGCTGACTCTTGCTATTTGTTTATTGATACAAATTATAATAGCACGTGTTCCAAAAAACAAAGTTGTAAGCGAGCGACCTAATAGGCCAAAGGGTTTTTGTCCCAAAAATATATTACTTTATGGACGTTGGCGTTTTTGTAGAATTCACGCTTTGATTTCAGTAAGTATTAGTAGATATTGAAGTATTGTTAGCACATTGCTTTGATACAAATGTATCTATGGGTTCCTCATCATTCTGTTTCGTCATCAAATGGTTATTGTGTGATGTCACACAACCTTAGTGCCAAAATGTGACATTTCAGAAGACTGTCGGGGAAGGATGATGTCATACAGATGTCTCTCTCTCTCCCCGGCCCCGGATGGGTCTAATTTTCCGAGTCTCTTTCTCGTTACGTGTCCATACTTCGCATTAATGAATTGCTGAATGACTTTAGCCTTTGCTGACCATGGCCCCTGTTTATTAAAATTCTCTTCCTTCGGTGAACGTTATATTAATAGTTAATGAATAACGCTGACTCGATGGTGCCCATTCATAGCGCCGAAGACACATTAAGAGATTTATTGATTAGGCGCCACGTACTCTCTGTCTTTGTTACTAAAGCAGATTGAGAGCCCTCTCCGAAAGTGAAAATGCATCTCATCATTCATTGTTTAAAAACATCTAATGCCCTAATTCTCCGTTGCGTAATGGCTCAATATTTATAAAGCCATCGCAGCTCCAAACACTAAATTGTTAATGGATGGATTTCTAGGCTGGCAGCAGAGGGCATTGTCTGAGATATAATTTTCCATTAATTAGGCTTATTTGGGACATCAGCACCAAAGAACGGTTTTATTAATGGAGAAAATTTACAGGAGAAGTTTCAGAAATCATCCGAGATGATGGCTGGAAAGAAGAAGGCAAAATATTGCCGCCGGCTATAGGTTAGGTTACCCTGTGGACTGGTTCTCCTACAGTATTAGCCATGACTATGGGTTTCAATGCATCGTGAGGACACCCTATAGCTGACTCCGAGGACTAGTGTGACGTCTTGAAGAAAAGACGCATATAGGAAAAAAATGTAAAAATACATAATTTAAAAAGTGAAAGATCTAGAGTAATTCTTACAAGCATCCAGAGGAAGCGTCATGGGGTTCGGTGTTTGGTCTTTGTAGAAGCTGTTGATTGAAGTTGAATACATTGACCATGTCTACGATACTCTACAATACGATCCTTGGTCAAAAGCCAACCTGGGAAGAGAGAGGAGGTTTTCCACCTACTGAGGTCACGTCCAGCTTCCGTTGAGCCTCCAGGCGCCATGACTTCAGGATCCTTCTCTTGGAGAGCAGAACCTAAGTGCTAAACAAACTAGAAGTCGAAGAACAAGGCAAAGGGTCTGGGCCAGGTCTTGGTCAAAAGGGAATAGCCACAGTCAAAATCAGAAGAAACAAAGATCACTAGAGGTGGCTGGGCTAAAACAAGACCAAGGCATGGAACATGGTCCACGACTGAGGCTGCCGACAACAAGATGTGACATCATAAAAGGTGCAAAACAGAACCGTACGACTACTAGAAGATGTAAAAAGGAGGCCAGAAGGAGCATCAAAGCACACGGCAATAACCGGCCGTTTCATGCTACGTCGGGGGACAAACCAGTAACCCGACAGGATAATGGCACCCAACTGGATACTTTATATACAACATACTGGCTTGAAGAGAAGCTGCAGTTTTAATCGCCAAATTTACTGATCATAAAACTTTTGCGTGCCTAATAATTAGAACTTTACTTAACTTTGGGCGTAGAAAGACCTCTGTGTCTGGGGTAATTTAAAAAGTTTGGGGGTCGCTGAGAAAACTCTGTTGCCAAAGCTACATATTTGCCCCGGTGCGGAGCAATGAAACCCTCTGAGCTGCGATCCTTGTGAATAACCATTATAATGAATGCATTTACTTGGAGCAAACGAGAATCACAATCTATTGCTGGACCGATGAGACATTAAAGTGGATTAATAAAATCAATGCATCGGCAAGACAATTATTCCTGGAGATAAAGCCTCTGACTTGTTCTGCAAACAAAAGAAGCAAACTTTGCAGCTTAATCAATAGCGCCGTTCCCTCGGCAATGCAGATGTGTAACCGAGAACATTTAGGGCTTTGGGTTTATAAGCTGACGTCTCCCTACGCACAGCGCTGAGTATATGGGTTTAACCGTAAACACACAGAGCAGGGACGGACGTGCTCTGGGAAGATGTCCGTTAGCATCGCATGGTTCCATCGGGATGAAAGACAAAATGACGAACTTGGGGCAAACGGAATTGGGGAGAGCAGGGATGCTGGGATGTGGATACTTCCAGCAGATCATCAAATGATAAGAATTGCCCCAGAGTGCCCTGTGCGTCCGGGGAATGATCGGAGGTCCCCCCGATTAGTGTTGACATCCGAAGCGGAAAGGCGTTCAGGGTCATTGTTGTTGGGTCCTGGAAGAACACCTCCCCAATTGAGGCGCCTAGGGTTGTTACCCTCTTGGTTTAGCCCTGAGTTGCCCATGGTTGGGGGGTAAATATCTATGCCTAAGCAGTCTCACCGCGATCAGCAATACATAGCGTTTGGCCGATATATTTAATAAAAAATGTACGCTCAGCTTCCCGATAACACAAACGTAATAAAAATGATAAGAAAGTCCTTAATCCAAAAACAAAGAAAGGTTTCCTCTTGGGGTTGCCCCCCCCATCCTCCCGCTATATTATATCTCGGTTCTGCTGCTCCGTGATTAAAGAGATGAATTATCTCTTAGGACTCCCACGTACGCCAAACGCAATCCGCGCTGGATATATGGAACGCGCCAGATGTATCGATCACCCGCCGTCACGCCGCGCGCCCAACGCACTCCGTCTTCAAAGTCCGTTTCAAGCTTTATGATAAACAGCACCCCCCCCACATTAAATAACATCCATAATCCTGATTACGAGACGCAGTCATTAACAAGACGCGCTGTAACCTAATAAAATGTATCTATTAGTTATTCCCATTAAATATTCATGCCGATGCCTCCTACCGAGCGCCGACGCCATTCTCGCCTCTTCTGGCCACCTTACAAAAAAAAAAAAGTGAAATAGACTCTTTTAGAGAACTTCGCAGAGAAAATCACCGCAGGCTGCTTTTTATGTGATTCTAACTCAAAAAAAAAAGCTTTTTTTCATGTACAAAAAAAATATGTATTTAAGTAACAGTGGATGCGACTCATTATTTACAGATAATAATACTACACAATTCTTTTAGTTGATTCGGTTAGAAGGTTCTAAGGTCATCAAAATATGTCCATATCTCTCAGATATTTCATTTACTCTTCAATGGGATTTTTTTTACATTTTTTTTCCCCCCCAAATAAAATTATCGACGGGAAGATCGGGAGTTGGGAAAGGCGTTCTCTTGGTCGGCGGTTCTTTGTGCCGAGACGTGATTTGCGAATGTCATAAAATATAAAACACGACGGGTTCTCAGTCGTACAAATCCTGTTCAAGAAGATAAGAAGAAACAAAATAATACGGGGGAATAAATATATATACAGCAGCCCGCGGCGGAGGATTACAAGACGAGGAAAATTATAGCAGAAAAGTCAAGGAAAAGTTGGTTTTTTTATCAAAACGCTGAGTCTTGTCGAACTATCGTCGAAACATCAGCAACGAGGACTGAAAGCTTCTTTCGCAATATTTCAATTTGTCCCTCAAGGACAGCGTTTCTCCAAACGTTTTCTCTTTACGCCATTTCTTTTATGTCCATTTAGCTCCTTTTGGAAAATGGAGGTCAACCAGGACTGGGTGGTGCAGACTGGATGTGCTGGGGTTCTCTGTTCATCAGGGCTACTAAATTACAGGGGGGCAATTGTCTGGATTTTGCAACATGGTCAACTTTGGTCAAGCTTAACATGGTCAACTCTGGAGCTCCTGGTGGTTGAGGGTCTACCATCTTGGAAACATCTTCTATGGTGGTAGAAGGCTGAGCTTATAGGCAGCCCAGAATGTTCCTGGAGACGACAGGAAGGACGAAGGACCTCATCAAACGAGCAACAGAACAGAGCTCAACGGATGGGCTTCAATGAACCGACTCCACGAGCCGCGGCGAAATCAGAGAATTATACAAAAGGGGGAAAAGTCCGGGGACCATCCAAGACAAAGGAACCTTATATCATGAAAATCCACGCAGTACTTTAAGGGTTAAAATATGCCACCTCAATCTAGTAGCTACAGTAAGCGTTGTGTAGGAAACTCAATATGAAAATGCGTCTGCGAAGCCTTAATAAGCCGCGTGTCGATTTCCTCTGCTCGTAACGCGGTGGCTTCTGTGCCGTCTGATCTCCCCATAAGTGATGATTATAGTTTACGCTATCGATGGAAAATAGCGCTTTAATGCGTTAATTTGGCACTCACTGGCTTGTCCGGTCTAATTAGACTCGGCGTGACGCGTGTACTTCCCGGGCACGGCGCTCAGTGTGACATCCTGATATACAAACAGAGCGCATGGATAAATGTAGTGGAAAATTCTCCTTTCATTATGACACCGCTAATGGGCCCGTGTGCCGCGCATGGAATTTGAGACGCCGCATTTGATGGGATGTGAATTCTGTTTATTCTCCGCACGCTGCAGAGGACGGCGTGTCACGGCTCCCCGCGATAATGATGTTTAGCCATGATTGTCTCTCGCAGCGCCGTGGCAGGGATACCCTCGTGAACGTCTCCATGCAATTAGGGAATGCGAAGAATCGTCAAAGCGCTTCTCGAGTTTCAGATCATCCTGTAGCATTTGTTTGAGGGGGGGGGAGTAATGAAAGAAGAAACAATTAAAATTGTGTTTCTTTTATATAATGAGTCGGTGGCTGCTGGTGGCTGCCGGTGGCTGCCGGTGCCCTAGATAGTTAGACTGCGGCACCTATTCTGTTACTTTAAAAGTACAGTTGCTGTGATGCTCGGGCAGCCATAGCTGAACATCATGGTTTTGTGGAGAAGGTTTTGTGGAGAACGGTTGATCCTGATGGGTTATATGGTTATCTTCACACCTTGCATTATAGGATGATTGAGGAAGTTTGCTCCTATCAAGCACCTGGAAAACCTGATTTAGGCAGCCGGAAGTGGACCTCTTGGACAGGCGGGAGATGCCTGGTGGGCACTCACTTACCTTTATTGCCGCTCCAGAGGCAGATCAGGCCCTGCGGTGTGCGACCGCCAGCTGGATAAGCTGCAGGAGTATAAACACTAGACTAGTGCGTTCTGATTCATACGACTCGCAAACTTACAGAATTTTGGATGAAACAAAGCAAAAAGTTTCAAAATTTGTGGGCCCCCATTCACTCACACTCTTTCACTCTCTCACCTCCTCTGCCGACCACTTCTGCCAACAACTCCAGCATCTCCTTCCGCATCTTCTTCATCTTTTATCCCTTCTCTTCTCTTCTCTGTTTTATCTTTAATCTTCTATCTTCTTCTGCATCTCTGCGGACATAGCCTGGCAGGAACATCTTCCCAAATGGCATCTCATTCGGTGACATCATCTCCCTGAACCTACAATTGGGGAGAGGGCAATATGGCGGCGCTGGCGGTGAGTGCCATCATATTGCTCCGAGTTAGGGCAAAATTAAAAATGAGCGAAACATTACAAAGCTGCTTAAAACGGTTCCTCATTAACACAAACTTCTCCTGGAAGCTCCAGAACGTCTCCATTTATAGCTCCCACCTTTAATGAACGTATATTACCAGATCTTAACACTCAGCTACCTGCGATTATCATTATTTTTTTTTGTTTGTTTACAATTTACCAAGAAGTTGGGATATTTTTAAATCAAGGCAAAAAAGAGAAAGGACCGTGTGATTGATTTTCAAACGGTTCTCGGCTTTTATTCTAAGGAAGAAAGAAACTTCAAACTGATAATATTATCTTTGAAAAAAAAAATTAATGAATGACAAAATAACTTTGTTTTTTTCTTCTGTAAAATAAGTTTGTTTTTTTTTTAATCTCTGAAATACATATTAGCCCCTGGAAGCTGGGAATGAACGCGTTGCCGTTGTAACCATAATTCAGTGATCTTTCCATGAGATTTTCATATTCATGACTTTATTTTTAATTATTTCCTTGTTCTATGCCTGGTATCGGGCCATAAATATACTCCGCTTCAAGAAAACTGCTTTCTCATTAAATTTCATATTAATACTTCGTTCACTTCGCCCCTCGATGCGTTACCTTCCCCATTCACACAATCATATAAAGCAATGACACCGATTTACACGCACTGACCGCTGGTTGATTATCTACAGATTACGGAAAATGATCGATCCCTTTGCCCTATGATAATTTTAACTTGATAGAATTGCGGGTATTTTTACAGTAAATAGTGATTTTGGTTTAATTATTTGAAATAAAATAATACCAAAGAAATAATGGAATGGAGGACTGACACTCAGCCGTGCACACACATCATATTCAGCCACCCACATACACACACATCCTATTCTCAGCTACACATACAGATACACACACATCACACCCAGCCACACACACAGACAAATTAAACAGTACACACATCATTCTCAGACACAAAGATATAATAATAATAAAACACTAGGCCACACATACCCTTCTAAGTCAAACAAAAACACGCGTAAAACATTCACGCGCATGCACCATTCTCAGCCACACAGATAGAAGCAAAAACCACTCACCACACACACACACACATACACACATAACACACACACACACACAACACACGACACACATACACACACACACACACATAGCACACATCACAACATAACACCACACACACATACAACACACACACACACATCACACACTACACACATAACACATACACACACACTACACACCACACGATACACAACACATACCACAACACACATACACACACACACATACATACACACACACACACACACACAACAAAATGGATATCAAGACTTCAGCCCGGCATAAAGTCGAGTATACTCAGCGCCATCTTGTCTCTCACACAATAATACATTCTACTCCACTCCCTCTCACCTGCTCCTCTCTATCGCGATATGATGAACCACCATACAACAGACAACCATAACCAACCAAAACATCCCCATTCTACCCCCCACCTAACCAATCCAGCCACCGCCGCTGTGACCAAGCGAAGCCGAAAAGGAAAAAAGGAAAAAAACGAAAAACAGGGAGGGAGGGTGGGACAAAAACAGGTAAGTTGCTCAAATTAATTGTGACAGGAATCTAAAATGTCCGCCCATTTATAGCTCTCACTAAAAACCCCACCCATCAAAACTACCACCAATCAAACCATTAAAACCCCTAGGGCCCTCCTCCTTGCTCTGTCAAGGCCTGCTCCGCTAAGCTGCGCAACTCCTCTGGCTACAGGAGCTTTGGTCTTCTGCAAAGACTCAGGGCAGGAGTGTACATCAGGGACAAAGTCTCTATAAGCAGTAAAACCGATCACTGCTGGCTACTGGAGTCCAAAGCGGCCCCCCCAGGGCAGGCAGTCTACAGGGAGATTGACCACTATCCCAATAGCTGCCTCCAGCTCTGGGGGGGGGGAATGATCACTTTCTTCAATATATATACCTGGCACGGGCATCTCATGAATATCCAATGAGCGTCCTGCGACCGGCAGATGGATAGCAGCTGATGAGATCCCCCTGGGCAGAGATTACACGGCAAGCACTTGGTTGTAACGCGCCGCGTGTTACACGGATACCGTATCATCGATGCTACAAACCCAGAAGTGCCCAAAGCTCTGCATTCTTGGCTCATTAATTTGCACAAAAAGGTCAATTGATGCCGGTGGAAGGTCTAATGAAACGCAGACTCATCAAACACCTCCCGTGTTTTACAAGCCGGGGGTCGTAAGTCAGGTGATCGCCGGAGATTACGGTTAAAGGCAATTTCGCTCAATTGGGTTTCTGCTCTTATTTATTAAGGAACGGCTCGAAGAATCCTTAAATGACTACCAAGACAAATAAAGAGGCTACGGCCTCGTCAGTCATCGGCCGCAGGCTGGAGGAGAATATTTTGCAATCCCGCTTAGCGAAATAACTGGAAAACAACGTTTCTGATCCTAAATCCACCAAACCAAGGCTGATCCGAGTTCCAGCCGCAGGAATTATCCACAATCTCAATTTTTCTTTTCTCTCCAAGGGATTTTTCTTTTCTGTCGACTCTTTTCCATTATATATCCGCTCCTCGAGTCCTTTTCTCTCTCCCTCTTCTCCGAAAGTAACCAGAAATACCCATTAAAATATAAATATTATGATAAAATTGTAAATAAGACTATTCTCCATAATATATTAAAATTTATATTCAAAGACAAGGAAGATTTCACAGAAAAAATATCATTTGTATAAATACTGAAAGTCATCCTGCGTTGGTAACCTTTTGTTACTGACTTACGAGCGAGAATAAACGCAGCGACGGCCGATGATTGTCATTACGCCGCAACAAACGTCAATAAATCTTTCAATATCCAAGGTGCGATTTGAGCAAAGTTTTAGCGACGTCTTATATTCAAAGCAAATAAAAAAAAATGGCATTCGGGGTTATTTGCGACATCCGGCTCGCTGTATCTAATTCATGTTTCTCTGGAAATTGATTCGCTCTTTCGTCTTCTCGAGTGTCGCCCCGGGGCGGCCGCGCGGGATCTCATTGTATAAAATACAGGGAATTACGATGTGTAAATTGCAGAGGCTTTTGCAATCTAATCTTTTATTCTATACGTGGCTTCGTTTACCGCCAGCCGCGGAGACGTTTGCCGCTGCCGGTGCTTGAGCTCTCGTGTCCGTGGGCAGATAGCAGGACCGGTCCTCAAGCAAACGGCACCTCGGGCTAGAATATTCTTTGGTGCCCCCCCACCCAACTTGCGATCATGACATGGAGAACTTATAGGTCACAATAGTTGCCAATGACGCCTGGCCCTATTGGCCCATCTCCCATTTGACCGGGGCGAGCCGCTGGTATTATTCACGGGTATCATGCTCTCCATTGTCGATTACCACCTGTCTGATCCACCATCAGATACCTTTATTGTTTAGAGTTCACATCCGGTCCTGTGACATCTATGACATCATAACTTGTTCTTCTGCCCTGTTGTGATACCCAAAGTTCACTCAATGATTATTTCTTACCCACCATCCCTGATTCTTTATAATTATTTTAGAATAGACCCCGCCGGCAGATCGGCCCCATTCGGCCCCCATCGAGTCGCCCATTTCTCCTGCTTTAAAGACTCAAACCTTAATCAGTCGTTGGTCTCGTCTTAGATTCAGGAGCCGGATGTCTACCCCATGCATGTTTAATACCCTCACTGTATTACCCTCTACCACTCCTACTGGGAGGCTGTTCCACTTATCTAGCACGTCTGGGTAACATAAATAAATTAAAAGCAGAAATGCTAACAAAAAAAAATCAACAATACATATATCTGTCTCTGTTATATTATAGATTATAGCAGATAGAGCACAATGCCGCCTGGAAGATAATGTCGGCTTAAACACATTGTGCGTGCGGTTGAAATACATTAAGCCGTAACATTAGATCGATACCATGTACTCCGCTCATCTGCCTAATTTCCGCAATATTGCTTTCTGTATTTTCTAATTACATCTTGCAGAGATTAATACGAGCCACGAACAGCCGTGTCTCGAGAATAATGTCAGACAAAAGCATTAAACACACTTTCCCATCAATAGAAGCCTCTGTATTATTTTTTTCTATTGCTACTCTGCTATCCCCCCCCCAGTCTTTGTTATCGTAATAGGGATCTTTCGATGAACAATTCCAAATTCGTTAGACCGAAAAAAAAGTAATATATATATAGAATTTTTTGTTGTTTAATTTCCTTTCCATTTTTTTTCGGAGCGAAGAGATGGTAAATGGAAGTAAATCAGAGATACTGACCCTCGTTACAAGCACTGCGGTTAATTGGCTTCGGAATCTCCGTGATCTATAATCATCTATTCATAAACATTTGTCTTCCCCGACTGATAACGCAACCAGCTCGCTGGATTCTGTTATATTTAATAAGCCGCTGGAAACATTCGAAGGTGAATGCCTGGGCCAATGAGGTCATTTTATTTCATTTTCCTTCAAATTTAATGTTATATAATAAAAAAAACAATTAAAAAATAATTCTTAGTATGTTTTATACTGCTCTACGTCGGGACGTTCATTAATGATTATGTGACGCACACATGGTTTATGGCCGAGCTCCTGGGAACTCCGGCAGAAGCGCCAATTTTTCCTGATACGCCCCATTTCCCTTTTAAATGGGGGCGTGTCCTGTGATGTCAGTGGTTAGATCCCCGGGGTGGGTGGGAACGCCCACTGATGTCGGTGGGACCACCCTCAACCCCAGCATGACCGCCCACCGACATTAGCGGAAACGCTTGTGATGTCAACGGGACCGCTCACCGTCATTGGGCAGTCCTGGCCGCGCCCGGCATTTACCCCAAGATAAAATTACACCTAAAAGGGTAGAAATGTTGGCGTTATTGAGGCATGGACAACACCATGACGGACGTCTCGGACCGATGTCTCGTAACATTCTGCGTGATGGAACCCAACGCAGCCTCCACTAAATTAACATGGAGACCCCACACCGGGAGGTCTTCCGAAATCAGTCTCAAGTTTAGAAGAGAAGGCAAACTTTGGGGATTCAATCATAAAAAAAGCCAATAAAAAGCTCATTGGACCCAATTTAATCTTTAATATTCATTAAGTAGTATAAATAACCCATTTTTAAAATGTTTTTGATTCTCCATTCTGTTTCTATTATGAAAAAAAACCTTTAATTCTTTTCTTTTTTAAAGTTGCTAATTGATGTTTTTGCGAAATGCAGACCAGGAGGTTTTACTTCCCGTTGAAGAACAAATATTACGAAGCTTAAATGGAATTATCGCGAGATGTACCAAGTTTTAGGAATCCGTTGTGTTAATTATTTTGTACTTAATATTTGATTCTCCAAATTACAAATAAATCGCATTTGAATGACTTCATAATCTCGGTATTAAGGGGGGCGTCCGCGGGGGAGGGGAAAGAAGTTTAGTGGAGTGGAGTTTTTGCTCAGCGGCAGAGAAGGGAAGAGGATCGGCTGATTTATTCATCCCTGACGGAGGCTGCAAAACATTTTGGTTCACGGCTCATCTCTACTTAGATTGAACTCCCTTCCAGACGTCTGACGGATGAGCAAACTTTCCACTTATTAAAAAACCCTCAAAATGTCTTTTTTTTTTTAAAAGAAAATATTGCCAAAGCCAAACTTGTAACTTCATTAGTCCTAAATCCACGAGGATCAAAGACAAGGAGAAAGTTCTTTTAGCTACAGAAGCTATTCGGAAACTTTATAACTTTTAGATTTTTATTATTTCTTTTAAATTGCTTCCCTTTTTTACACAAAAAAAGTATCTAAGAGAGGATATGATGTCATTATATAAATATATATAGGGACGATACCAGCCAGTCCCTGATGACCTGTTCATTAATTGGAAGAATGAGAGCTCCGAGAAAGGAATTCTTATCCTAAAGCAGCAAAAAGGGTTCTTTACAGTAAGAGCAGTAAATATGCGGACTCCGCATCAGATCAGATCCAATAAATGCCATTATATATATGTGCTGGAGAGTATATCATATATAGTGTCCTTGCTCTGTGTTCTGTCCTCTAGGGTGCCAGCTCTCCTGCTTGCCATCATTAGCCCCGCTACCTTTCTGCAGGATACCCCACCTGATTGGGGGTACCTTTGGGGAATGGGATAAGGGCTCATCCACGTATCTTTGGGGAATGGGATAAGGGCTCATCCACGTACCTTTGGGGAATGGGATAAGGGCTCATCCACGTATCTTTGGGGAATGGGATAAGGGCTCATCCACGTACCTTTGGGGAATGGGATAAGGGCTCATTGTCATCTTCTCTTGATTGTCCTCGAGTGTAAGATGCCCCCGTCACGTCTTAATGGAGGGGAAGGTCATTCATCCAACGCACAGAGCTCGGCATTTAGTAATTTCGTGCCGTGGAACGCAGGCTGACGGACGTCTCTCTGCAAATAGCATGAAAACTCCAAGACGCGTTATTATTATAGTTCTGTTTGTCGAACGGAGCAGATGGTCTTTCGTAAAGAATGCTGGGAAGACTCTGGATACAGCAGAACATCCGACAATAACACACAACGCCAATACTCTTCTCATTTATTTTATGTGTAAGGATAACATTGTGTCGCGCTTGTGTTACATTTTCTACAAGGAGATCAATAATAAAAGTTAGCGATTTTCCAGACAGAAACGATGAGGTTCCCCGGCACCCCCAGGTGAATAAGATGAGAGAGGAATGTTTTTTGACAGCGGTAGGATGACATTTTTCCATTCGATGTTCAGACTCACCTACAGCTGGAGATGTCAAAAGCTTTATTACAACCTCCTGCCTCAGGGAAGTGGCGAGACACCTTCAGCGCAACCTTTAATTCTCCGAAAAATAATCATTCTTCACTTCTTTCCAGAAATGGCAGAAATGGTAAAACAAGGCTGTGCAGGGGGCACAAAAAGAGGATCTGTGGGGGAAAGGAGGCTGCATGGGATTCTCCTAGTGGAAGGAGGGGGCATATAGTTTTGGAGGGGGAGGAAGGTGGCTGCATATAGTTTTGGAGAGGGGGGAAGGTGCATATAGTTTTAGAGGGGGGTGCATATAGTTTGGAGAGGGGTGCATATAGTTTTGGATGGGAGGAGAGTGCATATAGTTTTGGATGGGAGGAGGGTGCATATAGTTTTGGAGAGGGAGGGGGGTGCATATAGTTTTGGAGAGGGGTGCATATAGTTTTGGAATGGGGAGGAAGAGTGCATATAGTTTTTTGGATGGGAGAGGGTGGGGATGGGGAGGAGAGTGCATATAGTGCATATAGTGGATGGGGGGAGGAGGTGCATATAGTTTTGGAGTTTTGGGAAGGGAGGGTGCATATGAGTTTTTTGGAAGGGGGTCATATAGTTTTGGAGGGGGGCTGCATATAGTTTTTGGATGGGAGGAAGGATCTTTGTCTCTCTCTGTGGTCTGGGCGACAGGGTGTTTTGCGCATATACATGGCGTGTGCGTCTTGGTGCCGCGTGCACACACATTAGGGGTAGGACCTGTCCGTCATATTTCGCATGCTTGGTATTCATTAACTATTTGTGGTTAGTAATACGGCCAGCGATGCCAATTCGTGAAATCACATCTTTTTTCAAGAGGAAGAACACAAGTCGTATTCCTCCCAATTTTTGCTCCGGTATCTCCAGGCTTTGATGGATGAGGATCCAACGATTTCTGCCACTCATGCATTTCATTCCTCCGCTGCCCGCGTCCTCCAGAGAATTATCTCATTATTATTACGCTTTTGAAATCCCGCTTCTCTTAATCTGATTGGTTTTGTAGTTCTAACTGCGGAATTAGTTTTTTTTTTGTGTATATAATTCCCTGCAATATGGCCCTTTTCATCCGACTCTAATTAAGACAATTTATTCATGGTAATAAGCAGAAGGAACAATAGGAAGGGAACAAAGACGCGTCGATCCCCTGTGAATAATATCATGGGCACTTTTACTGTGAAAATAACTTTGTTTTTTATGTACACAGGGAAGTTTTACATAAATAGAATTTTGAGCCAGGACCTCTCCGTAAACAGTAACTTTTAATTAAAAAAAGATACTTTTTAAAGAGTACTTTTATACCCCAAAATGCATTTATTTGCTGTTGTTCTGTACTCAAGATGGGAATCCATTTTGCTTTTCTCCTCCCCTTCTCGGGTTCCATGTTTGCCCCAATGTGCATGGAAGCTGGAGGGTAGATGCATGGAAGCAAGGGGACTTGTGGTGACCATTGAGCAGTCATGGGGAGAGCTAGAGGATATATTCAGCCCCCTCATGGTAGCCTAGAGCCTTCAGTCAATTTAAATTAAGATTTGGAAGTCTCCAAACTTTTTAATTGGGTTATGGAGGTACACAAGGACCCTCGTGTCTTCCCCAAGTCCCTTGAGGATCTTCTTCTGGCCACAGGCTTCCAGCACCATTGTGTTAAAAGATCTGGTGGGGTGGAGAAGACCTCTTTTTGGATTTAAGGAAAAAAACAAATGTTATATTGAATTGCTTAGGTTCTGGCAAGGGTTGCAGTTGAAGGACATCATGCGTCTTTCCTAATATTCCAGCTCAAAGATTGCAAAGTGCTCCTCAGCCTGCGTTGGACCTTATCGCACATGGAGCAATCAGGAAACCCGAGACCAAAATTGGGCGATTTGGGACATTTTGCTTCAGACAATCATCCCTAATCTCCTGGACTTCTTACTTGCGTAGATCACGCTGGAGACTTTGTCTGCCGAAGCGGTTTGGTGGCAGCATGAGTGACAGATGGACATTGTGTCCTCAGCTGTCTCTTTGGAGAATGCTTTAGTATTTATTTCCCTTTATTTCCAGACGATATCTCCTTTGTAGTTATTGTGTCTCGCTATCTATAGATGGCAGCAAACCTTCACTACAGCCGAAGCGGTTACTTAGTAACATTCTCCCGACTGTCAGATTTATTTTTAATCGAATGCATTGATAAAGCTCGGGGAGCCACAAACCATCCAGTGTTCAGACATAGGCTGTAGAGAAGTATTTTCTGCTCCAACGTTTGCACCCATTCATTATTTTATATCCCAGAAAAGAAAAAAAGTGCTGACATGTTTGAGTCATGTAAGCGGAATATACAGGAGACGCGTGTATGCTCCGGTGTATTCGGATCTACGACGACTAGGTGGCAAGTCCAGGGGGAAGTGCTAAGGTGCGCTTGGATCAAGCCTAGGGCAACCAAAATACACCACTGGCTCTCCTTACGATATACACATGGGTTAGGGCATAAAGACCCTCTTAAGGAAGAAAGTTTTGCCCCAAATTCTGGACCAACACAGCTGAGACAACCCACGTCATTCATTCTGCAGACCACAATATCTAGATGGACCTTCTGGAGCTCTCCCTGATAACCGTTAATCCGTTTGCTGCTGTGTTTGTCCCTGAATGTACAGCAAGTACGAACGGTCATGCAACCCATGCCAGGCCGGCAGACATATATGTGGGAAACGGAGACCGCGTCGGGTGCCCAGGGTGCCAAACCGATGAGCTTTCTCCAAAGACACAATTAACCATTGTCTTGTTCCAATAAGTTACCGGAGCCAGCGCCTGTCCGTTGTCTTGGTCTTATTATCCGTGGTGCTTCTTGAGAATCATTACTGCATGCAGGAGATTAAATCCAACTTATTGAAAGGCATGAGCCGCGTGGATCAGGTTTCTCAGATGAAATGGATTTCTTATGAGGGTAATAAAGGTAGGGGCATTTACAGAGACGCGTTGCACGGAGATTGGCATTAACATCAATATTTGCATCCACACATGGTTATCGGACGGCGGACTCTTTAACAGACGGAATAACAGGGAGCGATCTCTGGTACGAGGCAATAACACTTAGCAAGGAGTGAAATGATCGCAGCTTCGGTATAACACGCACCGGGCTCTATATTGGGGGGGCTAGTGATTTTTCTGAATCCCCAGCTAGCTGCCATTTTATTGGGAACGACACCCTACGGTATATGATTCTGGGGGGGGGACTCAATCCATAAATGTCTCAGTCACCGAGAAACCACGGTAACATCGTTGCAAATTGTGTTCTGAGAATATTCATCAATTATTTTCAAGCAATAAGGATCAGTGGACTAGAATGTGGACATGTGACCTTACTGTAAAAAAGGGGGTAGATAATGGGTTAAATCTACGTAAAGTAACATGCAATTTATAAGTCATGTAAGTCAGCTGACCAGTTCACTGACCCAGAACCCGATATGCTGATCTGGAAAAGGTGTAGCGATTTCAGGAGAGGGAAAATGTTACTATAAGAAGACCCCAATGGGATACAAACGATAAATTATAGATGCAGAGATGATAAAATCAGCAGAGGCAGAACATTACAGACACAAATGCTGCGTAAATCCGCGAGACGACGTTACACAGGGTCCCGGTCACTTTAATGTCATTAATGAATGTGACCACTAGGTGGCAGAGCCCAAACCCAGCACATTAACATTTCCTGTGTGTCCTACACCTGTCCCGTTTCACAAAGAAAGATGGAAAATACCTGAGATTATTGCTATTATTATTGTTATTATTATTGTTATTGTTGTTATTATTATTATTTTTATTATTATTGTGATTATTATTATTATTATGTGCCATATAGTGCTGTAAATGGGAATACACAATATTCTGAAGTCTTCAAAATAAATTACCTCCTATAATATTTCTTTATAAATTAGGAATTGCTTCCCTTGGAAAACACTTTTTTGGAATTGACCAGAAAACGAACAATGATTTTAAAACCTAGACTTGGAAAACCCTTTAAATGTTGTATTATTATGGGGTTTAGTGGCTTTTTGATACATTTTATTTCACATTTACAAGTTCCTTAAATCTCTAATTACACTGAAAAAAACCCCTCAAATTGAACCTGAGGCTGAGATGAAATGGAAGGAAGTGTTACTTTACTGAGAGGGTGGTGGATAAGTGGAACAGCTTCCCAGCAGAGGTGGTAGAGGGTAATACAGTGAGGGTATTAAACATGCATGGGATAGACATCCGGCTCCTGAATCTAAGACGAGACCAACGACTGATTAACGTTTTAGTCTTTACAGCAGGAGAAACGGGCGTCTAGATCTGATAATATCCAGATCCTTGATGCTCACTTAAAAAATGCTTCTGTTTATTTGAGCAGCACAGCCATATTTGTGTAAAAAGCTGATCTAGCGCTGGGAGAATTCCTCTTTTCCATCGTTGTTTAGCATTAAACACTTTTTAAAACCCTCCTTTTTTTTATTTTGACAGCTGCGCAAAATACGCATTCGTGTTTCCAAAAACGGAATTTGCATTAATTGGAGACGTCTTTCGGTATTTAAAATAAATGAAAGAATACGGAATATAAACCTCCCTCGGATTTTTTTTGGCTTTCTGTTTGGAAATAGCGTTTGTTGATAGCCGACGCCAGGTGTGTGGCCATAAATCAATTTCACAAATTTCCCAAATCATTAAGAAATTATTCCTGAGAAAATCCAAGAATATTTCTAGGAAGGGTCATCTTGGTAATTTTTGGTAAATTTTGGTAATCATTTTTATCCAAAAAAATATTTTTTTTCCCATTAATTACGGTTCATTAAAGACCGAGAACAATGAAACAATAAATCTTCTCTTTGAAATCAAAGATCACAAAAGGTAACCACACTTAAAATCACTAAAGGAAGGCCGTATCGATCAAACAATAACTGATCAGCTCGAGAACTAATTAATTATAGATTTAAGCGCTAAATCTGCTGGTATCCATATCGATGATTTATGGGTCCCCAGGAGCGGGGAACAAAAAAATATGTTTCAGTGGCTGAACAAGGTTTAAAACGTTACGATTATTGTTTACAAGGGTTTAAAACAGATTTAATTAAAGGGCCAATAACTTTTTATTACCCTATATAAACACGGCTTTAAGTCCGGTCAAACGCAGATCAATACGGATGTTTTTTAACGTCCTGCCTGGTTTTGCATTTAGAAAGAAATTTCTGTGAGTAGCGGAAAGTCTAGCAGAAGTGTAGAATTTCTCTGTAGACGCTCTCTGTGTAAAAGTTCTGTCGAGATAAAGCCATAAGTTGTTGACCTATTTAGAAAGGATTGGAAACCACAACCTACCGGGTTTCTATAAGCCACATTATATATACATATATATATATTTATATTATATATAAAATAATATATATATATATATATATATATATATATAACCCCTAACCCTTATTTTGTAACTGTGCATAAGGTAGGGAGGTGGGGTCATTTTTTAATATTTTTTAATTGTATTAATTGTATTGATTTGTTTAATTTAATGAGGGATTATATTCGCAAGTTACGGGTGAGGACATACGAGTTCCCATTTAATGAAGTAAAACATACGATATACAAAAAACAGAACAAATTGGGTCTGGTAGCTTGTGCCATTAGTAACCAAGCCACAGAGAGAAGTTGGGGTAACGTTGGCAAAGAAAAGGGAATAACACTTCAATATCTTGCTTTAAAAAATAAAAAATGGTAATTTCTTTTAAGTGGAGGCTGCAGTGGAGGCTGCATACCCCATTCTGAAACATATAATGTGGCCCAAATACTATTATTTCATATGAGTGGCTGATGGGTCTAAACATGTGGCCAGCAGATGGATATTCACAGCCGCACACTATGTATACGTTTGCAGCCCAACTGGCCACCGGCCCATCGGGCATCTGCTCTGTGAGCCAAATGACCAATTCCATCCTCTTTAGGACTATACAGTAAGCCTTCGGGGAGACGTCTGAGCTGCCGGCTGCCAGGTGGACATTAGGTGATAAAGACACATTGATAAAGAAGCTAAAAAACATATAAACATAGAAATCATAAAAAATGTGAAAGGGTACCGAAGTTACGTTTGTCTGAAAACTAATGGAAATGTTTAGAACTAATCTTGGATAATTTTGGGCTCGATATTGTGAATGAACGTCTAATAAAACCGTCACGCACCAGTATTTTCATTTTTCCATGAAAACAAAATTCCGCTTTCATTCACTTTTTTTGTAAAAAAAAAAAAAAAAGAAAGCCCCGCTGCCATGTTCGCTTGGATTGTCAAATGATTAAATAATGTTTGCTGGGGAAATAAAACTGAAAATAGAAAAGAAGCGGAGATATTGGTCGGAGAGAAGAAACGCAAAAAAGCTGCGATTCCAGCAATTTCTGCTTATTTTCTGATAATTGGAATTTACGGACTCTCGGAATTGAGGTAAATTATAGTTGATCTTTCTCCCAAAACAACTTTACATTAAACAGCAGAAGGCAGAAAACAATAACAAGGAAGACATTTTAATATATTTGCAACCCGGTTGTCTTATTATTGGCGCGGTGTGGCATGCGCGACGCGTGCAGCGACCGTCCTCATACAAGGGACTTTTATAAATTCTGCGTGTTTGTTTAAGATGGCGTTCGGCGCTCGAGAGGTTAACGGGATGGCTGTCATACAGGGGACAACAGCTCCTGGTTGATGTGAAGATCCAGAGAATAAATTCTCCTTCTAGATCTGTAGAAAGAGGATAAAGATTGGCAGCGAATGAATGACAGACGTCTTCTACATCTTAACGATTCACAAAAAGCCCAAACTCTGTCGAGTTAAGTCCAGTTGGGAGAAAATGTACGGGAAGCAGACTTGAGCATCTTGACCAAAAACGATTCGGAGAAATGTTTCATTTTTGGTTCATTCGTTTTCAATGATTTTCATTTCCTGCCATTCAGACAAAATTCGGAGGGCGATTTCCATTGGGAAACTCACTCTCCCTAACACTCCGTGTCTCCCTATCTGCTCTGTCAACCGCTTCCGTTTTCCCGTCTCCTTTTCTGCAGCTCCGCTTCCTCTCTTGCATCTTCTTCTGTCTTCTCTCTTCTGACTTCTTTCTTCTGTCTTCTCTCTTCTGACTTCTTTCTTCTGCCTTCTCTCTTCTTTCTTCTGTCTTCTCTCTTCTGACTTCTTTCTTCTGTCTCCTCTCTTCTTTTTTCTGTCTTCTCTCTTCTGACTTCTTTCTTCTGTCTTATCTCTTCTTTCTTCTGACTTCTTTCTTTTCTCTTCTTCTTTCCCCTCTTCTCCCTGGTATCATCTCCGTGAACCAATCTAAATCTAAATAGGCTTTTACCGTTATTTAACATTCTAAAAACCATTGTCGTTCCCAACCAACAGCGGGCAACGCGTCAAACCCCACTAATAGCGATTATTAGAAACCTTCTCGCTGTCCAGTAATTAAAGCGCATTTATTAGATATCGGCGCTATATGAACAATCTGCAGCCTGGTAATTAATGTTTGGTGACTCAGTTTCTGAAATGTCACTTCAATTAATCACACACTTCATTAAAAATGTTAACAAAATACCAGAATTTGCCAAGTTCCATGTTTATATAACACGGTAATTGATGCACCGCATGAAAGAAATAAGAATTAAATTGCGGTGTATCGACAGCTCAGCTTCACCTCCCAAGTTTCTCCAGTAAGAGTATGGCGGTCCGCGCTGGGGTATGGATCACAAACTTCTTTAACCTTTTGGGTGCCAGGCAAGTGCAGAACAAGAAGAATCAACGCTACGAAGGTCACTTTTTAAGATACAAGAACAACGAATTCACTGAATATTTACTTTTGGATGCACATCTATTCTCTTTATTCTGAAAATATTAATTAAAAATAAATATATAAATATAATATTTTATTTTTATGAACAATAAATAGTTTCCCTAAAAAAAAATATATATAAGAAATTAAAAAAAAAGTTGCTGGAAAGAATCTAGATTTTTGACACCAAGATCTAAAATCAGGGTCACTTTATGGCTTTGCTTCTTATCTTTAACATAGAGGTCAATGTACCAAAAAAATTATACGTGATGTCAAGAAAACATTTTTTTTAAAATTCCTTTGTCCTTTTTTTTTTTTAAATTTATTGACGAATTTTGAACCTCTCCGTAGCAGCAATTCCACCATAACGGACTTTCTGCTCCAACGTACCGAAGATAATTATTTACATCATTCCCCCGCTCAGCAGATATCATTAACTCCCAAATTTACAGGTGTTTGAAATAAAATTTTATACTCAGTGATCATTTACAGGAGTAAAAATTTAAGGCTTTTTGCAAGAAAGCTTAACAAGTGATTTCCTGCCAACACGACTGCGTTAAAAATGTTTAAAAATATCAGAAATAAGAGGTTTTCTGCACGTCAGAAACGGCTTGAATGTGCAAAAAATAAGAATCTGTATCAATGTCAGCAGCTTGTATGAAAGATTATTAAACTGAAAGCATGTAAAATTTATTTATTATTATTTTCTTATTTTTTTGGGGGGGGGGGCAATATTTTAAAAAACCACTTCAGGATTCCGTGTTAAAACTTTTAGAGTTCATTCATGGCTTTAACCAATCGGTGAATTTCATTCATTGTAATCTGGTTTTATTCGAGTGAATGAAGCGATTTATAGAATCCCTTAAAAAAGTTCCCTACTTGACTTTGGATTGAGTTTCTGTTCTTTGCAATACACAGGAAATTAAAAATATATCGACAAAAATCTTATTTTTCAAACGGATACTGGGGGGCCGCCTTGAACAGCTGGGATTATAGTCCATAGATTTGTGAATTTGGATTTGTACAAATTTTATTGAAATTTGTCAATTTCGTTAAATTTAATAATGCCTGAAAACGAGGAGGAGCCCCAACGAGATGAGAGTGTAAGATAGAGAGAGCTTTTTCAATCTCACTCATTCTTACCCGCGCTCCCTCACACTCTCTCTCTCTCTATGTAACGCTCTCTCATTCTCTTCTCCCATTTCTCTGTCTCCTTTTCCGCAGCTCCGCCTCTTCATTTTCATTTCCTGTTCTTCTTTCTTCGTCTGCTTCTCCCCAGTATCAGCTCTGTTAACCAGGACTCCCGGAGCACTTCTGCAAAAAGGGCGGAGCCTCCGCACACAAACACACCCAGCCTCCCCTAATTGGAGGAACGGTGGGTGGGGGGGGGCGACCCAGTGGCACCACCCCTTTTGCGGAAATACTCCGGGAGGCCAGAATAATTCAGACAGAGGAGAAAAAACTCCATATATAGTTACTGGGGGAAAAAATAGAATTTATTAAAGCCATATAAACAGAAAGTGACGCATATATGTAAGATGTATAAATCTCTCTTTTTTCCTTCTCTCCCGTTATATTTTCTCCTCTTACTTTCCGTGTAAGTCAGGGGTAATAGGATGATATATTTAGCGTGGAAGCCTTTCTTAAAATGTACCCCTAAACTACCTTATTAATTTTGCATTAGGAGCAAAACCTCTGCTTTATCGGTCCATTAAAATTCACTTTAGATGTGCATTGGCCTTCTGCTTTTTATCACCTGAGAAATATCCTAATGGAGGCATAAACCAAACCGTAGAGCGCCGTGATTATTTTTTATGATATCAATAAAACATTTAAAAAGCTTCTTACAATAAAATGTTGTGAAACTGGATGTCACGCGCATAGAGTTATCTGCGGGAAGCGTCGGGTGTCTTTGTGACCGACACTGGCTCCTGAAGATGGTCTGGAGGACGTTGGCTTCTCAAGGGTACAACTCCCAGAAACCTCAGCTAGTAAAATAGCCAGAAAAGGTTTTTTAACCCTAGAATTCTTCAGCTTAAAAACTTTCCTGGTCCAAATAGCTTTATTTCTTTAAAGCTCCTGTTTTATGGTTCCAATAACCACGCGGACACGTAGGGGGTCTGTAGGTTGGCCGGAAGGAAGTGACAAATATGACAACTGATTTGTACAATATTGTCGCATTTAATTGTCCTGGAAACACCCACACTTTGTGCCAACTTCTTGTACTTTCTCTAATTGGAAATCATAATGACATTTCTCGGCTAATAGAGCTCTAATATCATTTGTTTGTTTCTATAAAAAGTTAGAAGCTGAATCTCTAATCATTACGGATCATAATGAAGACGTCGTGAAGTCTTCCCTTTCTTTTGCTATTTATATTCCCGATGTTCAGCTGGGAAATAAAACATTTGGTAGGAAATTACATATAAATCTCGCAAAGTATCATCATTTCCAACATCATACATTCTCTCTTCTTTATTCTTAATTTATTGCACGTTAATAATGCTGTTTTATGTTTATCAGATATTTTGCAAGTATATTATTATTATTATCAGCCCGTG
Organism: Spea multiplicata; assembly: GCA_009364415.1. Classification (NCBI taxonomy): domain Eukaryota; kingdom Metazoa; phylum Chordata; class Amphibia; order Anura; family Pelobatidae; genus Spea; species Spea multiplicata. The sequence goes on from VKOC01000008.1 coordinate 19,079,829, forward strand.
CATTCAGAGTCTTACTAATTTTGTTCAATTTGTTAATGCGAATGAATGGCGGAAAATAAGGAGGGGCGCCAATAAAGCCAACGAAAACAAAGGAGAAAGCTTCATTAGAATTTTTTTCTCATTCTTAATCTCGCCTTACCTACTCCAACAACCTCTTCCGTGACTTTGCTTCTCTTTCTCCATAGTTCTGTTTCTCCGATGCTCCGCTTCTCCTGCCCCTCTGCTCTGCTCCTCAGTATTCTATTTCCTTCCGGCACTTCAGCGACAGGGCGGAGCCTCTCCCCATATTCCTCCAATCGGTCGTCCCGTGGCGTGCACGGAGATTCCGGATAGGAGGAGACGAGGGTAACGCAGAAAGAGCATCGAAGAAGGAGAAGGAGAGATGAAGACAGAGAAGCAGAGGAGGAGATGGAGAAGAATAAAAGAAAGCGAATGAGTGAGAGAAATAAAAAAAATGTTTCTGAATAAAAAAAATCCTCAAAAATTTTCTCGATCAAAAAGGGGAAAAAAATAATAATATATGTATTATTTGTTTTTGTGGGGTCTATACCAATGACGTATTCTGATCCAGGCCAACCAGGCCTAACCGGAAGGCCCTGCAGTTAGCATCAAAAGACACAGGACGCAGGGTTATGCCATCATTTACAGGCGCGCTGTGTCTTAAAGTGCAACTTTTAGGGCGGCGCAGGAGGTAAACGAGTCGCTGGTCGATACAGAAACTCTTCATTGTCTGAGAATTAAATCCAATCTCGTAAATATGTTCACCCCCCCAAAAAAAAGGTCAAGATTCCAAACAGAGATAAACATTTTACATCAAATGCAAACCTTCGAGCCAAACACATGATCGGGGGAGGGGGTGCAGAGAGCCCTAATTATCTCCCGGCGCTTGAGCCGCGCAGGCATTCATTTCCACACTTTGAAATATAAAGCCCTGACAGGTGCATCGACACCCTCATTGTCCTGCCACCGTTTAATGATTTACAGCGTTTCCCCCGCGCCAGACAGATACGTTTGTCGGTATTTTGTCATCTTTTATAATATATTGTTTGTCCGTCATTTTCGCTGGAATCGGCCCAAAATTCTTTTCATATAAATAAGTGCATCTCTCGTCCGTTGGCCAGGAATTGCCGCGTCCCGGGACGACTTGTGCCATTTATCCGAGAAGCCGCCGGGTGCCAACTTTGTGCTGCTGGCCCAATATCAAGCTGAATTTATGTGCTCGGTATAAAGCAGCTTGGCTTTATTTTATGAATTATATTGATTTTGGGCGAAGAGAACCCACAGGAAGATTTTTGGATAAGCGGAGTAAAAAAAAATGCCAATTAAGTCTGAAGATATGGAAGACTGAATGTTAATTGGAGTGATATCTGCAGATCCCAGTAACATTTATCAGGGCGGGGGGGGGGGGGGATAATGATCTCAAATACTGTTTGTATAACAGCAGAGGATGTGGAACCTGGGCAGAGAGGAAAGAACGTTTTGGGTTAATAAAATCTAATTCTGGTTTAATTAAAAAAATTAAAATCACAAAAAAAAAAAACAAAAAAAAACTCCCAAACCAATGGGAGGTCTTCGGATCCCTCCTTGATCCAAGGGAAACCCAACAATCACCCTTCCTGCGCCACCACGGTTGGACCCCAGATGGTATGGCATAGGGGCAATGGTAGATACAAGCATTCTCTCATCTCCCCATGTTAATTAATTACCCCCCCTACTCCAACGCACACGGGGTAGGAGCAACAGCGCGTCCAGATCATTTTTAAGAACAATTTATTGTTTTTACAATTTTTTTTTACTTTTACAAAATTGAAACCTCCCATAATCCTCCAGAATTTATCCAAATTATTATTTTTTTTAAATGTTTTTTATTGATTTTGAGGACCAATAATATAACCGGATATGGATTCCACGGAGCTACAACCTTTTCGCAGGAATTACTAGCTGTGTCTCACGGCGGGGTGTGAATGGGCGTCTGTCACAAGGTTTAAAAATATAATTTTTTTTAAAAAACAAATGCTGCAAAATTACCGTTTTTGGGCATTTTTCTTCTAAGCAGACCCTGAGGCTTAATCTTACGGCGTCTCCTCTGGTTTTTTTTGCCGTGAAATGAATTTCTATGAAATACAAACGTCCCTGGCAATCCGATGTTCTCGGCCCGAACGTGCGTCTCGCTGGCTTTAACCCCTCAAGGACAATGGGCGGTCCCTAAACCCATTGAAAACAATGCATTTTGAGCCCGTACATGTACGGCCTTTGTCATCAAGGGGTTAAGAAATGTAATTGGATACGTTGTTGCCGGTGAAGCCCGATCCTAATAAATGGGACGCCGGCTTCTCTCTGAAATCTGCCTGTCAGGTTTTCTGACTCAATTTCGCTAAGCAAGACACCGAGCGCATCTGTAATCCCCCCCCCCCCAGGCAACGAGCCCTAAACACCTAACGCTTATTGATTTAAATTTCATTAAAATGTTGCGCCGAGTAACATCAGATGGAGAATTGACCGCGTGCGTGCGCCGAGGTGATCATCGGAATGCAGATCCAACGCTCCGTGGGGCCGCGCACGCTTAAAATGAAATGATTTCGATGATGACGGATTGGAAGGGGGGGGTAGGGCGATCCTGGGGGTCTCTGAATCCGAGTAGTTGGGGTGAGTAAAGCTGCTCATGTTGTTGGCACGGGGCTTGGGCATCCCGGGCACTCGTTAAAGTAGCCTCTTATGTTTAAAAAGGTATTCAGTCATCGACCAATCAGAAACGGGAGGCAAACGGAATTCTGGGATACGTCGCCGTTAAATGAAACCGCGGTACCGCGTGGCGTCATGTGATCTTCCTCGTGGTCTCTTATTGGTCGCTATTCGCGATGAACCATTAAATGGAACAGAAATGTGAAATCTGTATGAATGACCTCAAAGCACAAAAGAGATTTCTCTCGTATCAAAGAAGAAATGGCCCCCCCCCACACACACACACTTTTTTTAAGGGGGGGGGTAAAGAAATGGCAGGAAAACCTTGTAGGTCAAATTATTTTTCTGGAGGTGACTTATTTACTCTATGGAGACATTGAAGAAAATATGTAGTCGCCCCCCCCAAGAATAGGGCAAGTCCAGGGGTTTCTGCTGCCTCCTTGCAATAAATTGGCGCATGCCCTCGCCCTCGAACATGAAAATGAAGCCAGTACCCACACCAGCCCCCCCGCTATCCGCTGCCAACACGATGGGACCTCCTGAAGCTGGAAATTATTACGATCCGCCGCAAAATCGCACAGAAGAATGATGGTCGACGGCCTTGTGGATCCTACAGGTTTGTAGAGGGTGGTATATAAGTGGAACAGCCTCCCAGCAGAGGTGGTAGAGGGTAATACAGTGAGGGTATTAAACATGCATGGGATAGACATACGGCTCCTGAATCTAAGACGAGACCAACGACTGATTAAGGTTTGAGTCGTTACCGCGGGAGAAACGGGCCGACTCGATGTTGTTGTTTTTTTTTTCTTGCTGGAATAAATCAAGCGTTTCAAAGCCGTCTATGATTTGCAATTATATTTTTTTTTCTCAGTTTCATTCTGGAATCATAAATATTCAATTTTCTGGAGATTGTCTGAACTTGAAAACAACAGAACGCCGTGATCTGTAGACGCTCAAATTAAGAGGAACAATAGCTGCGCAAACGGGAGCTGGCGCCTCGTTTATGGCTTGAAATGAGGTTTGTATCGTGGAGGAATGAGCTAAAAGCAATCAGAATTAATAAGGCGACGGCGAGGAGTAACGACATTCGCTCCCCGTTCCTTAAAGAAGCAGCAGAGGCAGCGCGGCCGCAGGAGCCCCCAATCGGGGTTTAATCTGCGATGTATATTTTAACACCGGTCTAGAGACGGAGACATAAGCGACGTTACCGATATCTGGCCAGGCCATGCGCAGCTTACCCGGGAGGCTGATTTAGTTATTCATTAGAAAGCAGCCGTTCGATGCGGGGAACAAATCATATTCATAACCCAAAGTATGTTTTATTTCCGTTGGTGCGACGTAAGCTGCGGATGTTGAGGAAAGAAGGTAAAGTTTAACGTTAAGGGGTCGGACGTTAGATGGAAGTCAGATAATAATGTGCTTGGGTTCTCAAGTTGGAGGGGGATTCGGAACTTTGGGGGGATTCTATGGACGCAGTCACAGCTCGCTGCCATAGAGAATGGAATTGGCTTCTAGTTCACATATTTTTTAAACTTGGATCGGCGATCACAACGTGCCATTGGAACACAGGAGTGATGGGAGTGATAAAGGGCCATTGGAACACACAGGAGTGATGGGAGTGAGGGCCATTGGAACACAGGAGTGATGGAGTGATAAAGGGCCATTGGACACAGAGTGATGGGAGTGATAAAGGGCCCATTGGAACACAGGAGTGATGGGAGTGATAAAGGGCCATTGGAACACAGGAGTGATGGGAGTCTTGCTGTGGAAAACACAGAAGTAGGAGAACTCGAACCTTTTGGGTAAGGGTTGTGTTAAATAAATCTGGGTGACAAATTATTGGAATGAAGGCGTGGAGTGCATTGCTTTCTCCAAGAGGTTCCACCAACCTGTAACAGAGGAACGTCTCTCACACGTCATAAACACCACAATAAACACCACAATAAAACAAGTGTCTGTCCTGACGATGCTTTAGAAATATGCACCTTCCATCCAGGTCTCCTCCGCCATCTTTAAATAAAGTATCGTTTTATTGTATCCCCCTTTTAATGTTATTTTCCCCCTATTTCCTAAACACCTCCTTCGCTGAAATGATCAGAAGAAGCAGAAGAACGTTCCAAGATCTAAGTCTCAACTTCTCCTTTGACTCACGAGAAACAATGTAACACGTAGAATTTTTTTTTTTATTTTTAATCCTTCTCCAAAATGCTTATTTATGGACGGACCGCGTCTCGTGGGCCCTAAACGATTATTCTTTGCCTGGCAGCTGAAGATTGCCGTTCTAGATCAGTTAATGATTTCTGAGGTGAGTCTGATGCCTGGGTGGGTGGCAGCCACGACAGCTAGCGTGAGGGTAATTAGAATCCCGGCACGGCCCGGTGACAGCAGGGGAGGATAGAAATAATGAGAGACTTCGGTTTCGAGCAAAGTATATGCGCAAAGACACTTAATGGAGTCCGGAATACAGAATTAATCACTTGTAATGATCGGGGTTTTGCAAGAATATTTGATGTAATCTCATTTATAAATATTTTCGGCTGAATGATGAATGAACTCGTGGAAAGCAGTTAACAAAGGGCTGCATTTAATACGATAGAGGCAAGGCCAGGGCAGATTAAAAAAAAATATATATTAAAAAAAAACGATTAAAAAAAACAGACAGAAAAGAGCCCGTTTTCCGTAAATATAATGCTACTTGTCGCGACGTCTCCGCTGGTTTGAGACATATGATGTAATCTGTGAGCCGTAATCTTGTAAAACGATACGTTTAAACCCGATGTCGTTTAAATAAAATGACATAACCATTAAGCAATACGGCAACGCGAGGCCGGCCCCGCTGTCACCGGAATTAAGTTCATTTTATTCTGAATTAATGCGCTGTCAGGTAATATTTCTATTATTTAGAAGGGCATCGTTACAAGTGTCTCTGTCTAGATGAAATTAATAATTAGCGGGTTCCCAGGAGTTCTTTCTCTTTCCGATCACGGACCTAAAAAGCAGAAGAATCATAATAAAAACCCCAATATATTATCATAATAGTCATGTGTGAATGGGCCAAATATGGGCCTTTCCCATTCGGATGAAAATCGGGGGAGGCATTTTTAATTCATGAATGAAATTTGTCACCCGGTCCTCACATTCACTCTCACTTACTCTCTCACACTCTCATTCTCTCTCACACTCTCATTCTCTCTCACACTCTCATTCTCTCTCACACTCTCATTCTCTCTCTTACACTCTCTTAATGATTCCCTTCTTTCTCTGCCGCTTCCACTTCCGCATGTACCCATTCTTCATCTTATCTCTTCTATCTTCTCTCTTTGTCCGCATCTCCACGAACAAAACCTGGCACAGACTTTCACCAAACTCTCCCCCGATTGGAGGATCAGGGGAGAGTTCGTCACCAGAAGCACCGCAATTTTGGTGGACTTTTGCACCAGGTTATTTCCATGGAGATGCGGACGAAGATAGAAGAGAGAGGATAAAAGATAAAGGAAAGACGATGAAAGATAAAGAACAAGAAGATGTGGAAGTGGTCGTGAAACATTTAGACAGCATTAAAGAGAGAATGGCTTTGTACATATAGCCAAATTTACCAAAATGTGGTCAATTTGCAATCTGAATCTGTAAAATTGCATTTAATTCTTATTAAACTGGTAAGGTTTGCACACATTTATATATTATATTGTATTATATTAATATCTTCAATGCTTTTTGAATCCCTTACAAGGTTAAGGAGGACAAGTTACCCCCAGCTGTTTTCTTTGAGATTAATTCTTCTTTTTCCGCTTGAATCCCTCGCCAGGTCTTGGAGTAATGAGGAGAACTTGTAGCCACAGCTGCTCTCTTTAAGATGAACACGTTTTGGACTTTAAAGTCCTCTGATCGTATTAAGAGCCGTATCTCACGTGTGATTTTCATCGAAGGAGTTGAGGCGCAGGCTGGGCTGCCGAGCGTTTCCGCGTTAACTGCAAATGTTGTCGGCGTCCTGGAAAGCGAGACTCCATTCAAAGATTACGCCTCTCGCTTTGAAATAGAATCCTCTTTCGTTTCAGAAGTCTGTGGGTCCTGTTGACATTGTATCAGAACGCATTGCAGGGAAGTCAGGTCTGGAGCTTATAAACAGTCATTATTCTTGAATGGAAAGTGAATACAGAATAAAGCTGACGGCCTTCAATCACTAACCAACCCTTTAAACCTACAAGTGGTTGTGAGAAATAAACATCCACTCTCCGTGGAATGGAGAATTTAATGGGGTTCAAGATGTTGTCCTGTTTGACCTCACGCTTCAGGGTGTTGGGGCGCGCGCAGTAATTTATATACACTCTAGACAAATCTTACCATTATACCTACCCCACGGTCATAGAGATTGGTGTGTTTTTAAGAAAGTCTTTGGAGAGCCATGGAAAGCGAGTCAATGGTGCCATGGGCCAAGCACGTGAAGTGCATTGTAAGAATTCCATGGGAGGCGCATGCACGGATCCCCTGAGTCGGACTTCAATTTGTGAATTCTGAATTTCCAGGTCTGTTGTAATTATGTATCAGCAAGAATACGAACCTATGCAGAACTCTACAAAGACCCAGAACCCGCCGGCAGATCGGCCCCATCCGGCCCCCGTCTAGTCGCCCGTTTCTCCTTAAACCTTAATCAGTTGTCGGTCTCGTCTTAGATTCAGGAGCCGTATGTCTATCCCGCGCATGCTATCCTGTCCAAACAATAAAAAGCATTGCCGCCCCAAACACCCAGTGCATTGATCATGAAGCCCCCCCCAGAGCTTGTCACATGTGGGCCAAACCCACACCAAACCGGCTTAATTCTGCTCATTTGTTAAAACTTTAAATGATGTATAATACATTAGGTGCAATTTGGGCTGTCTCGGTGCGCAACCAGCGGCCGCCCAAATGGACAGATCATTAATATCCGGACGCAGAGCTTGCCATTAGTGGCTGTCTTCGCCATCGCATTATTCCAGCCTCTCTCGGCTGAATTTGTAATTTTTCCTTTCTGAGAGACTCCAAAAACATTCTGCGCGTTCAATGAAATCGCCAGGTCTGCTCTATGCACTGATCCGTGATAAACATTTATTATACGTGAAAAAGGGACTTCACAGGCTTCACGCACGAGAATAACGTGACAAAAAACAGGATCACTATTTAGTCTTCAAAATTCGATTTCGGTTATGCCGCGGAGAGACCGCTTTGAATTTGAATGATACCAGAAGTTGTTTAAATTACTCTTATTAGAACAATGATTTCTTTAAACAATTCTCTCCAAACCTTCAAGAATGTTTTTGTTTTGACACATCCGACGGCAAAGTGTATCGGATATGTTCTAGAACGTTGCAGAACGATTTCTTGCGGAACGTATCTCGCGTGGAGCTCTGACTCCCGAAATCGGATCATTTGGAGGAACGGATAACGATAATAATATACTTCGCTTTTCCTTTCCGCTCGTTCACATTAATTCCTGCGCTGCGACCGCTCGGAACTCGACCTTCACCTTGCGTCACGGCTGAGCGGCTACCGGCACTCGCAGCGAGGATATTGGAGAAAACAATGCGGTATCTGAACACTTGCTTGCGATGTGATTGGGATGGTATCGCTGGCATTGCTTGTAATGAATGAAAGGTCTTACCTTGGATATGAGCTCACCCCGCGTACCTGCCTAACCGTGATAGATCACCATTTCCACCGGGTCATCAGCAGCTCCTCGCTAGAATTTCCTGCTCCCAGGACACAGCGGTCCCAGCAGCTGCGCTGAATTCATTCTGCTCGTATTACTGAGTTTTTCTGCTTCCTCATCCGAAAAATAAATAGACACCGCGTGAATTTCAATTTGTAGCACTGTGCTGTAGAGGGAATTAATTGTATGGGTCGTATAAAAGGAACAGGGGTTATCAATTCCAAAGGAGGGTACGGTATATCGGGACCCCTGGGAAATCAATTTCTGGTCCTTGTTATATATATATATAAATATATATATATAGATATAAAAAAACAATATATATATATATATATAGCTTACAAATGGCTAACATAGAGTGGATTTAAGGGTGAGTCTCTGAAAGAACGAGGACATTGACTTTTGGACTGTCAAACATCATAGTTGCCAAGAAGACTCAATGAACCCAACTCGACAGCGCTCGACAAGCTAGAGTTGAATAACTATGAGGTCAGTTGGGTTTGTCAGCCGAGGTAGAAGTCGGTTTGTATTTTTTAAATATTTTTTTAGAATTTGATCAGTTTTTGGTGCTCACCGAGGAGTGAAACAAACCCCCCTCGACTAGACTTCCTTCGGTTGTCCGTTGCATATTGACACTGGTAGCTCAGAATTTAGTCCGTTTGAAACGTGGTCAAGCTGGGACTCCAGAATACTAGACTTGCGCATTGGTTTCGAATTTTGATTTAAAGAAATTTTGTCAAATTCATTAATTAGTACGGATGTTTGAAAACGACATGGAAGCCCCAACATGTTTCTTCACTCTCTCTCTCTTATTCCCATGCGGACATGTCTAGAGAATAACCAAGAGTCAGCTTCATAGGTCAACTTCTAGAACGATTCAGCTCAACCATTTGCGAATAGACCAGAGCATTAGCTATTCTTAAGTTTGATTGCCGTCCATGATGTCCCACACACAATAAAGCCTGACGTCTGCTGAGCACCCAGGTCTCACACAGAGACAGCAATGTCCTTCAGGTATATCCCTAAAGAACTCTTTATTGTCCATTTATTTACTGTATAAAACGGTTAACAAAAAATATAATCAGGTTTTCACTGAATAAATTCACCTTGGAACTATAGTCTTGCCATTTGAAGACCGAAAAGTAAGGTTCAGGTGGAGGTCTTCTTTACCCCATTCCCACCCCAAAGACTTTATTATATCTTGGAACAGAGGTTTGCAGTGAGACCGCATGCAGCCCGCGTGCCGCGGTGAAGAATTATGTCTTTTCATAGAGATGAAAGTCTTCTTCCTCGGGGGAAGTTTATTCAACGACTCCTTTTCACTTCCACCGGTCGTTTTGGTTGGATTGTTAGAGATTGGGATAAAAGTGTCAATAAACTGAAAACATCATTCAGGATCCTCGGCGGCGATGGCGCCATGACGGCCGCATCGTGTTATGGGACCAGACAGTCATTGCAAAGCCTGTTTACCAAGCCACTGGGTCCGTTTTATGGATGTGATATCTCTTCGCTTTCATCGCAGAGGATACCATAAACCTCTTCCAGAAGTCTATTACTTTTATTGCACAATAACCGAGACTGCCTTAAGCAAAACAATATATTGTCAAGTTAAAACCTACTCTGATTTATGACCTTGGAGATGTATAACTCTCTCTTTGAACGACATAATGCGCTGTCATTAAAGCCTTGTGTGTCAGGATAAAGAAGGGGTTCAAAGAAATAGCCACCTCCGAGGCAGTAGAATCTCAAGGAAGTAAGTTGGGGGGGGCTCAAAAAGATGTCTTCTTCATACTTACTGCTCCAAATAAATCTTTATTTCTCATGACGCTCTGAAGTTTGTTAGCCAAAGAGTTTCAGTTTTTTGTAGACATGTTTTTAATTTACATAGTGATACAATGAGAAGTTTTTACTGATAATATTATGTCATAGAGGAACAGAAAATAGATATTTTAGTAACAAAATGAGGAAATGAAGAAATTCTTATTAAATGTTTAGGGAATTACAGAGGTGGTTTGATAAATGTGACGCCGCATTTTGTCCGCATGGCACGTCATGCACACCAGCCTTATGCACGGTGACCGAAACTGATTCAGATGAATTTTTTGTTTAGTATTTCATTTTAGGACATTCAGTTTCCTGAACCTTCGGTTTGGAAGTTGTTTTGCGTTGAAAATGAAATTTAGTGCAATGTTGTGGTCTCTCGCGACTCTAGGAGCACAAGGGGGACGAACGAGCGAATGAATGAATAAAAAATATTCAAAGGTTCCTCATTCTTTTCCAAAACAACTTTAAAACAGTTTCTACGAATCCAAATGCACAAGGCTATTCCACATCCAAACATTGCGTGGTGTTCCGGCTTTAATTTAATTTAATCGGATTTTCATGAAAAGACACAGTCCGCAAAATTCCCGTTTGTGCCACGAGTGGTAGAATATATTTTTACATCCTTGTAGACCTTGTTTTACTCTCCATTAATGAAGATTCGCTCAGACAAAGTTATATTTAATTTGTGGTTTTGTTCCCTAAACTGTCCATCAAACCAACTTTAAAAGCCACCGAATCCCAACGTTTGCCACTCAGATGTGGCTTTGCCGTAATGTTGGCTCCGAGACCGCTGGACACGGATGAGCTTTTACAACCATAAATGTTTCCCCATCAGATATCTGAAAAACTCTGCGGTCTTGAAATCTCATGGATAACATCAAATTAATTCTTATGTTAATTTCAGAGAACTGATGTGACCCTGCGGGGAAGCTACCACAATTAAATATATTTCAACCCTTTCCCATCGCTAATTTCCATACTCTAGAGAAGTACTTTTGGAACATAATGATGCCGAGCAGATGAGAACGCTTTCCGAGCCCTGTGTTAATGTCACAAGTTGGGTAGATGCAAAGGTTTAAATCTGTCATTTCTGAGGGTCCAAAGTCTACATGGAAGTTCTATAACAGAAGCCCAGAACCCGCCGGCAGATCGGCCCCATCTGGCCCCCGTCTAGTAACCCGTTTCTCCTGCTCAAACCTTAATCAGTCGTCGGTCTCGTCTTAGATTCAGGGGCCGTATGTCTATCCCATGCATGTTTACATTCCCTCGCTGTATAACGGCTGTATAATATTCATTATTAATTATTTTAACGTGAATCACCATTATTTCCAACCCATGCTTTAACTTAAGCTGTTTATTTTTTAATTGAACCTAAATAAATTTGGAAAATAAAATATAAAATCATTATATATAATTCCAGGCTTTACCAGGAACAATGAATATGTCCTAGATTTACACTCTCCCAACATTCTAATTATAGAAGTGCCCTGATAACAGTATTGTAAGTCAGTGGCTGGCAGGGTGAATGTTAATTAAAATGCGTGTCTGTTTCTAAAACTGCTCGCCGGGGGTATCGGGGTCACTGTCGGAATTCACCGAAGGGACGCTACCTCGGCTCAGAGTTCAGGAACGAGTCCCGGTGAGCAGGTTTCACGAGATCTGGAACATTTTGTGCCCTTTGCGAAATATAGTCAGAATATGTAAAACTCACCGAAATGTCCTTGAAATGGCAAAAAAGCGAGCGAGTGTCCTGGGAGAAGACAAGGACCGTTAGAAGGTGAACGCATTAACTCGTTAATTGTTAACATTCCAAGAGCATTCTTTAGGAATAACGAATGAGAAGTTCATGAATGAAGCTCTGTGTGCGGTAAAGGCTCTGGATCAGGAATGTGATTTGTTACAACAGGGATTCGCATAAATCCAAACTAAGGTGACATGGCTTTTCTTAAACGGGCGTTTGTATATAAATATCTTAAATGGAACCGAGTAAACTAAAGTGGGGAGCTTGAGACAAACTTGACATTAAGCAAACCAAAAGCCTATATCTTGTGTAAATAATGAAAGCAGATATGTTGTGCTGTTTTTCCTTAAAATGTTGGTTCTTTCGCCTGCCATTGCTTGTGTTTGGGGAGGTGATGATGATGATGTCATCAAGACTATGTGAAAATCCTAAAATAGCAAGACACAGAAAAAAAAACAAATGGAAATGTAAAATATCTCAAAAATTTAGCTATTTAGCATATCCATAAAATGTGAATGAATGAAAAAATAAATAAAATTCTACGTCCAGATGTTAGGGCTTTGGAGCCTTTAAACGAAACCTTGGGGTTTCCGCACAATCGCCATTCCTTTCGCAGCTTCTGACATATCTTTTTTGTATGTTCCTTTTTATTTTCAATAATTCATTTTTTGCACCGCGACAGCCTTTTACATGAAAAGACTGGAATGGAAAATCTTCCATTCTGATGCATTTCCAGCACCTTCCAGACTGACGCGTTACATACAAGATGCAAATGTTTTCTCTCCCATTTATCCGGCGCTATAACCGGCCGGAGGCTCTCGGGAAGAATGAGTCTTCTGTACGCGATCGGAAATCCTGCATTAAATCTGCCTTCATTTTATGGAAATGCCTCCTCTCTATCCTTACATTCGCTATGATATGTATGGGTCAAACAGATTTTATATGATCAATGTGTAAATTACACCATTCCAAAGGGTAGTGCTTAGCGGCAGGTACCGGCAGGGTGGAAGACCCTCTGCTACATAATAGCTGGGTTAGGTTTAGGGCAGCACGGAAGGTAAGTGTTGTTCTAAAGAGAGGACAAGTGGGGCTCCTGCTCTCCCGCACCTGCTTTGCTCAGAGAGGCAGATATGACATCATATCTCAGCATGCAGAAACTGCCATTTATGTCCCGTCGTCCCGTCGGCTGCCGCACCTACGTCAGCAGGTGGCAGCTGGCCTTAAAGTGCCAGTCCGTCTATTCATCACCCTTACATCAACTGATCTCACAACCCTCATGACGCATATAAAACATGATTATTTTCCTGAATATGAGCGACTTTCTGCTGTTTTTTTTCATATAGACAAAACATTTCAGCCCAAAAACATGAACTGTCTCCGTCTGCTTCGGTACCAAATCTGGGATTAGCTGTAGGGTGATGCAGAAAGCCTCCGGCGATCCGTACGGCAGTCTGGATACTTAATAACCTGCCTGGGAGATATTCAGCATTTGGTTTGCTTTGTAGATTATAGGAGGTTAACAGCGAGATTAATCTTCGGACATCGCGTTCTTTTAAAAGGGATTATAATTTGCGGCGGCCGCCAGGAAGCTGTCGGCGTCGGCAGAAGGTTAAAAAGTTCCACTTTTTTTGTTTTTTTTCTGAAATCACTTTAACGTATCCTTTCCTTCTTGGAACATGTTCTTTTTTAATGAGGCCGTGAAAACATTTTGGACAGTATTATCGAAATAAAGCAATTTCAGAATGAATTACGGCCCGGCGTTTGCTGCTTTATTGATGAGTTGCCTAATCCTCCCTTGTAAAGATGCCAATAATTCATCTCAGAGAGAAATTAACTCGGGAACCGCGGACACTCGGCGTTCCGGCTCGATAACACCTGCCTGGCCACTTTGTGAAATCTGACACTAAACTTTTTCTTAGCGTTCATTGCGGCACTCAAACAGTTAACCTGCTGCTGAACCCGTCTCCACTCAGGGGTTAAAATATTTGCCCCGCCATGATTAACAGCACTTCGGGCAGCATGCGTAAACCTCTAGAAACTGCTAAGCCTTTTTGCACAGAAATAGTTAAAAGCGGTTAACTGCTCACCTCTCTGGCAAGGAAACAGTCAAAAATATCCACTGGCCCCCAAAACTTTAAAGGTGCCGTCCCACCTGAACGTTACCACCCAGGAAAAAGTCTTCAACAATGTACAATTTGTTTTTTGGGCAATATTTTAATTTTTTTAGGGAACGCTTAATCGACATGTGACACAAAAGCAGGCAGCTGATAGGCCGTTACTATAAAACCCCCCCAAAATATTTTTATCTGATTAAAACTTCATGTAAAGGAATAAAACGACAGATCTGTTGGGGGTTATTTGTTTAGCCCAAAATAACGTGCAATTAATGATTTGTCTAACATCTCTGCCCCCCCCACGTTTTAACCATTTAACTGCTCTAGCTCTTAAATGGTTAAAATCTTGCTAGCTATAGAAACTCTGCATTGTACAGGAGCCAAAGGATTCATTTTTTGGGGGACTTTTTTCGTTTTTTTTTCTTTTTGTAGCCGCTGTCACAGAGGTGACGGCAGGTACAGGAGGAAGAGTCTGGGTCTAACCTATTGGAAAACTCACCAGCGGACTAATTACAAACGGTGATAGCTGATGATGGGGAGGGATAATCAGGCCGCTGAGAGTCTGTTCATTTCATTGGATTTCGATCTTCGGATTCATTTGGCTAACGCTTACTAATGGAAATTGCATTTAAATGTTAACAAATGCAAGATCCCTGGGGTGAAAAATAATGAAAGCGAGCTGAAAATGAGGATGAAATTCCTGTTACTGCAGCGATTGGCCTGAATCCGGCTCCTCTGAAACTGGGTGTAATCGGCACACAGCGGGGGCCGCCTGGCATCGGGGGCAGAGGGAACGCAGGTCGGGGGGCATTGATTTAGGATGTGACCAGGGCAGATTCTTACTGATGTATAAACGGAATGTAACCTATTACTATTATTTATTGATTAATATAGCGCCATCATATTCTGCAGCGCTGTACAATGGGGTAAGTCCCCGACAGAAGTTAAGGGTCCTGCTCAAAGGAGCTTACAATCTAGAAGATTCTGCATTAAATTAAATCAATCCCGGAACTATCAGTAAAGGTAGCAGTCGGGGACTTTACTCCTCATCGATTGTAAGCTCTTATGGCCATGGGACACCCTAACCCATCTGTACTTGATTTTCCGTTATAAAATGTATTCTAATCCTGTATAGCGCCCTGCAGGGCCGGCCCAAGACTTAATGCCGCCTGGGGCAAAGTTTAAAATGCCGCCCCCCCGCACCGACGCCGGGGGGCAGCATTTTAAACTTTGCCGACGGCATTATCTACCCCCCACCGGTACTTACCTTTAAACAGTTCTGCGGCGACTCTCCCTGCTCTGCCACGGTGCCGGCTTGTAATGCTGGGCGAAAACCACTCGGCGCCCCTCTCTCTCCCTTCCGCTTAAAAAAAAAAAAAATTGCCCCACTCGGCTCCATTGTAGGGCCGGCCAAGTCGCCCTGCCCCCTGTATTTACCCTGCATGAAATAACTTTTTAATGTGTTCCGCACCGCTGTGTGGATCGTAAGCTCTTGAGTAGCTTAGTTGTTGGCTGCTGTAGGAGAAAGAATACCCAGAAGAAGGTTTAACTCTTGTTAAAAATCTTTTCTGGATAAAAAGTGGCGATTAGATCGGCTCCGAAGTTTACTTAATTCTGTTTTTCTGTTTGGATAATAATTTGAAAGTGAAAAAGAGACGGCGATTCTGCGCTTTCAGAGCCGCTGCATGGAGGCGCGTTTTTCATCAGATTAAACAGGTTTAAAGCAGTGCAGATAATCTTATTGATTCTCCCCAAATGTCTGCTTAATTTTTCACGAAGTGTACATTTCTCCAAAATCAATACTCTTCTGCCGTAAGCCGATTTTTCCAAATAAAAGGTGTCTGTCTGCTCCTTCTGCTCAATTAAATTCATAAAACATTCCCAGACACAAAAAAGGATTGTAAAAATGGCTGAATTTCACTGACATATCAGGAGACAAAGTGATACAAAGTGACCCAAAAGGAGACACGAGAAACCTGAGACTGCTAACAAAGTAACACAGTAACATAGTAATAGAGTAACATAGTAATAGAGTAACATAGTAATAGAGTAATATACTAATATAATAACACAGTAACATAGTAATAGAGTGAAATAGTAATAGAGTAATATACTAATATAATAATACAGTAACATAGTAATAGAGTAACATAGGAACAGAGCAACATAGCAATAGAGTAACATAGTAATAGAGTGGCATAGTCATAGAGTAACATAGTAATAGAGTAACATACTAACATAATAATACAGTAATATAGTAACATGGTAACATAATAATACAGTAACATAGTAGTGTAGTAATAGAGTAGTATAGTAACATAGTAATATAGTAACATAATAGAGTAAAATAGTAATAGAGTAACATAATGATACAGTAACAAAGTAATAGAGTACCATACTAACATAATAATAGAGTAACATAGTAACAGAGTAACATAAAATAATATAGTAACATGGTAACATAATAATAGAGTAAAATAGTAATAGAGTAGCATAATGATACAGTAACATAGTAATAGAGTAACATAGTAATAGAGTACCATACTAACATAATAATAGAGTAACAGCAATAGAGTAACATAGTAATAGGGTAACATATAATAATATAGTAACATGGTAACAGAGTAACATAAAATAATATAGTAACATGGTAACATAATAATAGAGTAACATAGTAATAGAGTACCATACTAACATAATAATAGAGTGACATAGTAATAGAGTAACATAGTAATAGAGTAGCATACTAACATAATAATAGAGTAACATAGCAACAGAGTAACATATAATAATATAGTAGCATGGTAACATAATAATACAGTAACATAAGAATAGAGTAGTATTAGTATAACATAGTAATAGAGTACCATACTAACATAATAATAGAGTAACATAGTAATAGAGTACCATACTAACATAGTAATAGAGTAACATAGCAATATAGTAACATATAATAATACAGTAACATGGTAAAATAATAATACAGTAACATAAGAATAGAGTAGTAATAGTATAACATAGTAATAGAATAGCATAGTAATATAGTGATATAATAATATGGTATCATAATAAAAAGTAACATAGAAACATAGTAACATAGTAATTTATTAACATATTCATATAGTAAAAGCGTAACATAGTAATACAATAATAGACTAACATAGTAATATAGTAACATAATAATAATATAGTAACAGAGTAACATACGCTCCCCCCCCAGCGGCCCTGGACACCATAGGTATTCCCAGCCAGAATGCATTCGGTAAACAGGAGAGTTCAAAGGCCACAGAAGAAGCACATAACGGATCCACACAGCCAACACTGTTTAATGTTAGGGTAATGATAGTACCTTAAATAACAAAAAAGGATGTATTTATTAACCTTCCTGCCCTACAACCTGCTGACCACATCATTCGGACCCTCTTTCCATTGGAATTTAGCGTCATTATCTCGGGGGGGGGGCTTTTCCTGTATGT
>VKOC01000008.1:19113015-19144924 GCA_009364415.1 Spea multiplicata
GGGGTAGAGAGAGGAGGGCAGTGGGGAGTGCCAGCAGGGGGTAGAGAGGAGGGCCGGGGGAATGTACGTGTGCGAGGACGCTCAGTCCTCTCCCCTGTCAGTGAGTAAAATCCACGTCTCGTCTCGTTTATCTCGTTGGTTTCAGGCCACGTCTCGCCTCCTCGTCAATTACCCGGAGCCCTACAGATCCCAGATCCTGGATTATCTCTTTAAGGTATAAACCCCCCCCCCCATTCTCATTTAGCCGAGCGCAAGAAAGGCGACGAAACGCCAGACTTATTTTACAAGAAACTCATAAATAATTTTAACACAAATAACCGATGAGATCTTTACATTAATGTTAAGAAATTATAAATACAATAATTACAATTATTAAAGTAACTTTCTTTTTATTTGTTTTTTTTTTAGCCAAATTTCGGTGCCTCTCTGCAGATCTTTAAAGTTGAGATTGGAGGAGACGCTCAGACCACAGGTACGCCCCCCCGAAACGGTCCGATTTTACATTTATTTCTATTTTTTTAAGGTCCGCGATATTATTGGGATATCGATACATTATGGATTATTTATCGAAAGCGATTCTGATGCAAAGAGAGGCAGCGTCGACAGTCAGCAGCAGCGTCGGCTCGGTTGCCGTAGTGAGAATCGCTATGGCAACCAGACCAATGCTGCTGCTGCTGATTGGGCAGCAGAAGTGGCTCCTGAAAGAACTTGATTCCTTATATCTTTTGGGGGGATAGAAAGTATAAAAAGTTTGTTTTTTTATGTGGTTTACTTAACATTGGAAACCGGTAACAGTTTGGAATTCTGTTATTCCGGTATTAAAGGTTTTTGAGTTGAGGAATAGAAAAAGATTTCTAAAAATCCTTTTATGCGTCTGTTTTATGTGATTTTTGTTGTTGTTGATTGGAAGCATGCGCGTATCCGCCTGTTCTTGCTTCCCCCAGATGGTACGGAGCCGTCT
The DNA here is from genome assembly GCA_009364415.1 of Spea multiplicata. Lineage (NCBI taxonomy): Eukaryota > Metazoa > Chordata > Amphibia > Anura > Pelobatidae > Spea > Spea multiplicata. The sequence continues at coordinate 19,113,977 of VKOC01000008.1, forward strand.
CACATGCATTATCCGGACGATCAGAACTACTTCCGAGGATACGAATGGTGGCTGATGAAGGAAGCCAAGAAGAGGAACCCAGATATTAAACTTATAGGTGATGGAGGGGGGGGGTGCAGGCGCTGCGATGAATGAGCAAAGGGAAGGGGTATAACGTATGTTAATTTATTAGATATAATATGCTACGGTAATAATATAGTCTGTGATATCATTATACGTAATAGATTATATTATTAATGTAAGTATAAACTAATAATATAATAATAATTTATTAATGAAATTATAATATAAACTAATAATATAATAATAATTTATTAATGAAATAATGCTATACAGTATTACGAACGCCTTGTCGTTTTGCTGCTGTGCAGGTAGTTAAAGTATTTTTCTAGGGCTGATACCTGCTGTAGCTCCGCATTAGAATAATTACTGTATAATTCCATTTTTTTTCTTTAATATAACCCAACAGGACTGCCGTGGGCCTTTCCGGGCTGGATCGGTTATGGCAAGAACTGGCCGTACGACTTTCCGGACGTGACGACGTACTATGTCGTCTCGTGGATAATAGGGGCTAAGCAGTACCACGACTTAGACATAGACTACGTCGGGGTGAGTCTGGAACGTGGGGACCACTGATTGTATTTCTAAAATATACAGAGTTTTGTTATTGGCTGATAAGCTACAACTCCCAAGAGCCTCAGCATCCCTCAAGGGGTTAAACAAAAACACATTATTCTTTAGAAATTAAAGCGAGGATACAAGGTAAATATATATATAATTACTATTATTAGTATTTATTATATTATTATTTATATTATTATTATTATATTATTATATATAAACCCGTTTTGATACTTTTTTACTGGAAATTTGAAGCCATGTTTGACCTTTTGGATTTTTTCCGTCCCAGATCTGGAATGAGAGGGCGTTCGACGCCAAATACATAAAGGTAGGAAGCAGCGAAATAAAGCTCGTTAATCATATTTCACGGGATTCTTTTATATCTCTCTTTTTCTTCACCTTTGTCATCGCTGCGTTTTTATATTCGTTGCGTTTTAAAACCAGAAGCTCTACCATAACGTACACAAATATATCGCTGACCCGCAGAGCTTACAATTGAATTTATGGTCCAGAGGTTAAACACTAAAGCCCGGCTTAACCTAAAGAAACAATACCAAAATGGTATAAAGGAGGTTGGAAAACCCCAATTAGAAGGTCATGCCGCTGCCGGTAAAACCGGATTATGTTTTTAGTAAGCTGAGTCGTGATTGGTTGCTTTCAGGCTTTATAGTTAAAGAATGTTCTGCGTGTTCCAAAGCCTTGCTTGTAGTTTTAGCCAACTTTAAGGTGTTGGGTGAGCTGTGTAGCTGATGGACGGCGGTATAACGAGCGCTTTCTAACATCTGCCATCAAGGTACTCCGTCACACTTTGGACAGACTCGGTTTAGCGAGCGTTGGCGTCATCGCGGCGGATGGACACTGGGAAATAGCGCACGAAATGGTAGTTGATCCCTATCTTAATGAGGCCGTACAGGTCATAGGGTAAGTTACGCCGAGATGGGTCTGGGCACTGGTGGCGGTTGTGGTGGGAGACGCCTAATATCCCATAGATCCACCTAATAGATCCCATAGATCCACCTAATAGATCCCATAGATCCACCTAATAGATCCCATAGATCCACCTATTTTCTGCAATTTCTCCAGGCCGTAGTATTTGCATGTGATTGGCCAATTTGGGCTGCGCATGATGAAAGACCGAGTGAATATGGATCAGAATCAGATAACATGAAATGGATCAGAAATCCAGCACAGACGGGGTTAATGTTGTAAATGACTATTGTAGCTGAAAATGGCTGATTTTTAATGGAATCATTTCATAGGCCCTTTATCACTCCCATCACTCCTGTGTTCCAACGGCCCTTTATCACTCCCATCACTCCCGTGTTCCAATGGCCCTTATCACTCCCATCACTCCCCGTGTTCCAACGGCCCTTTATCACTCCCATCACTCCCGTGTTCCAATGGCCCTTTATCACTCCCGTCGCTCCTGTGTTCCAACGGCCCTTTGCACTTAAATGTGAGATCAATAATTAGTAGAGTTGCTGCGATTCACTTTGTGGGAACCTCCAGGAATGAATGTTTTTGTTTCTATAATTTCTGTAATGTTTCTCACGTTATCTATTTATGTTTTTTGATAATTCTGAATGAAACGTTAGAAATCGTACGCGTTTATGTTTGATATTGATCGCGCGTCGCGCATTCTGCTCTCGTTCAGGCTTTATTGATTGTAACCGGCGGCCCGTCTGCAGTCCACGGAACGGTTTGTAAAAAAAACCGAAAATAACTGAGTTTTGGGATCATTTGTTGTGTAAACTCGGAGGTCAGGTGGTCGTGTCACGTATTTTACCGCTTCTGTTATTTAATAAAAAATTTTTGGAAAACCCAAGAGAATGCAGAGTATTGGGTTGAATTGTAAGCTCCTTGGGTCAGTGGTTTATTTGTTGCTAAAGATCTAAATTCATGGAGTTATGTTGTGGGCGGCGGTTTGAGAGCCGAAGTCCGGGCAGACGAAGGGTTAAAGGGAGGCCAGAAACGCAGATACTTCTCTTTATTCTTTCACATTTTACTCGCATGCCATCTGCTTGTTTGACCAATCAAACGAAGAGACCTCAAAACAAGCATTGGTTCTTTTAAAGGGGAGGTCCCGTTGGAGACCTGGAGCCGCCGTTGCTGTCAGTCATGTGATATTTTGGGTGGCTTTCCCGGCTCAAACACCACACTGAGCTGATGCTTTATGGCGATGCTAATGAAGTCCGTCCCTCCATAGACTTTCATTAGTCAGAGAGTCTGGCTGGGCGATTAAGACTGAGCCATTCTATTGTTCCCCACAGGCTGTATGATAAGGAGTCGGGGGGCTTGTCTAGTAGATTGGGGCTCAGATAACAGAGCGAGCGCTCATATAAATGGCCGAAACCATTATGCGTTATTATAAATACATTGTTGGGGATCCCCTTTAAAAGAAACAAACGTAGTTTTAGAGATCGCTGTCTCCTCGATGAGCTCTCTGTCTGCTTCTCATCGTAACCTCGCTCCGTCTCCTTCCTTATCAAGCTATTGCGCTACACGCTGGACAAAAACGGTTTGGAGCGCGTGGGGATCGTAGCGAGCGATAATCTATGGGAGCCCATCTCCTATTGGATGCTGCGGGACCCTGAGCTCCTCCGCGTGATCGATGTCATAGGGTAGGGCTTCTGCTTTCGCTACGTGTTTACTATCATGTATGTTCCGCGGCACGTTGGGGAGGGGGGCAAAAGAATGTAAAGAATGTTCTGCCCCATTTCTTTGCTGGTCTATTTCGTTTTGTCTGTCTGCCCCTTTGAAGTTTCACGTTGCTTGTAGTAGAACAGGGGGCGGCCATTTTGAATCTGTTGCGGAGCTCGGCTGAGGTTCCCTGGTTCCCTCTTTGCACTTTGTCCTGTGTGTTTGTAACGTGTTTTGTTGTCGCTTTGTCTGTATCCCCGGCTCAACATATTATCCTTTTTTTGTGCTGTTCCCAGAACTCTAGTTTATTGCCGGCCGTCGGCGTTCCTCTCTTACGCTCGCTTCTTGCCCGCTGCATGGTGTCTGTTTGTGACCTTTGGTAGTCACCGGAACCGTTATGATTATTAGATAATGTTTTTTTGCCCATGAAAGCAGAATCTGTATCATTTTTGATGTTACTTGGTCTTGTTTAAGGAACCCTACTATATTCCTTGCTGTCTTTTATTCCTCCCCCATAGAGCTCACTACCCTGGAACTCACACCGTCCAGGCGGCCGTGGACACCGGGAAGAAGCTCTGGGCGTCCGAGGATTACAGCACCTACAATGATGAGGTTGGAGGCGGCTGCTGGGCTCGGATCTTAAACCAAAACTACGTGAACGGGAACATGACTTCGTGAGTGCGGCCCTTTTTACAGGAACGCTTGGTGCGGCGGGGGGGAAAAAATACTCACCCAATTCATTGTTCGCACCCAGGACCATCTCGTGGAACCTCGTGGCCAGTTATTACGAGCAGCTGCCGTTCGGCCTGGAAGGGTTGATGACGGCCAAGGAGCCGTGGAGTGGGAACTACGTCGTGTCCTCGCCCATCTGGATCACCGGTAACGTCAACGTCTTGCCTTTATTCCTATACGAGATCTGATGGGGGGGGGGGTCGAGGTAACGGGGGCCACATTCGGCCACTGAGGGACGCAGCTAGGAGGGAAACGTGGCTCGGAACCGGGAGAGACTTAGAGAGTAAACTAGCCGCTGATCCAAAAGAGCCGGGGATTTAAGGAGGACCTCGCTCCATTCCGGTATATAATTCACCCCCCCGTTATATGTTATTCCAGCGCACACCACCCAGTTCACTCGGCCCGGCTGGTTCTACCTGCGGACGGTTGGTCACTTAGACCACGGAGGGAGTTACGTGGCGCTGACCGACAGACAAGGGAACCTCACGTTAATCATTGAAACTATGGTAAGACCCCCCTGCCCCTCCGCGGGACCCTCTACAGCCTCCCGGATACAATGTATCGTCGTACTGACTGTGCGTCAATAATATGATGTGTTTTTCCCCCCCAGTCCCATGATAACTCGATCTGTATCCGTCCCCCGCTGCCGGCCTTTAATGTCTCCGCGCAGAATGCGACGTTCAGCCTCCAAGGCTCCTTCGTGAGTATCTCCCGCACGGCCGAAGGTAGTAGTCATTGCACAAACGGGTTTAACAAGGTTCGGAGGATACGACAATGTGATTTTTAAGACAAAAAGACAGGAAAATGGTTAAGAAGAAGCGCGGAACGCCTTCCTCTCGCTTCTTCGTAGCTGTGAAATTTGGGTGAAAAAGCGATTGGAATTAGTTTGAATATGGCAACTTTAAAACATCATAAATAAATTCAGATTCCGAATCTGTGCTAGGATTGGGGCATTACCCCCGATAAGCTATTACTACATTAAATATAATTGCCCTAATATATTTATTTCTTAATAACACACATTATGTATTGTTTTATTATGTATGTAGATTTAAACTGGGTTTACCAAAATATTCCACTTTATGAGTTACGGGAATAACGGACCAATAAAAATAATAATAAAAACTACTACTAATAATAAAATATATAAATATATTGTAAGGGTGGGTGGGTTTTTCTTAGATTGTATGGAGTTTTTACCCAACAAATTTCCTTTCTTTCTCTATTACCAGGAAAACCTAAAATCTCTGCAGGTTTGGTACTCCAAGCTGGAAGCCAACGCCACGGAACCGGTGTTATTTAAGAAGATGCCCCCGTTAAAGGTACCATTTTTTTTTCTGGTATGAGGTTAAAGGGACTCGGGATGGAGACTGTGGAGCGGGGGTGCGGCGGATGTGATCACCGATTCATGCGCTGAGGTTTAATCCCCGCGTCTCGTGTCCAGGTCACTAACGGTTTGTTCACCCTGGAGCTTGGAGTCGACGAAGTGTACACTGTGACGACTTTCATGAGCGGACAGAAAGGATCCTTCCCGGTGCCCCCCAAATCTCAGCCTTTCCCCCTGAAATACAAAGATGACTTCAGCGTCCGTAAGTCCGCAGGAGACGGCGTCTGTCCTTCTGGGCGTCTCTCTGCGTTTATTAATGTGGGGATTCTCCATTAAATGTCTTCAGCATGCAGTAAGCGTTCCTGGGAGGGGGGGGGGCTCGGGAATCTTCTAGATCTAAGGACGCTGTGAAGGCAGGTGGGGAGGTCTTTGGGATCCCACTGGGTCTGTTTATAAACCTGCGCGGGTTTCCTGGTCTTTAGGAGTGTTTCCCCTCTGTCCGCAGGTAACCCCCCGTTCAGCGAGGCTCCTTATTTCGCTGACCAGTCCGGGGTGTTCGAATACTTTACAAACATGACGGATCCCGGAGATCACGTGTTTACCTTTCGCCAGGTGCTCACGCAGCGTCCAATCACGTGGGTGAGCGACGCTGAGCAGGCGATCAGCGTGATTGGCGACTTCAGATGGTGAGTAACCGGGTTGTTATGGGACCTTGTCTTATATCGCTGTCTGGGGGTCAGGGTCCCCGTAAAGTGCAGCGGAGGGGAAGGAGCATCAGCGGCTGTAGTAGTATCTAGGGTTCTCACGGAATGGATCAAGAAAGATCCACTCTAAATCATTCACCATCACGCTTCTTGTTCAGGTCCAACGTGACCGTAACCTGCGACGTCTACATCGAGACCCCGGAGACGGGCGGCGTGTTTATTGCGGCCAGGGTGGACCAAGGAGGGTCGCCCACCCGCCAGGCCAAAGGGATCTTCTTCTGGGTGTTTGCAGACGGCTCCTACAAAGTCACCGGGGATCTGGGTAAGAGATGAGGCTCTTTTTTTAAAAAATTATTATTATTTTGGTAACCTGACTTGTTGCTGTATAAAAATGTTTTTTTTTCCCCTCAGTTGGACAGATTGTGCTGCTTAAGGGTCTGTCTGGAGTCCGCGCCAGGACGTGGCACACGCTAACCCTGCATGTGAATGTGAGTTGGAGGACGTAGGCTTGGATGGGCAGATTCTGGGTCACCCTGCTTTAGTATGGACGGGCATGTATAATTTTTGAATGAGTTTATATATCCTTTTTCTACGGCATTAAAAACACTAAAATCATATTCACGAGTAACAAATGCAACTCCCATGACGCAGGTCCAAAAATATGGACACATATATATATACATACGTGCTGATTCCATGTCTATACCATTGCTCTTCTAACAAGATCAAAGGAAAACTGACATTAGCACATGTCACTGCCACAACAGAAGCTCATTACAGCCAGCAGCCTGAGCTTTCTTATAGAATAAAGGTTCCAGGTAGACGGAGAGCAGATGGCCGGCAGCTTAATCTACAGGTCTGTATTTACTTAATCACAGTTTAACCATCATTTTTATCTCCACGTCCTTGTTGCAGGGTGTTTATGCCTCTGGTCTTCTAAATGGCAATGTCCTATGGAAAGAAGTCCTCACCGTTGGACCCCTCCATGGATGGGCAGCCATAGGGACCAACTCCTTTGAGTTTGCGCAGTTTGACAACTTCATGATCGAGGCCGAAGAAGTCAAGTAGCCAAAAGCAGCGGTTATCCTCTGGAACATGCGCCGAATATTTTCCATGACCATGACGTCGGCTATTGCCCTGCTGGAAGGTGGGCAATTGGGCAGATGTGTCAGGATGGCGGTGTCATTTCTGCCAATGCGTTTCCTCCCCATTGACTTTATTCCTGACCGTGTGACTAATAACTGGACGCGCGAGTATCGGAGAAAAAGGTCGGTTTGGGACAAAGAAAATGGTACAAATATTATACCCGGTGCGATGGGATTCTATGTTTACACAAATGGTTAATGAAGAATACTCCAAGCGTTGTATATGTTCCGTGAAATGTATAGAAATGATGTGATTGGGTGTTTTGGGACTGAATGTACGACGTATTTGGTGGGGATTTTGCAGAATTTCTTTCCTCCTTCGTGGACCGGGCTGTACGCTTACCGGTTGTGCCCCGCGATAATCTACTGATACCGATGCGGGCGACTGCGGTCGGACCCCTTTTTCCCCCAGAAGCCCGGTCGTCCGGAATGTTTACCTCCGTGCCTTAAACGCGTTAACTGGTTAAGTTTTATAAAAAAAAACAGATTCTCAAACACTCCAAAGTGTGACCTCGACCGGGACCGTTTTTTTAAAAAATATAGATAAAATCAATATATTCTCAATTTACACTGCTAACTATGTGGCAGTCGCCATGGGAACCAGTAGAATGTTGCACATTTAGAACTCTAACTGTGATTACTGTGTGTGAATATGTTTGTCCGATTCTTTCCGTTCTGTGAATGTCCATCAAGTGCCACATTTGTTAAAAAAAAAATCCTAAAAACTTATAATATGACTTAATTTTGACACTTTAAATAATAAAGTGATTACGTTTTGATTTCCATTAAACGTTGAGAAGAACGTGTTTGGTCCTTCATTTATACGCTGCCTGACTCAACCATGAAGATGTTGAAATGTTAACAGTTGAAGTTTTTAGAGGGTTTTTTGAGATTCAGACTTTTCTTTGCTTTTCTTAGTATATACTGTATAGATCCCAGCATAAACTGGGCCGCTTCTTCCCAATCGACTGCTGAATTCCCAGCATGGGTTGTAAGGGGTTAAGGAAACTGGACTATTGCTGGGTGCCCAAAAGGCACCCATTCTTAACCTGGGAAGAGGCGAGACGCCCCAACTTGTCGTGGCTTCCTAAACACATCGCTATGGCGGACGAATTGTCCGAACGTAAAATCTCAAAAGAAGAATGAAAGTCGTTGTCGCTGACCAAAGTCGAGTTGCGCAATTGAAAGTTCCAGGCGGGTTCTATTAGAATGTTCTATGGGACGGAGGAGGCGCGCGGCGACCCGGCAGACGCACCCTCGTGTATTATCTATTCACCACCTGCTCACAAAAGAGATCTCGCACAGAAAGCAGCCAATGGAGCAGCGAATGAATGAGACCTATTTCTACATTATTCAAACGCCTGCATTGTGTGTATTCAATAAATTGTATTTATAACCGCACAATACGTTCAGCGATTGTTCATATCGCTTTCCTGGCCTTTTGTGCTTACGCGGCGGACTTCCATATTCCTTTTATACGCGCCGGTTCCAATATACCTCGACGGGCAATCTTTGGAGACTACCGCCCCCCCCCCCCCGTCTCTTTACAGCTCCCTCACTTTTGTCTTTATAGACTCCTGGAATGGATGAATCCGTCCTATAAAGTCATCCCCGCTGGGGGATATCTATTCTGGATGCACCATTGTGCGTAACGAACGCAGAGCCGGTGCGACGGTCTGTTCATCGTCTGTAATTCAAAATTGGTGGCTGCACAATAAGTAACATTTGTTTCATTCGAGGAGCCCTTGTTTCCCCGCAGGTAACCGCCGTTATAGTTGGACGAAAAGTGAAAATGTGTTCCTGCTCGATTTTGCCCCCTTTCATTACATGCTTTGCGATGTTACGGGAGGTCGCGTGAAATATCGCTGCGGGAACCAGATTTTTGTGCTTTTTCTCCAGTATGGGGACGATTTTCCTACCTGCTCTGCCTATAAAGCCAAATGTTTTCTACAAACGCCCGTTCATTGTTAAAATGTAGCAACTTTGATATGCCAGGGGACCCTGAGCCACGTGTACCCCCGGGCTTTATCCGACAAATTGAGATATCTCCTCCCGATAAGCGCTCCCGAAACTTTAACAAGGAGCCGATGAAGAAGTTAAATTGTCATCGAAGATCCATCCAAAGCGTTGAAGAATTAGGATTTAGTAGGAAGCCGTGTCGGACGCCCCCCACCGGTTTAGGGAAAAAAAGAGGAGCTTGTTGGAAATAATTTGGTAAACGGCACAAAAACGAGAATAAAAACGAGAAATGGCCGTTACCGCCAGGGTGTCCCCATCAGATCGGGAGACGGGCCGCGTGTGAAGTGGGCCGAGGCCGTTAGCTGATCGGAGAGGGCTTGTTGGGCGTATAGATCGGCATTAGACAGACCCACGGTCTGGAAATCGCCTGCAAATTGTTTTTTAAGCTCGTATCAAGGTTTGAATTTTGTCGCAGATTGAATGAGACGCTGGCGGTGGAGGCTCTGAGTGCTTTGGCAAAGCGCAAGAAAATAGTGGGATTTCAGTAATCGCAGGAAAATTGATGTCTGGCAAGCAACACTTAGTACACCTTTTGTCTGCGTTTTATCTCCGCTTCTTCCGTTTCTTCTATCCCAAAGACACGCGCTTTCTTTTATTTCTCCGCGATAATCTTTCGAAGGCGCGTGGAATTTAGATGCTCCCAAAGATCATTTCTCTGCAGAAAGCAGAATCCAAGAAAATAGCGCAGTGTTTTTTAGAATCTCAGCTTTAAGCCATGAAATATTTCCCCCAATGGGGTCGATTGGAGTTGACGTCTGATCGTAAGTGGTCAGTACCTTAGTGGAGTAGGTTACATGTTGGTGTAGGGTGTTGGACCTCAGCAGGCTCTGAAAATGGCGGAGAGGTTGGAATTATTTTTACACCATGGTGAGTTTCCATCACGATCAATGTTTTATCTCAGTGTTTATGGGCATATAGTTCGATTTAATTGGAACAGTAGAATGAGAGGACATCGATGGGGACTACTCAAAGCTGATTACAGATGATGTTCACATGTTGGCTTCACGTTACATCATATAGGGCAGGGGTGTCCAACCTGTGGCCCTCCAGCTGCTGCAGGACTACATCTCCCATAGTGCTCTTTCAGCCAAGGGGCTGGCTGAGGAGTATGGGAGATGTAGTCCTGCAGCCGCTGGAGGGCCGCAGGTTGGACGCCCCTGATAAAGGGCCATGATTGCCCAACAGGAGTCAATGGGGTTTATAAAGTCAATTTTCCCCACGGCGAGTTTAGATCCCTGCTCACAAGCGGTCAATAAATTAATAAGGTTTTAGTAGGCTTCCAAACGGCCAAGAGGTTGGAGTTATCTTAACAAGTGTCATGGTGAGCTTCAAATGGTGAATCTTTTAGCTCGATCTTCCTTGATTTCATTGGAGAAACGTAATCATCGATGGTGGCGTCTCCAAGCTGAGGTGCGTTGGTTTCACGTTATATAGTACAGGACAGACAACGCCAAACATTGACATATAAAAGCTACACCTTTTCGATTCACTACCTCGCTGCCCCAAAATTCCGGGTTATGGTTGGAATAAAGAATTCCAATCTTCCGTTTGAAATATTTCTTCTTCTCTCCCCCCCTTTATATAAAACGGCCTTTTAGCCTTGACTGCGAACCGATAAACAACACCTTCGCGGCAGCAGTTCATTAAATGCAGGCTCTAATCTTAGAAGGCAGCGGTTGAACAAGTCAATAGGGCGCACCCTCATACTTCAGACGACCACAAAAAAAAAAAATACTCATTACGAGCGCTCGCTAAAAATCCATAGAGGTATCGCAGAGATTGCTTTCCAAATGAAAAATAGAAGCGTGCCGTGAACTTTCAGCACTTTTTATCTGGTCTGACAAGTTTATGACGAAGCGAGAACAACAATCGAAGTTCCGCGTCGGCACCACTGGAGGGCAGCATCGTCACGTCGGGAAAAAAAAGTACCGCTCTATCTCCTAGAGAGCTGTCTTTTGTTTAAAGGGATTGAAGAGGACGAAATGGTTGGAATAGATGGAGGTCAGTCGCTCCGAAGGGTTCAATTCTCACACGCAGTCGTTTTGTGCTAAAAGAAACATCTCCATTTAATATCTGTCCTAAACACATTGAATGGAACAATGGCAAAGCTTTAAGAATATCTTTTTTTTTTTTCCCGGCAGCGCCATTGTACGTATTTATGAAGAGGTCTAGGTCAAAACTACAGGTATAAAGAATGGGGAAAAAAATCATTTCTGAAAGTGAGATGTTTTCTAATTGAAACTTGTATTTATAGATCTCCTGCATTATATTCTTAATTACGCTTAGAATGGAGTTATTGACTTGAATGTTTTAACATTTCTCCCTTAATGTTCCATCTTGGCAGCCGAAGGAGCCTTTAGAAGAGAGATTTGGTTTATGAGTAATGTCTTTGAGGAGTCCTTGACATTCAGTGTAATGAACCAGAGAGATACAAGAATAAATTGACACGGGGACGGAAAACAGAGAACTCTTCTTCTCGGCCGGAGAGGACGAGCCACGGCGCCGAGGGAAGAAAACGGCCCTAAAAACGAATATCAAAATTTCCGACACGGGTTTCGTAAAACTCTTGTGGGATTTTTATCAAACTTGGGGGGGAAAATTGGAGCAAAACTCCCCAGCAGAATCGACAAAGGAAGGAATATTCCCCAGAAAGGCAATTTAATTTCCCTCTGACGGTTTTGCGCATGGAAGACATGGATTAATAACTCCCAGCGTGACCGGTGGAATTTGATTAATGCTCCGCGACCCCGTTGCGGTGTGCGGTTCACCAGGTGTCTGTTTATGTATCATGATATACACCTGTGATTGGCATTCGGATGACAGCGGGTCAGCCTTAATACCCCGGGGGGGTAACATTGACACCCATCTCATGCCTTCCTTGCCTTGAGATTAGATTGAGTTGGAACCCCTAATAAGAATGGATTGAAAATGCAATATCCTCAAAACGCCTTAAATTGACTTAAGGATTTCGGTACAAGCGAGGACATTAGTAGCGATATTACACACGCTTCCAAATTATTATATGAACCGATGTTCTGGAGCAGCAGCTCCGACGTGTCATGTGATAAAAGCTTGTTTTGATTAATGAAACATTCCGAGAGCGATGGAAATCTTATGGATAATATGGATGAAGAATATTATTCGCTAAGAGATGGGCAAAAAAGCCCCCCCCCTTCTCTCAACATGATGTCATCAGGATAAGCAAAACCAGATTCTAAGTTCTGATGTTCTAAGAGGTTGCGATGATGTCATAATGATGTTTGGGTCACAAAGGGCTTGTTCTGTGGATGCTGGGGCCCCTGGATTAAAGCCCCCCACCACCACCAAGCAGCCGCCTGTGTGTTTATATATTTACGGCCGGACTTACTGAGCGTCTGGAGTCCCCGCTCCGAGGAGATGCAGAGCAGCATGGCGAGAAGATACGTATCCTGGCAGTAAATTAGCGAGATGTTCCCGGTGCCACGTGCTTCGGACAGGCTGCCACGTCCCGGGCATTAGAGATATCCGGCCGCAGATGAAAGATGATGTTTCTGGCTGTAATTTTAGGGCAGGAAAGGCAGATAAAGTGAGAATGTGAAATAAGTTTCAGATGGGAATCAGGCAGCGTGCGATGGCCGCGTCAGGACTCTTATTTGCCAAGCTCTGAGGAATTGTTGAGTTAGAGAGCGGAGCCGGAGAGATAAGAGACGGATCCCATTTCAGATTACAGACTGCCGTTCTGTGTGGTCAGCGGAGTTAGAAAGTTTTACTTGGGCCACCTCCAGAAAACAGACTTCGGAAGTCCTTAACCGTACGAGGCACCTGCGCAATCTCACCGTCCCAAGTATTAACCCACTGTGCGCCAGAGACCAGTGGAAATTATTGGGAAAATAATTAAATGGAAAGAAAAAACTTTTTTTTTTCCATCTAGACTTTCCTCAGCCAGTTACGTCACTCGCATCACGACAGTTTGCTTGCCTCTGCGCCTAGGTGTTTAGCATTTTATGCTGAAAATGTTACTTTTTGACATTGCCAAAAACCCATTTTTTCTCACTTTCCCCCCAAAAAACTCATTTTATCTGTAGACCTGGAGACCGCCGTTGCTGTCGGTCATGTGATATTTTGGGTGACTTTCCTGGCTCAAACCCCACACTGAGCTGATGCTTTATGGCGATGCTAATGAAGTCCGTCCCTCCAAAGATTTTCATTGGTCAGCCAGTGTTGGTTAAAAAAAAAGTCAGTTTGCAGCAGCGGACTCACACGAGGACATTCAGGGATCTGTAGACCTGGCCTTAGATGTTGTCAGACTGGAGAATATGTCCTCGGTGAGTCTATAAAGGACCAGATCTCGTTTCATAGCTCTCTTCTTCCTTCCAATATGGCCGGCCCCCGAGGAGCAGAGGCCGCCAACAAGCTTTTGCTTTCATTAATTGTGGGGTGTAGTTTGTGGAAGAGATCTCATGGATCTGGCCTTGGATTAATGTATCCAAGGTGTTTTCTGACTGAGCAATAAATGCGAGAGATACAGAGATATTGAGCTTAAGCAGGCATCCCATCTGCTGCAAAGTGACTCCTCCGATGGCACGAGACGGGAGCTGTGGGCCGGCAGGCGCTCTGTGGGGTACGTTACCTGCCCTGTGACTTCTCCCTGCGTGCGTTCCCACCAGCAGCATCCAACCATCATTTATTGCAAAACTTCACTGAATCACAAGTAAAACCCAACGCCTATGACTTTCCTTTAGAGGACATCTTGGGGACCAAATGATTTAGTGAACGAGGAACACCACGGGGGGGGCTTCTGGGCTTTATCAGGATATATAGCTTTACGTCATATACATTGTGTGTATTAAAGGGGCGTTTAAATAAATTATTTTTTCCGTGTTTTTTCTGTAAATCTGTGAAATGCTTTCTTTTTTTTGTAAAAATGAAGAAAATTGACTTTATGAAGGGTAATGCAAAAGTGAAAAAAAGGGACACAAAAGACGGCGTTATACTTGGAAAGACTTCATCAATTAGAATTCATTGATTCTAAATTTCCCCAAAAAGTTTCTTTTTCTCGCATTTTTTACAATGTAACAAGTTTCCAGATCCCCCTTTCATTGGTTACTTTGTATCTTACGGTTTGGGAAGGAATAGCGGATATTTATTTTATGCTCCGTAATAACCGTTTAGCAATTAAGCTCCTTTTTCCGTCTCCCACATGTCCCAGAAAGGGAACGGACTTTCGCCTATACATTCTGCTGCGAGGCGTATAGGTAAAATGGCATTCGTCTCTAGATAGAGGCTGCCCCCCCTCTCTATTGTGATGCTTCTGCCCCTTGTTAACCCCGTGGATCATAACTCATTCATAGGGGTAACTACGAGTCTCTGGATCCATTAACCATCCTCCGACGCTCGGCTACTTCGCTGTGAGCCCCGCACTCCGCGTTTTATTATTTGATGAATCCACGCCGAGGACGCGGTGCTTTATTCCGCTGACGTTTAATAAAAAGCGGTTTAGTATCGGATTGATAGATCCGGGTCCCTGTAAGAAAGGGAAATTCTTTAATCCGCCGATAATTCTTCTCACAGTAACTTAACTGGAGACCCCGGATCTTCTGCATATTATTAACCCTCCATGTGCTGCCGGCCTCGCTCCGCAAAAGCAAAAGAAAAAAGCCAAAACTTATAGATTTTTGCCGTGAAATGAATAAGATTTGCGGCAAATAGGCGCAGAGGTTTACAGCCGAGCCCTCGCTCCCCGTATTGTGTTTTATAACTTAATTAGTAATTCATGAAACCCCAGCGTTGTATTTTGTTGCTGTAAATATGAGGCTGGCGAGACCCGTGTTTTTTGGGAGAAAACGAGATTTCGCTGCCCTGCGGACTCTAATTTAACTTTAATAATATTTTTTATAGTTGCGCCGATATCCCCTCTTTCCTGTCCGGCACGGGCTGCTCTTTGCATTTTTTTTTAATGATTATATAGAATTGTTTAAAATTTTAATGGGTCAAAGCCGCGGGCGCCCGCATGAGGCGGGTAATGGGTAGGTGATGCGCTGGCATGCGCAGCTTGGAGCATTCGTCACCCTTGACTCTCTTCGGCGAATGTTCAATAGAAAAAAAAATATATATATATTAAAATGTATAATAAAATATAGTTTTGATCCATATATATATTATAATATTTAAAGTAAAGAAATATAATAATAGAATTATGCATTATTTGCAGCTTCATATTTTTGCCGCACGGCTGACAAAGAGCTGTTTCAAGAATCACGAAGCTGCAACCAGGCGCCTGACGAGACCAAGGACTGATCGAGGGAAAAACGGGCTGACTGGGTGGGCCGAATGGGGCCGATCTGCCGGAAGGTCGGGGTTTCTTCTCCGTGATCCGGGCACCTTCTGTATTGACTTTCAGTCGTTGACACAAGTAGGACTGTCCGCCATATTTGACCTCTGCCTTGCCTGATCTGTCACCTACGACCCTGACCGTGTGTCTAATGACATCTGGCCAGCATTCTATAAATATTGATTGTCTTGGAGCTGGAACCGTGTTCTGCCCAGCAGAGGTCCAACCTCTCCGGGGGTTTAGCTTCCACCATTAAAGACCTCGACTCCGACATCTAAGCGTCTGAACTTCTTCCAGCGAGCCGGCCGTCTTCTTTCTATGGGCTCAGCAGAGGGTTTGTGGAATCAGGACTCTCGCTGACTCTGCTAATACGAGGAGATCATTCATACTTTGGTTATAACGGCACAAGAAAAGCTTTTTTTTTTTTTTGCAACATCCGCTTTCTCGTGATGTCCCATTTGCATTTGCTAACCAACCGTATTCATCAGGAGCCGGGAGCCGTCAGACAGTCTGAGATAAAGAATCTCATCTAAGTATCGCAAACTCCCAGCTTTGCAAATTTCGAGTCGTTTCGCAGCTTACTAAGAAGAAAATATTGGATATTGTTTAGTCTTCAAAAATATATTTTCCCGCTCTGATGCTTCCAATAACTTTTAAATTCCCTCCGGTCATAAAGCGAAAATTGACTGTTGACGGCGAGGGGAAGATTGAAGGGAAAACGAAGGGAATCTGGTGCTTTCTGATGGTTACGGCGAAATAATCACTGAATTTTCTCAAAATCAATAGGATTTGGCTTCCGAAAAATCCCAAAAGAAAAGAGAATTGGGTTGTAAAGACACCGGCCCGCGCGGGACATTCCACGTTAGATGTTACAAAGGCGGTTACAAATGTGACAAAACCAAAGAAACCACAACGGAGTTCATAGAAACCCAGATCGGCCCCATCCGGCCCCCGTCTATTCACCCGTTTCTCCTTCTGTAAAGACTCAAACCTCAATCAGCCAAGTAATGTGAGTTACAGGCGAGGTCATGGGATTTCACATTGAACTTTCATGTCCTCACCTGCAACTCGCACAATTTAAACTCATGAGACTGGAATCAAGGCTTAGTCTCTACCACTTCTGCTGGGAGGCTGTTCCACTAATCTACCACCCTCTCAGTCAAACTTCTTTACACTAGATTCTTTACACTAGAATGAGTTTGTCCAAATTCTGAATGTAGGCAAAAATCACTTGAGGATTATCAGTAAAGAATTTGTGTTTTTATATACAAAAGGGTGATTTGTGTAAAAAAAAAAAAATAGTGTCATTTGCATTCCGGGAAAATACATATTTTCATTTCCTAAAGCAATATGGCCGATTTTTATTTGCAGCCTAAATAGCGCGGTATAAATCGCCACGCCGCGGGAGAACATCTGGACCCTCGTCTCTCCTTTAATAAGATTTAAAATGCCGTATGTCGTACAATGCGATGGGAAAGTGACGGGTGTCGCTGCTGAAGCAGCTGCTCGCGAATGTAAGTCTAGGCCCCCCGGGGGCCAAACTGATCAGGGAGCAAACTTGCCCCCAGCCCACCCTTGGAGGTAAAGTTAAGTCCTTGATTGAAACGTTTTGCAGAACATTCTAAGTTTTAATCAAAGGTTAAACCACCATGTTAGATACGAGTAGAATAATTCTCCGCTGTATTTTGATTGGCTGTCTTATTTTTATTGAAATATATATTTTTGGATACGTTGATATATTTTAGGTACATCGAGTGATTTCAGCTGACAGCGGAGGTATAAAAATGCTGCATCGGGAGACACAACATTCACTAATGAATCTAAATATTCCGAGCCGGAAACATTGTTGTCTTAACCCCTTAAAGACAATGGGCGGTGCCTAAACCCATTGAAAACAGTGCATTTTGAGCCCGTACATGTACAGGCTTTGTCATTAAGGGGTTAACAATAAACCCCGGAGAAGTTGTCCGTGGCGGCGGTGTCTGATCCCGGAGCTGGGGGGATATTATCTACGAAATATCTGAAATGAACATGAAAAGCAATTTGCGTTATCGGCCGTAGAAAGTAACCAGACGGGGAATGAAATAAATATATAAATAAATATATAAATATATATATAAATAAATATTTATATATATACGATTCCGCGTTTCACTGAATCCTAGGCTTTTTATTCGAGGAACAGAATACTTTCACCAATATCCTGGTGTCTATCCCATGCATGTTTACATTCCCTCACTGTATTACCCGCTACCACTTCTGCTGGGAGGCTGCTCCACTTCTCTACCACTTTTTTTTGGTGGGGGGATTTCTTCCCACACCCGTGAATTTTAATTAATCCTATATTTCTGAAATCCAAAAGCAGAGGTATATTGAAGCAGAAAGTGCTTGAGATCCAGAGATTATTTCTAAGCTTTTTCCATTCCCTGGTGTTCCGTATCTAGTCTATTAAATTACACGAGCGTTCAAAAGTTTGGGGTAACTGAGCTGTTTCTATGGAAAACAAGGAAATTTCGGTTACATAATTGCCATTGGAACACAGGAGTGATAGGAGTGCTGGGAGTGATAAAGGGCCATTGGGCCACTGGGACACAGGAGTGATGGGAGTGATAAAGGGCCGTTGGAGCAGGGAGTGATGGGAGTGATAAAGGGCCATTGGGACACAGGAGTGATGGAGTGATTAAAGGGCATTGGGACAGCAGGAGTGATGAGGAGTGATAGAAGGGCATTGGCAACAACAGGAGCTGCTATGGGCAGTGATAAAGGGCCAATTGGAAACCGCAGGAGTGATGGATGTAGGAAGTGGCCACTGGGACCCCAGGAGTGATGGGAGTGATAAAGGGACCATTGAGCAAGGAGTGATGGGAGTGATAAGGGCATTGGAACCCAGGAGTGAATGGGAAGTGATAAGGGCCATTGGAAACCCAGGAGTGGATGGGAGTGATAAAGGGCCATTGGGACAACAGGAGTGAATGGGAGTCGATAAAGGGCCATTGAACAAGGAGTGATGGGAGTGATAAAGGGCCATTGGAACCCAGGAGTGATGGGAGTGATAAAGGGCCATTGGGACACAGGAGTGATGGGAGTGATAAAGGGTCTCTGTACGCCTATGAAGAGATTCCATTAAAAATTTGGGGTTATTTCTTTTGCTTTTTGCTCTGGAAATAAAAGAAATGGTCCTTTTTATGCTTTTGTAGAAATGCCACTCACGTAAGGCTGTATAATGTGCCCCCCCGGGGGCCGCTTTCCTGGACAGCCACAAGTGTTCCTCTAGGTCTGCTTAATGCAAGTTCGGGGGCCACAGATTGCTATTCCCTTTCCTTCTAAATGTTTTGGGGTCATCTGCGGACCCTCCAAGCCTTACTTCGCTAAATAAAAGAAAGAAAAGGAACCCGGCGGCTCGGGGTGATGGATCTACCTGCGTGGCAAAGATGGAGGAGATACGGCTTTGATTCGGAGCGTCTGTCGGCCGACTGACAGGTCGCGCGTCTTCTGCTGACAGCCATTGTTCGCTGGGAAAAAGCCACATTCTGACACTAAAATGCCAGAAAAAAGGTGTGAATTATCAATTTTCTGCAACACTGAAAGTGAATAAAAATATCGTACTGAGACTTCAAACAAAAATATATCTTAAAATAAAATTATATGTATGTAGAAACCCAGAATCTGCCGGCAGATCGGCCCCATCCGGCCCCCTGTCTAGTTGCCCGTTTTTCTGAAACCTTAATCAGTCGTTGGTCTCGTCTTAGATCCAGGAGCCCTGAAATGTTGTGCGCTTAAAGGGGGCTTCTGTTGCCCCCATTGGTGTCGGTGCAGTTTGGGGTAACTTTTATGTCTTTTATCAACCTGCTTAACCATCTAATTGCTGCAGGTCTCAGAAACTGTCTAAAAAAGCAACAAATAATATATTCTGATCTCCAGGCTTCTCAGCGGAGAGGGTAGCTGTAAGTAGTTGGGGGGTAGACCCTGCGTGGGGTGGGTTATCGAAAGGGAGCGTCTGTGCCACGGGAAGCGCCAGAGACAGTCCTTCAAGTCTCAGGGCCCTCAGATCCAGGCTCTAAACGTCGGGGTATTATCGTTAATAAAGGGCAGAGTATGGATTTTGTGTCGGCCCCCGGGTAAAGGGTTAATTAACTGTGCCTCCTGGAACAGGGGGTAAAAATACCCCCCCCCTCGGCATTTATATCGCACTTTCCCAAAATAAACATGAAGTCGGATGAATCCTGGATGACTTAGAGCCCAGATGTTGCTACAATCTGCTCCCCGATCTCTTTACAAGTCAACGACTCGCTGGGATTAAAGCGTTACACCGGTCTAAACCGGGGGATAACCAAACATAGGGGGCGCCGCCACGCAGGAGGGGGGCACTCAGCATGGTAGACGGCTGCCCCGGAGGTAAGAGGTAGGGGGCGGCTGGGGGTCTGCCCTGAGTCAGACCTAGATACGTCTTTCCATCCTTACATCACCGCCATTTTGTGCTGCGTTCCTCAGCGCGCCATAGACTCACCGTCGCTGACAAGCGGGATCTCGACTTACAAATATTTATGTCCTTTTTTGCCGCTGAGCCCTAAATGGGTTTTTCTTGCTCGTGTTGTCTTTCTGTTGTACAAACATTTGTCAAGCAGCATGAGAAATATTTCTCGGATACATTTTTATTTTGTGTTGTTTCCCCCTCTTCCAATTAATCACCGCGCTGCCATCTGCTCGGATGAAATGCCGTCTCTCCTATAGTTACAGTCACCTTAGGAATGTCAAAAACACACTAAATTTTTGTGCGGAGTACATGGGGTTCGTTTAAATTTGGATGCAAGGCTTTTACCTCCTGCCCGGGACCCGATTCCAACTTGTTTCTCGACAGATGGGACAATTTTATTTACAGCGTCCGTCCCAGGCCAACGTATTTATGATTTGATTGTGAATTTTCCGCATAAGACTTGGTCAAATCTTGATGTCGTTTAGTTTCGGATTCGGTGTGAGAATGAATTTTGGGGTAGGTTAATATTTATGGATGAGATTCCGCCTCTGGATCTACATCTGAAAACTGACCTCCACACTCTGTGGCATAGGGGTCTATTCTATTAAGTATGAGTATCTGTTTTTTTAATAATTTGTTTATTTTATTAAAATATATTTTAATGCAGTGGGGGAAGTTAGGTGAGTTTCAGGCGAGGTCATGCGATTTCACATTGAACTTTCATGTCCTCACCTGCAACTCGCACAATTTAAACTCATGAGACTGGAGACTTAGTGAATCAAGCTAATGTTGTCATTCACAAGACGTTGAAAACCAGAAGCTGCCGGCAGATCGCGCCCATCCGGCCCCTGTCTAGTCACCCATTTCTCCTACAGTAAAGACTCAAACCTTAAACAGTCGTTGGTCTCGTCTGAGATTTAGGAGCCGTATGCCGATCCCATGCGTGTTGCTTGTTACAACATTTCTCCTCCTTTTAAATAAACCTCCCTCCTGTCCTTTATGTATTAAAATGTGTCTATCCCATCCCCCCCCATAGACCAGCTGTGTCTTCGTGCTAATGGCAGTTTCGTTACATGGCTGTAATGTATATAAAGATGAATCGCAGCCAAAATATTCGGGTGAGTGCTGTTATTTGTAGATGGAATTAAATCAGATAATCTCATTAGTTGTGACAATGCTCCTCGAGTGCCGAACGAGCTGCTCGTTGATATCGCCGAAATCCTGTTGATAGGGCACTTACTCCACCTGGAATCACAAAACCGACTAAATGATTTATTTCTCACTAGAGATAAAAGCACTTACGGCGTCTCTGATTAATAATACGTCTGAACCCTGCCGACGAATTAGGGGGAAAATGGCTAATAAGTATCAGATTTATTAGATTGCAGATTCTCGTTTCTAAATGCATGGATCGAGGTATAGGTTAATAATAAAGAAAGATCATTTTTCTATAGGTCGCCCTTAACAACCAGGTGTCCGTTTATGTAAAAAAAACAATGTTACGTTACGGTCACCACCAGCTTTCTGTTTTTTTTTCTCGTATTAATTTTGTTATTTTTTTAATCATTCTGCTTAGTAACAATTGCTGTTTTTCTCCAAGTCGATACATTTTATTAGACCTGCGAGGTCTCATCTTCAGATGGAATCAACAATGGTCGGTAGACAATGTGCAAATGGGCCAGAAACGATTGAAACAATGTATTTGGTTCGTTTTTGAGTCATTCCGTTTCATGCAATGAATTACGTCCTCTGTGCATTGGAGAATCGGGCGAGTGGACATCCCTGGAAGTGCCGCCAATTTGGAAGTTCGATGTTATGTCCAATCCTACAATCAGGGGAGAGGACGTCAACGAGGAAGCACCCGGATTTTGAACAAAATCGCTTTCAGTGATGTCCTCCCCCTCTGATTGGAGGATCGGGCGAGAGAATGTCATCAGAAGCATCGCCAGTGTGGGACGAAGAAAGAGGAGAAAAGATAGAAGAGAGAAGATTAAAGAGAGAATAAAGAAGATGCAGAACAAGAACGTGTGGAAGGGGAAGTCGGCAGAGAATGCAGGGAGAGAGTGAACAAGAATGAGAGCGTGAGAGAATGAGTAAGAGTGTGAGTGAATGGGAACCCACGAATGTTGGATGAAAATTCAAAGCTTTCTGCCTTGTTTTTGTGGGTTTGTACGTATCATCGAATTTGCCAATTCCTAAGAATCCGTACGCTCCAGTCTAATGGTTACAATGTATACATTCTCCCAATAAAAGTATGTCTTACGTAAAGAGTGATGGTTTTACTGTATTTTTATAAAAAAGGTGACAATCTTAACGCTGCCGTACGATTTAAATCCCATAATGCAACTTGGGGCCGGTAGTCTGTAACCCCCTATATGCTGGGGGGCCTTTTCCAGATACTTTTGGGGCGCTAATGTTTTTCTTTCAGATTTTAACATTCTCTCTGGCTTCATTAAGTAAACTTCCCTGGCTTTGCCTGCCCGGGGAATTCTCTCTGCAGCCAGGTAGGGACAGATGGTTTGCCACTTTATGCCAAACCCATAATATATTTTTCAGCTCCGAAGCTCCGTTCCAGCTCTGATTTGTGGGATTGGGTTATTACTGCATTAAAAAGTCATCACATCGGGGGGAAATATTCAACAAACAGTATTTCTGGGGCCACTTTATCCGAAAACTATTTCAGCCGTAAAAAGATTAAGCAGCTGCTTTTATTTTCGTGGAAGTCCGCAGTTCCGGGGGGGGGGTACATGCCAAATGTGCGTGATAATGGATAAATCGATATGTAAAGAGACATTAGCCAAGAAAATAATACTGACTGCCATAAACATGACTGCATGCATGGTATTCTTCTGCTGCATGCATTTAGTGATCCAGGTTTTAGCGGGTAGTGGATAAGTGGAACAGCCTCCCAGCAGAGGTGGTAGAGGGTAATACAGTGAGGGGATTTAAACACGCATGTTCCTAAAGACGAGACCAACGACTGATTAAGGTTTGAGTCTTTACAGCAGGAAAAAAGGGTGGCTAGACGGGGGCCGGATGGTCACCATGGGGCATTCATTATATTTTTTAGAAGTTACTTTTGAATTTTGTAATTTGGGGGATTATCGGATGATTGTCACCCCCGTGCGGGATCTCGTGGATGATATTCCTTTGTCTATCAGTAATTGGCCGGATCTCAGGATTGCCAGAGTTGGCTTTAATGAAGTTTGTATTCCTTATTTCATCAA
Source organism: Spea multiplicata (assembly GCA_009364415.1). Classification (NCBI taxonomy): domain Eukaryota; kingdom Metazoa; phylum Chordata; class Amphibia; order Anura; family Pelobatidae; genus Spea; species Spea multiplicata. The sequence continues at coordinate 19,137,176 of VKOC01000008.1, forward strand.
TACTTCTGCTTTATGGACTCTGTCAGCCGGCAATAAAAGCCCCGCACGATGTTACCGGGACAAAGATAATATCAACAACGCCAATAAAACCCCCGTCACGGTAAAATAACGCTCTGCGTCTATCCCGTCAATACCAGAAATCCTCTTTATTCCACATCTCGGGTTAATTGGCTTTACTGTATTGATTGCAATCTAAATAAACTGCAAATCCCACTCGTTTTGTGAGGAGCGAGTCGCGGCCCTCACCGCAGAATTTATTGCCCGTCTTGGACAGCCTGCGATTCCTCGCGAGCCGCGTTCGGGGCCGGAGACAGAATTATTGCCTTTGTCGCATTAACAAGGTGCAAATGTGCTACAGGCAGCCGCAACAAAGTCAATTTAGCCTTTTTCTGATAGACGTTAATAGGTAGGGTGAGGTCCGGTACGGCTGGGGAGATGATACAGGTGGCCCTTAGCATCTGCTAGCAATCCGTCGGTCCAAATATGGCTACCAAGGGCCAACCAGAAATGGCTAAAACGGTCAATAACAGTCAAAAAAGTCAATTTTCACCACCTAACTATTCAAATTCCGGTCCACACAAGGGAAATGTTGCCTTGACATGCAAACAAAAAGCTGTGGTAGTCCAGTGGCCACCAGAATTGAAGGTCCAGGGCCACCCAACCATCGTCAGTCTGACAGTCTGGTCCTGAGTGTATTTATCACAGGCTTTTCATGGGTTTGTTTTGGGAGGGGGGGATTAGAGAGAGAGAAGCAAAGAGAAAGAAGGAGAAAGAGGGAGAGAAGAAAGGAAAGAGAAAAAGAAAAAAGAAAGAATTTAAGCCGTGAAATTAGGGTTTAAGTAACCCCATCACCTGCCCCTCTATTTCACAGAACTGCCCTTTGATAAGAGCATGCAGGTTAGAAGAGAATATCTACCCCGGGTGACACAGATCACAGGCCTGATTATGATTCTTTCATTTCATCAAATCTTTGTTTTTTCCCCCCCATTAAGCTGCGTGGCGACAGACTTGTGTCCGATTCCATCTCTATTCTGCCATTAACCAGCCCTGGCACCGACAGACGTTACCCGTAAATAATTATGCACATTTTATGTCAATTTTACGTAGGTTCCGATTTAAATACACGCGTTCTTGGCTATTAAAGATGAAATATTTGCTTGCCAAGTAAGCAATACAAAGAAACTTGCACTTCAACTGAACGCAACAGTCAATAAAAAGGTAAATCGGTTCCCAAATTGTCTTAGTTTGAGTCCTCGATGTTGGTTACATTTTTTGACCGCTCATGTCTCTTAGTTCTTCCATTGGATATTTTACAACTAAGGCAGCCAATGAGAGCGCAGAAATACCAAATACAATGTAAACAATGAAACATCAAAGAGATGGCAAATAGTAGGGGTCGGTGCTTCGTCTTCTGGGGTCCATCATGGCTCAAATCCAACAAGCAACGGACTTGAGGCTCAACAAATGTAAAGAATTTAACACGAGAACTGAAGGATTAAAAAACATACGAGAAAAAAAGGTAAATTCAATATTCAATTCAAACTAAGAGGGGCAGAAATCAATGGGGGAAGAAATTAGAGGTTCTATGAAGCGCTTGCCTTAAAACGAATGCATCAGACATTTATATTATCAACGTTCCGTCACTTTCTCCGCAATAAAGAAATTGCTGAGCGAGCAGCCTGTCGGTGGCTTTAGACGTTGTCTCTTCATCATGTCCGCTCCCTGGGAATAGCCTGCCGGAGGGGCCGATGCCTCTCTGTTCCGCGAACAAGGTTACATTTTGTCCATTATGGTAAATAAGCGAATTAGGATGCAAAGCATTTGGTTTATAAAAAGCCAAACAACCGTGTTCTGGAGCAGGAGATCAAGAAGATCTGTCCAAAAAAAAATACCTTCTTGCCTATTTATGGTATTTAGTACATTTTATTTCAAATAAACCCCAGAACAGGTACAAGGGGGGGGATGAGTGTTGGTCCTAAGAATGCGTTAATGAAAAAGTTAGAATAACACGCAGTAAATGGAATTATTTTTGCCCAATTTATGGACCTCCAGATGAAGAACACCTAGAACGTTCTTCCTACTTACATAGACGTTCTCTGTCACCATCCAGGTGTGACATCTCCTAGAAACATATCAGCCCATAGGTCTGCTGCCCCTTAGGGATAGAATTCCCTAAGGTCTCTGTGGATATGGCCCGTTACATTGAGTCTAAGCCTCTTATTAGGCAAAAGGGGGCCACAAATTCTAGTAAAGACAGTGGGTATCCAATAAGTGATAATGGTATCACCTGTTGCCTTCCGTGGAAGAAAGGAGAAGAAATCTCTTTTCTTCCGCGTCGTCCTTCTTTTAAACGCCATCTTCCGGATATCACATGATATATTAAGGGTAGGATATCACATGACATATTACAAGGGTAGGTATTAAATAGGCTGCAATGTGTCAATGATAACCACCGAATGTGTCCGTTACATTGTTACTTTTTTAATTGTATCATCTGCCAGATGAAAATACTATGTATCGATGCTCTAAAGGGGCTGGTTTATTAACGCAAGCCGCTGCTCCGAAAATTAGAAGGCCGGTTTAACGCGAGACGAGGCCCCGGGACTCGAGAGAGTGAAATATCGTTAAATTACCGCGGGGGGGAATGCGCGTCCACGGACTGCACAATGAAACCCGTTTTGTGGCGACACACAGAGTAACGCCGAGCTAATTGCCGGATCACCAGGCACTAAAACTTCCTGCTGCTTTTTAAAATTCAGGATCGCAGGCCAATATTGTGTAAATAAGAAAAAAGGGGGGAAAAAAGGAAAAAAAAAGGCCATTAACGGTAATGGCTGCCACTGTTTCCCTCGTAAAAATGACATTTTTTATGAAGGTTTGTAGTTTCGCTGCATGTTTTTGCATACCTTTGGCAATCTGGTCATGCCGGTCTCCTTTAATTGCTTTTATTAGGCCAATAAATAGTTTTTAAATTGCACATTTCCTACATCCAACCTTCGGCTGCATGGTTGCGCATGACTGATGGATTTTTAAAGGTGACATTATTGGTCTGAAGCTTCCAGCCCGTGTACGGAGACCTTGCATATTCTTAACCTTTTGGGCTCGGTGTTCGACATCAAAGTGACTGATTACTAATTATTTTAAAAGGCGGCCAAGTATTAACTCCTTAGTATCCGCCCAAATGTCATTTCGGTACAATTTAATTCTTTTTAATTTTCTCGTATTTATTTTAATCCTGATTTTAAGAGATTGAACGTCGGTTGATTGCGGAATGCAGAGTCACCTTTTACTGGGTTTTATTCAAATAAGCCAAAAATAAGCCATTTATTATTAACCCAATATGCAGAAGAAACTCCCCAAAGTAGGACCATCGTAATGCATGGACAAGGCAATGAAATGAGGTTTAGTAGATAAACCCCATGGCGTCTTTAGCAAAGGAGAGGCGATGTATCATTAACAGAGCATTTAGGCATCACAGGAGCCCCAGCATTCAGTGACTGTCCCCCCATCATAGGGGGTCTGGTGACAACTATACTCTGTATGACCTATGGGCGACATGGAAACGAAAGGGACAAGAACTGAGGAGCGTTGAGGTGGACAGACAGAGGTGGCCTCATCTGAGAGGCGTTGAGGTGGATAGATAGGGATCTAAGTTGGAAAAGGTACCAAACAATATAGTCAGGGCAGGCAGAAGACAAGGAAGGTCAACAACAACGCAGGCAGCAAACTACAGGATACGGTCAGATTAGCAAGAATATGGAATCCCGCCATGTTTGATTGGGACTGGGAGATGCCACAACGAGACCAGCCAATATCTGCTACCGGGTTCTAGATCACGAGCAGTCCATCGGATTCTGTGACTGCTCCATACTTTGGAGTCAGCCCTTGTTTCGATGCTCGTTTTGGTAATTATGGGCCTGTGCTCGGAGCCTACGGATTCAGATGGATCCAGTTAAGACGGATTCTAGGGCAGAAAGCAGTAGACCCTGTCGGTGGCGTTGTCATCTCCTGGTTTTCGGAGATTCTAGCCCCAGCCCTTGATGCCGTGGCCGTCTCTTCACAGCCATTGGCCGCGCTGTGAGGCTGAGTGGATCTGACAGCTCCAGAAGGTGGGTTTTAGTTGCCAAACTCACAAAGTACTTTCTGCGGCCAACGAATATATTCAGCTAAATCGTGCAGCCGGTTGGCACGGTCACCAGCACAGCTCCATTAGGAGAAGGGGTAAGCGTGACAAATACCACCGGTCATTTTCAGGCTGCCCCGAGTAACCCCAACCGAGAATCATCGGGCAGATGGGGAAGATCGGTTATTTATAGTTTGCAAACCAACTGTTTGGAATCTTAAAGACTGATTTGTGAACGCTGTTTGTGCAGCCCGAGAGCTGCTTACCCCACAGAAACCACTAGAGACACCAGAGAGTCAGACGTTTTACTTTACTGAGAAGATGGTAGATACGTGGAACAGCTTCCCAGCAGAGGTGGTAGAGGGTAATACGGCGAGGGTATTAAATGCATGGGATAGACATACGGCTCCTGAATCTAAGACGAGACCAACAACTGATTAAGGGGTCAAGATGAGGCTGATCTGCTGGTGGGTTCTATGTTTCTATCTTCTCTTTAATCAATTCCTTAACTTTGATCACATGATCTGTTTTTCTCGAGGACGGGAGGATTTTTTCCTCCGTTCCTCCAAAAAAAAAAGCCCAGATAATCAGATGTATTCCGGATTCTCCGTCCGCCCTACCCGTTAACGTCTCTTAGAAGTGATTTGTCCGCAGGGTTCACCCTGACGCTTCTCCCCCCGTCTTTGTGCTTCTGGGGGGGGTAATAGAATCTTTAGCATCACAATGTCTTCTGTTTGCTCAGCACGGTTCTCGCCCGGCGCCGCGTGGAGCTCGGCCCCCCGGCTTATCGGACGCGCGGCCCCTCGGTGACAATGGAAAATATCTTCATTGCAAATATTATCATAAAGGCTGTGGCAGCGCCCCGGCCGCTGCGTCTGCAAATCGCTATCCTTTCTGCCGACTTATCTGTCGCCTGCTAATTAGGATCTGAGTGGCAATGACAGGGAAAGCAGATCCTGGGGGACGGAGCAGAATTTCGCTGCCTTACCTGCCGACGTTTGTTCTTTCCTCGCCGTTAAGGAGAATTGACTTCTATTTCAAGGGTTTTTACGGATCCGGGATGAGAAAAAAGGCTCAAATAAATAAAAAATGTTCATTTTTTTGCTGTCGGGAGGGGGGGGGTGTTTATTGCCACGGGAGATGGCGGCGATGAAAAAAAAAATAATACAAGCAACTTCTGACAATCTTTGATCTGAAAAGAAAAGCCCAAAAGGGACGTTCCTTACTAGGAAGGGTTAAACGAATGAATTTTCTGCAGATGATAATAAAAAGTTTCAGCTGCCGCGGAATGCGTCGGCCGTCAGTGATTCTGTCTTCTTAATAGATTGTAAGCTCCTAAGAGCTCGGTCTGACGTAACATGCACCAATCGTATGACTAGTTTGCATTTTATTGTTAATTGTCCCTCTATCGCAACAGCGCTACGGCACCTGCAGGCGCTATAATAATGAATACAGACATTTCACTTGGGTCCTCCCATGATGCACCTGCCCGTATCCGACCCGCTTCCATTAAAAATATGACTTTGTTCCGTTCCCGAGGACTCGCGTGCAAAATAATGAACAAAACTGCAGCATTAACCTCCGCCGTCCCGATTTCTAAATCATTTCATTATTATGCGATTTCAGCTGGAAATGTAAAACCTAAAAGAAAAAGCCGGGTAATAAAGGAAGTCGCCGAGAGAGAGAGGCTTTTTATGGATTTCAATACAAAATTACCGAGAGGAAGCAAAAGACCAGATTAAGCCCCATATTAAGATTTTATTATTAGTGTCAGGAAACTTTATCTGGTAGAGAATTCCGCCCTCTGCTCGCAGCAACTAAAGAAACATTTACTGAATACCCATTATTCTTTATTAGTATATATATACCCCCCAGCGCTGTATACAGTAATATAACCCCCCGCAGGGCTGGTATACAGTAATGATGACCGCCCAGGCGGCTGTAATACAGTAATATACCCCCCAGCGCTGTATACAGTAATATAAACCCACAGCGGCTGTAATACTAGTAATATAACGCCCAGCGGCTGTATACAGTAATAAACGGCGCCGGCCCAGGCTGTTAATACAGGTAATATGAACCCCCAGGGCGCTGTAGTACAGTAATCATAACGCCGCGCCAGCCGCCGCGCTGTATACAGTAATATACGCCCGCAGGCGCTGTACTACAGTAATATAACCCCCCAGGGCTGTGAACAGTAATATAGACCCCGCAGTGCGCTGTATACAGTATGATAACGCCAGGCACTGTGATATAGTGAATGATAACCCAGCACTGGTATAACAGTTAATATGGATAACGCCGCCAGCGCTGTATACAGTAAGTGATAACCCCGCGGCAGAGCTGTATAGGGCAGTAATATAGACCCCAGCGGCTGTAGTACAGTTAATATAGACAGCAGCGGCTGGTAGTAGAGTAATATAACCAGGCTGTATACAGGTAATGATAACGCCACCAAGCACTGTATACAGTAATATAACCCCCAGCTCTGTATACAGTCATGTGATATGTTGGGTGACTTTCCCGGCTCATACACCGCACTGAGCTGATGCTTTATGGCGAAGCTAATGAAGTCCATTGCTCCATAGACTTTTGTTAGTCATAGTGTCTGGCTGGGTGATTAATTCTAAGCCATTCTATTATTTCCCACAGGCAGTATGATAAGGAGTCGGGGGGGGGGGGTTAGTATCAGGGGTCAGATAACAGCGAGAATCATACAAACGGCTGATATGCGGCTGCCTGAAAATATTATATTATGGGGCAAAAACGTATCTCCTGATTGTTTCCGGTTCAGGCAGCCTTTGTAAGAGTAAATGGAGAAGAGAGAGAATTGGAGGAAATGGATCAGGTAATGCTGGCTCTGCCACAGGCTGCCACTTTTTAAATTAAATCTCGCCAAAACAATTGCACTGATTTACAAACAAATAGTAAAAGTTATAATTAATTTTATTATATGAAAGAAAAAAAATTGGACCCTGCTAAATTTTATCCAAAAACCCTTCGGTTGAGTCCAGCTCCTCTTAATAAATGAGAACGAGGTCATCTGGCCGGTAAAAATGATCTATAACCATTTACATATTTTAATCAACTATCAACACAACACATTGCAGTCCTAACATTTACTATCGCGACGTCCGCTAATCTGTAATTAGTTAATAACCAACGTAACGGGGATTGAAAGCTTCTGAGGCCGCGCAGAGACATTAACGTGAATTATGAAACGGGGAGCAGGGAAGGGAGGCAGTAAAATGCCGAATATCCGTAATTGAGTTTGGTTATTACAGGTAATTCCTCGTTACTGCAACACGACGGAGCGTTTCAGCTTTACAGCCGCGATCAACCAAACATTCAAACGCTGAGCGACGCGCCGAGCACGAGCAGAACATCCAGGAGACAACAGAGAACGGGATTTATACTGAAAAATCCACACTTTAACAGTAATATAACCCCCAGCGCTGTATACAGTAATATAACCCCCAGCGCTGTATACAGTAATATAACACCCAGCGCTGTATACAGTAATATAACCCCCAGCGCTGTATACAGTAATATAACCCCCAGCGCTGTATACAGTAATATAACCTCCCAGCGCTGTATACAGTAATAACCCCCTAGTGCTGTATACA
>VKOC01000008.1:19146431-19178487 GCA_009364415.1 Spea multiplicata
ACCCACACCAACCCACTATCCCATACCAATAACCCACATCAACCCACCCTCCCATACCAACGACCCACATCACCCCACCTTTCTGTACAAATGTCCCACACCAATCCACAACGCTGTACCAATGTGCTACACCAACCCACTCTCCAGTGTCAGCTGATCCTTTTATAACCCCCCATCGGCTCTGGAATACACAAGAAGATCCATGAGAAGACACGTTGATTCACAGTATTGTCACCAAATGTTGTAACAATTCCTTACAGCAAAGTGTAATGGGGCTCATTGTCTTGTTTTTTTCTGTTTTGCAGTGGCGGTGCCCTCAGCTGTACCCTCACCTGCCCCATTGCCTGTGCCCCCTTCTGATCCAAAGCCCAACGGGCATCACCCGACTCCCACGCCTACCCCCAGAATGTCTGTGTGCTCACGGGCGACCGTAGTGAGCAGCATGGACAACACATCCAGCGGTCTGCACACCGTTATGAAGTGGAAGACGGTTCTCGCCATCTTCGTTGTGGTAGTGGTGTACCTGGTCAGCGGCGGCCTTGTCTTCCGAGCTCTCGAACAGCCATTTGAGAGCAGCAAGAAAAGCACCATAGCCCAGGAGAAGGCAGATTTCCTACAGAACCACCCCTGCGTCACTCAACAGGAGTTGGACTCACTAATAAAGGTCAGTGGTCTATCAGTTCCTTTTGTTTGTTAGACTAAGTGCTCTAAAGTTACCCTCAAGCGTTGTCTCCGGGGTGGTAATTTGTGGCTGGGCTAATGACTCAAATGTACCCTACATTGGCCAATGGAGGGGCAGGATGACGTGGTGGGCTTTGGGCAGGATGACTTGGTGGGCTTTGGGCAGGATGACTTGTGGGCTTGAGGATGACTTGGTGGGTTGGGCAGGATGACTTGGTGGGCTTTGGGCAGGATGACTTGGTGGGCTTTGGCCAGGATGACTTGGTGGGGCTTTGGCCCAGATGACTTGGTGGCTTGGGCAGGATGACTTGGTGGGCTTTGGGCAGGATACTGGTGGGCTTTGGGCAGGATGACCTGGTGGGCTTTGGGCAGGATACTGGTGGCTTTGGGCAGGATGACTTGGTGGGGCAGGATTGGGCAGAGACTTGGTGGGCTTTGGCAGGATGACCTGGTGGCTGGCTTTGGGCCAGGATGACTTGGTGGGCTTTGCAGATGACTTGGTCGGCCACAGGTGACTTGGTGGGCGCTTTGGGCAGGAATGACTTTGGTGGCTTTGGGCAGGAATGATTGGTGGGCTTTGGGCAGGATGACTTGGTGGGCAGGATGACAGGATGACTTTGGTGGGCTTTGGGCAGGATGACTTTGGTGGGCTGTGGGCAGGATGACTTGGTGGGCTTCGGGCAGGATGACTTGGTGGGCTTCGGGCAGGATGACTTGGTGGGCTTTGGCCAGGATTGTGAGAACTTTCCTAGGAGGGAAAGACAAATTCTCCAGGACGGTGGCCAAGCCACGCCACGGACCCAACGAGATCCATCTCACCTATGGTCATTCCATCGTCAATTTCAAATGAAAGATAGAAATGATGTAATAAATCCCCGTATCCAGGATAACGTAAGCTGGAGATGGAATTCCCGCTTTACACCCCGGGTCGTGTTCATGAGATCTCTGGGCGAAGATCCCGACGCGTTTCTCTATAGAGGGTCTGAACGCGAGATCGCTCACCTTTTCATCCTCGGTATCTCCTGGACTCGCAGACTTTGTGTGATTGTTTGGTTCGGGTTTTTTTCGTAACAAATCGATCCTCCCCTCCGGGGTTAAATACATCTATTAAGAGAAAAGATTTCTTTTTGATTAACCCCTCATCTGCTGGATGGATTTTGATACATGTTACTAACGTTGGAGTAGAGAACAGAGCTCTGAGGATTTGTAACTCATCGTCTTATCACAATTGTATTTCTTTTTAATTGGGGACCCCAATTTGAGACTTTTTAATCTAAATTCTTGTTTTGTAGATAAAATGAAAAAGATACATTTTTTTAACAGCTTACCGCCGATACTAGAACCGCATTTGCAATGGCAGGCAATATCCACGGCTTCACAAAGCAGACGCGTTAACCTCTTGAATACAATGTGCAGCCCTCCGGCATTGAAACGGTTAAAAGGCTCGGTTTAAAGCGGCTGCGCTCGGTCGCCCCTCTCTGTAATGATCTGCCAGCTCCAGGTGGTTAGAAGCATCCGCCGTACATCGGGGGCGGTCGTGCAGAACATTTTGCTGCGTAATGAATGTCTTTTACGACTCTACGTTATAATAAAATGGATATTTTCGTTGATTCTTTGCGTTCTGGCCGGAGCTGTAAGCCGAGGAACGTGCGCGAAATTGTAGATTCCTTCCCGGGAAAAAAAGAACGTTATCCTTTTACCCTCTCGACCCTCTGCAGGCATAAGAGACGGATAATCCTGAATCTTAAGCTGCCTTCTAAGATGCAGAATGCCCTTCGTGGTTTGGGTCCCCAGCGATGAAGGGGTTAAGGGCAGAGAGCCGAAGTGTTTGTGCGAATTGGGCATCTACTGCAATGCAGCAAGAAGCAGTCGGCTCTGCAATCCATGAGCTCATAGCACAGAACGCCCGCCCGGCGGGGGGCCGAGGCTCCGCTGCCAGGAACAGAGCTTTCGGGGCCCGGGCAGACATGAGCGAGACCCGCGGCCACGTATGTTATGGCATCGATCCGCAGGGAAATAAACCCGACGCGTCTCGCTCGGCTTGCACTGCATGTCAGAGATCATTGCTTCTTAATGACAGACGCTTGATGAAGCTTAAAGCCGAGCAGCTCGGAGCCTAAAGTGTTTAGAAACTTATTATAAATCGATAACACCTTGTGTGATGACATCATACTCAATTCCCATACCTGATATTTTTCTTACGGTCCCCGCATTTACTTAACGCGATCCCTGAAAACTAGAACACAAAAGCCTCCGTTTGTAAAGAGGTGGTAAGAGGGCAAGTGGTAAGAGGTGGTAGGAGGTGGTAAAACATGGTAAGAAGGGTAAGAGGGGGTAAGTGGTAAGAGCTGGTAAGAGGGGGTAAAGAACTAAACGTAAAGAATAATCAGTCGTTGGTCTCGTCTTAGATTCAGGAGCCGTATTCCTATCCCATGCATGTTTCAATCCCTCTACCACCTCTGCCGGGAGGCTGTTCCACTTATCTACCCCCTCACAATGAAGCAAAGCTTTGCAGTAAAGGATTTGCGTGTGGTATAGCAGAGTTTCATGCTCTTACGTTTATCATCCGCAGAAAGCCATTGAAGCCGATAACGCTGGGGTGAACCCCATTGGCAACTACTCAAACAGCAGCAGTCATTGGGACCTCGGAAGTGCCTTTTTCTTTGCCGGGACTGTAATCACTACGATTGGTGAGTGTGAAGGGGTGGAGCTAGAAAGGGGCGTGTCCACACCCTGTTACAATGTTGCTTTGTGTGTTTGATTGATGCATCGAGTTCTCATAAGGAATACGTTAGCGAAAAGCTTTCTTTCCTCCCCTGATGCCCCTCTTTCCTCCCCTGATGCCCTCTTTCCTCCCCTGATGTCCCTCTTTCCTCCTGAACTCTAGGCAGATATAAAAGACCCAATCGCTTTATTACGTCCCCGGCTCTGCTGGGGGAAAAATCGAAAATAAAACTATAAAACGAGGTTATTTGCCCCTATTCTAGGTCATTTCCCCGCGGCATTGCGCTTATGGTATGGCTCACTGCCAGCGATAGTATTCCAACGTCTTCTATGTGTCTGCAGGGTACGGAAATATCGCGCCCAGCACCCAAGGCGGGAAGATATTCTGCATTCTTTACGCCATTTTCGGAATCCCTCTTTTTGGCTTCCTCTTGGCTGGAATTGGAGACCAACTGGGAACCATCTTCGGAAAAAGCATCGCAAGAGTAGAAAAGGTTTTCAGGGTAAGATCAAAGTCATTTGATTCATTTAAAATAATAAATAAATAAAATGTCTTCGTATTCGGTTTTAAGTCAATATGGGAGAAATATTTGGTATCAATGTAAAATAATAATAATAATAATAATAATAATAATATTTCATTATTATTATTATTATTATTATGAAACGGATATAGATTTATAAATTTATAGATTTATAAACATACAGTGAAAAACTTCAATTAAAGGAATGTAACGATATCACATTATTATTGGGTCATTTTGGTTCGGATTTTTGATCTGATTGTAGAATATAGAATAAACCCCTCAATGTTTTAACGACTTCTCGCCGGACTCCTAACGAGCTGACATCATGAATATTTAATGCAGCGGAGATGAAAATTCACAAATGTTTTATCGCTCGGATACTGGAAGCTAGAAATTAAATATAAGACGGTTGCCGGGGGCGCCGCCATAAAAACGGACTTTTGGCTTCGCGGTGACGTTAACGAGAGATTCCTGACCAGCCTCGTTAAGAGTGTCACTAATCTGTGTCGTCGATCAGCCGCTGGGAGAACGGTGACAGTGACATCATATCTCAGTTTAATGCCAAATCCAGTTATTTCAGCGCTATGCAAACAGAGGTAAAATCACCCGAAATGGTTACCATGGAAACCTTAAAATTCAAAATTGAGAATTAAGATTTGGAAAAACCGATTGATTTATTTCCTGAATTTTGCCCACTCTGTGGAATTCTATTATTAATGACATCATCCTTAATAATTTCCCGATTGGATAACATTGTAACATATTGCATCGATTCATAATGTATTTCGTTACAATGTATCATTGGGAGAGAGGAAATATTAATTCTCTATTGTTAAAAATACACATTTCACATGAATGAAAGGTCAGCGGCTTCAGATCCTGACATGGAGAGAGAGGTCATGTGATCAGATCATTTGCATGTCAAGTCCCAGAATTCCCGGCTGCTGGATTGAGACGTTGTAGCCGAACGAGAGGCGTTAAACAATGTATTAAATTCCACAAGGGAGGGTTTTTGGAGACGGAAGTGGTGGAGTGATATTAATGATGACTTTGATGACTTTCCTACATCTCACTCCATCTGCCTTCTCTCCAGAAGAAGCAGGTGAGCCAGACGAAGATCCGAGTGATCTCCACCATCCTCTTCATCGTGGCCGGGTTCCTGGTCTTCGTGACCATCCCCGCCGTCATCTTCAAGCAGATCGAAGGTTGGACGGAACTGGAGTCCATTTATTTTGTGGTCGTTACCCTCTCAACCGTCGGATTCGGTGATTTTGTGGCAGGTACGTTGAGCGATCCACGCTGGTGTCACCTTCTGTCTTTGTCCCAATGGCTTTGATTGTTGGGCGTTGGAACGCTTCATGGCGCGCTGAACACCCATCTGCCGCTCAATGGCTTTTTGAGCTTGATACATTTCTAATGGGTTGATGCAATTCATTGAGGGGGAGCCTTTTACTGAAGGGGTTAATGATAACAGCACTGCAATTCAACGCTATTATATGACCTCATGGTCCCATGAATGATACATGAGCGCCTGACTACACAAGAGCCTCGTGTGATTCTGATGCAGTAATAATCAACAACAACCCTTACGCCGCCTGTACAGTATAGCCTTGCGGGTTTTTTGTATCGCTTCACAATTCAAGCCAACGGATTGATTTGAAAAAAAAGGAAAATAGCCAAAAAAAAAAAAACCAATAAAAATAGCCAAATAAATTAAAAAAATGAAAATGCCCCAAAAATTTAAAAAAAGGGAAATAGCCAAAAAATGAAACAATAAAAAAAACAAATAAGTAAAAAGGAAAATAGCCAAATAAGAAAATAGCCAAAAATGAACAATAAAAATAACCAAAGAAGAAAAAAAAGGAAAATAGCCAAAAAAAAACCCCAATAAAATAGCCAAATAATAAATAAAAAATGAAATACCCCAAAATTTGAAAAAAAAAAGGAAAATAGCCAAAAAAATAATAACATAAAAAGAAGCAAATAAGTAAAAAAAGGAATAGCAAAATAAAGAAAATAGTCAAAAAATTTAACAATAAAATAACCAAAGAAGTAAAAAAAAATGAAAATAGCCAAAAACCCAAAAAATAGCCAAATAAATACAAAAATGAAATTCCCCAAAATTTGAAAAGGAAATAGCCAAAAAAATGAAACAATAAAAATAACCAAAGAAGTAAAAAAGGAAAATAGCCACATAAGTAAAGAAAAATAAAAAAAAATTGCTCTTTATAGTAAAATAAGAAAAAAAGAAAAAAGGAAACAATCCAAATAAGGGAAAAAAATCAGAAATATGTCCAGTTTAAGTACTTATTAAGAGCAAATAGGATCCAATCTTGCCAGGTAATATTCTTCACAATAGTTTGAAGTTCCGAGCTGGGCGCTTGTTAGAATTTCATGTCGTTATCCGGAGCCGGGGACACGGTGACTCCGTTCCTCTATCTATAGAAAGATTTTTTTCCCAGGGCAGGTAGAAAGAACAAGATGTTTCACAAATAACCGTTCGTCGGGTATAAATTGTAGATATTCAATCTCAGTCAACGATTGGCCTTTTCTAGAGTAAGGTTCTAGAGCAAGTCGTCCTTCAAGTGTTACACCCCAAGGTTCTACTGCGACGAATCTTTGTTTTTGGGGGGCCTCTAGAATATATATGCCCTCCATTACACCATATGGTGGGGTCCATTTACCCCGATGATCATCGTTTTTCCCCCCGGATGAACGGAACGAAGCAGAGAAAATCCGAACAAATATAATCCGTCATCTTAAGAATCATTAGCTGTTATCTCATTCAATTAAATCTCTTCTAAACGATCTTCCTTTCAATTAGTGTGAGCAGCACGCAGTCTGAATAGAGATATTCGGAGGAGCAAAGGGCTCCCGGCAGCTCTCCCCGCAACGAGTAACCAGGGAGCCGAGGACGGAACTCGATAAACCTGCGCGGTTAGGGTCACGAGTCTAAAAATGGCAGGTGTAACCCAACCCAACGGCTGATTTAAAGAGTTTTAACCTAAAAACAGTAACTTTTATCTTCCAGGTGGGAACACGGACATCATCTATCGCGAGTGGTACAAGCCCCTGGTGTGGTTTTGGATCTTGGTCGGTCTGGCGTACTTCGCGGCCGTCCTGAGCATGATCGGCGATTGGCTTCGGGTAATATCCAAGAAAACCAAGGAAGAGGTAAAAATGACGAATAATCGCTTAAGAAACAGTTTTATAAAATGTATTTATTTATGACACTTATTTTATATTTTATTTTATGTTTTTATTAAATAAAATTATATTATTATTATACTTTATTTATAAAATAAAAAAAATGCTCATATATGTACGAATTGTAAAAAATATTGGCTACTTAATAATACTTGAGTATTAATCAATAATCAATTGGTCAATTTAGCCAACATTTTGGATTGGAAGTACATTTTTATGGAATTTAACAAATCCCTGGAAATTCAGAACAAATTTGGCTGAACCCTGAATACCTGCTGTAAGCAGTGAACAAAAATGACCAAAATGAAAGGATTTTTGGCAGAAATGAAAGCTCTCTAAAAGCTCAGATAAATTAAAACATGGCTGAGATTTAAGGACATTAAAATAAAAATATTCGGGGTCCCTTTAGTTAAAATACCGTATTATTGATCATAATGAAATAAGTAAAAAAAAAACCCAAAAGCTTATATAATTTACAAAAAAAAGCCAGACAAAAAGGGGTTAAAAATGGTTGACCTGTGACATGATCATGTGACTCTATATGCGATCTGATTATCATTCTAAAAGTTCATTTGCATATAGGACAGAGCGTTTTTTTTTGGCACAAATATCTAACATTATAAAATTCTTGTTGATTTGGGGAACATGTAGGAGTTTTGAGATAGGAAGCTGCAGAATCTTGTCATCGTCGGAATGTTTCGATGACAAAATCACCGCTAATGTTTTCAGGATAATACAGCTGCCCTTCGGAATTCTGATACACTGATGTTACAATCACAGCTCATTTGATGTGATTAAACTTTCTATGCTTTTTGGGGTTTTTTTGCAAATGTAATTAAATATCTCGGGCGCTCTGGCTATGGACGTGATCCACAGGGCAAAGAACAGAGAACTGACAAAGCAACATCTGTCACCAGACGGGGCAGAGCTAATGGGGTAATTTTCGCTGCGTGTTCAGCACAAGCGCTTTCGAGGCTCCCGTGAGAGTTGTGTCAGACCAGCATATGGTTTCATAATTGATTCCAGAAAACAAAGGAAAGATTGGCCGTCAAAGACTTTACTGAAATGGAACCATCGCGGTTGGGTTAGATACCGGTAACGTATCCACGGAGAGGCTGGGAGCGGCTGCTATTTGTAGGAGTTAATGGGATAAGTCGCGTGTTTGATGTATGGAGCACATATAGTTTGATAGTAATGCATATTATAGCTGAGTGATCCCTTTAAATGTATATATGGTCCCCATTGCAAATGCCTAGGGGGGTTCTGCATAATCCCCCCCATAAGCATTTGCCCCCAAACATACCTCTTCTGCCTGCACCCACGTAGTGTACTCACTGTCAGCCCCAGCACTGGCTTGGCAAAGGTTCTGGGGGGCTGAGTCGTCTAATGAGACCCCCAGAACACGCGTGCAGAAAGCACTCCCATTCATTTCAATTAGAGCGCTTTCCTTCTACTGATTGGCTGCTTGAAGCTGTCAATCAGTGGCGTGAAAATGGAACCACGTCGAGCTGCAGCTGCGTTTTTTTCTCCTTTTGTTCTTTTTTCCCCCCTACATGTTAAAAATGCATAATAAAGTAGATGAAGTACTTTAATGAGACATGTGACTGTCTCTTTAATACCTAAATGCAAATCTGAAAGGGTGTCAATCAGGCCGCCGTGGTAAAATTACCATTATTTTCATTTTTAGCCCCGAATTTTAATACATTTTTCGAAATTTGTTTATTTGCACGAATGTCTAAAAAACAGGAGGAGAAAAGCTCTGAATTTTCCTTTTTTCTCGCTCTCTTAAACTGAAAGAGGAAGAAACCAAATTCCATGAATGGATCCAAAACACACGAGAAAATCAATAGGAGTAATTTGCACTTTTTCCAAGAAAAACGAAATGAAACACCAGTAGACCAGATTAACAATAAATTGTACAGGGGGTCACGGGGTGTCTCGCATTCCTGCGCTTCCTTCAAGCAGACGCACGGAATTCCGAAGGTCTGTTAAGCGAATGAATTCTCATAAATCATAAATTGATCGTTCGCTCTTTGCGTATCCTCCTGAATTTGTTGAAATAAAGCCGACGTTTCACGGCAACTCAACCACCGGGTGAAAATCCCAATCGATTCTCCACCCTGCATATTCTTCCTGCGAAGGAGAGATTGAGACGTGGAATCTTTCTCATGCATACGAAGAGCTTATCTCGCTATCATTAAATGCGATTACGTCTTGTAAGCCCGGCGATCACTCGAAGAATATGCATCCCTATCAGACGGACGGAACTTGGCGTGCGTTCCGAATCAATAAAAAGACTTTCATTGTTGCCACTGGTCGGGTTCTTCATACAGAATATATTATTATTATTACTATTATTACTATTATTACTGCTATTATCATCTCCGGTGCGTTTCATATTTTGTAGAAAAAGGTTAAAAGTAACATACGTGAAATACTACGAGGATCTCAGGGATGATTAGATCTTCCTGTCTTAAGTGAGTCTTAAATATAAAATGGGCTGAAATCTCTTCTCTTTTTGAACGTTCTTTCTCACTTACTTTGTATCTGGTCTCGCCCCTGAAATCACCATTCCAATGTTGGTAGACTGCAGTTTATGACTACAAATGTAGTAATACAGTAACATAGCATTATAGTAACATAATATGTATATTAATAATATAGTAACATAGAATTATAGTAACATAGTAACATATAATATGTATATTAATAATATAGTAACATAGAATTATAGTACATAGTAACATATAATATGTATATTAATAATATAAGTAACATAATAATGGTAACATTGTAACATAATATCTATATAAATAATATAGTAACATATAATAATATAGTAACATAGTATTATAGTACATAGTAACGTAATAATATAGTAAGATAGTAACATATAATAATATATAATAATATAGTCACATAGTAACATATAATAATATATAATAATATAGTAACATAGTATTATAGTACATAGTAACATAATAATATAGTAAGATAGTAACATATAATAATGTATAATAATATAGTAAGATAGCAACATATAATAATATAGTAACATAGTAAGATAGTAACATATAATAATATATAATAATTTAGTAACATAGTAACAAAGTAATATAGTAATATAGTAAGATAGTAACATAGTAACAAAGTAATATAGTAACATATAATGATATATAATAATATAGTAACATAGTAACAAAGTAATATAGGGACATATAACAATATCGTAACATAGTAATATATAACAATATAGTAACATATAATGATATATAATAATATAGTAACATAGTACTCGTCTGTACGAGGCAATGTATGTTGTATTGATATGTGAGTGGGGCACAGGGGAAAGGGTCTTACTAACTAAATGAATGCCCCAAGCCCAAAAGCAGAGCCGTATAGCAGTCCTGTATATGGCCAGAACCCAGTGAGTAATGTAGATCAGTACCATGGACAGCAGAGCAGCTTCCGTCAGATATCGTAGCTCCCAGAAAGCTCCTTGGGCCTCAGATGAAGCCCTCGGCGGAAGTCGTGGATTCAGAGAGGACAGTGATGATGATGATGATGAGTATTTTTGGCCGGAGTGCCGTATTGAGGTCTGTGAGGTGGAAGCTCCTGCCCAAATGTCTCCTGGTGTATTAAATACTGGGGCACGTGCCTGCTGTGGCGTTAAAACTAATTTAGTTACAAAGTAATAGTTATTACGGTTCCATATTCACCTTTATTTTCCATTCTATAAGTGAATGACGGGAACTCTAAAGTCACTTTAATTCTAGGCTGTGGTGACAAAAAACCGCCATCTGAGTTATAGAGACAAATGGAAACATTAGCGGGGGAATGAATACAATCCTGGATGGGTTCCAAGCTCTGGGGATAACAGAGTATTGCGATCATTCCGTTTCTGTCGCTAATACAGATAGGTCAGATTTTGGTGGAAATGATTTGACATCATGATGACATCATGTTCTGGGCATGAAATATTCCAAAAAGTGGAAGTTAATGAAACAAAAAATGTATGGTAAAATATGTCGGTTAATTTGAACTTTTTGAAAATGATTTTTACTTATTTTTTTTACCAGGTCGGCGAGATCAAGGCTCACGCAGCGGAATGGAAAGCCAACGTGACAGCAGAGTTCAGAGAGACGCGGCGACGGCTCAGCGTGGAAATCCACGACAAACTTCAGCGAGCGGCCACCATTAGGAGCATGGAGCGCAGGAGGCTCGGGCTGGACCAGAGAGCCCACTCGTTGGATATGCTTTCTCCCGAGAAGCGTTCGGTGTTTGCCGAGCTGGAAACGGGGCGCTTCAAGGCCTCGTCCCAGGAGAGTATAAACAACAGGCCCAACAACATGAGGCTGAAAGCGGCCGAGCAGTTCCATTTACACGGACAGGGGGTCTCGGAAGATAATATCATCAATAAGCTTGGGTCCAACTCGTCCAAGCCCACAAAGAGGAAAAACAGAGACTTGAAAAAGAACCTTCCGGAGGACGTGCGGAAGATCTACGAGAACTTCAGGAAGTACTCGGTGGATGAAGAGAAGAGGGAAGACGAGGCCGACAACATCTCCAACTCTGACACGGCGACCCTGTCTGACTTCATCCGGCACTCGGTGATGGAGAACGGCTCCATACCCTGCGAAACCAAAGAAGAGGAGCAGGAGAACAAAGCCCTCCTTGAAGAGAAAAACTAAAAAAAAAAGGGGCAACTCTGGAGGATCGTCGCTCCGTCTCGGCACAAGCTTGGCCTTGGGCCGCGGAGTCGGGAAGAAAATGGACGTTGTACTTCCGACTCCAAGCCCAGACTTAGTAACCTTTGACCCCTTCTGTGTTGTAGGGTCTCTGCAGCACAGAAGGGGGTTACATATTGTCCTTGTGTGAAAGGAGCTTCACTCATGGATCCAGGAGCGGGGGTGAGGCGAGCCCTGCCTTTACGTTTTCAGCTCTTGATGGAGTACAACCCTTTAAGCGCCCGGGACGGGGCGTTGTACGCCAACAACGGCTGGAAATCCGCCGGCCGCTCGTTCTCGCTTCAGAAACAGACGGGCGGAATTTGGTTTCCTTAAAACGAGTTATTTAAGACACGTGCCTTATGCAGACTTTTAAACTATTTGGGATTCTTTACTCGCTGCGTTGATGATATTTACTGTGCCATAAGAGACTGCCAAAAAAAATAATAATAATAATAATAACGCGAGGAAGTGATGTCACGGGGCGGAGGAAGTGATGTCACGGGGCGGAGGAAATAATTAACCCGAGCGGAAGAAAAAATCGGGTCGTGCCGGTGGAAGATTAATTAATGTGGCAATTATAAAAAAAATTATAATGGCAGCATATTTTGCTCTGTGATTTAAACAGGGTAGGAACAGGTTAAATATATGCATTTTGTGGCACATTGGTAGAATAATGAATATTTTAAAGATATATATATCATCCTTCTAACCTCCATATCAAGCCAGCCGTGACCCGGCTAGAGCGACATCAGCACAGGTCATGGGATAACTGTGCTTTTTTTAACCAATGAGAGCGCTGCGGTTTTAACGACAACCAATGAGAAAAGCTGACACTGACGACGTTCCGACTTGTAGCTCTAGAAGAGGCTCTCGAAGGTTCTAGGCGTTGAAAAGGTGTCTTTTTAAAGAATGGAAAGAATGGTCCTACGTGTGTTTTTTTTATACATATATCTTGTGTCATTGATACCGTAACACGGGAAGGAAGCTAGCATCGCGCATGCGCTTTGAGAAGAACGCTTCATATTTTAAAGAAAAATACTCGAAAAGGTTGAACTAGACCCAAAAACGTTGTGGATATCTGCGTACAATTCTCAGGGCTTTGTGTCCCTTTCTATAAAACAAAGGGTTTGATGGGCACTGTATAACCCCCCCCCCCCCCCCCCAAAACAAATGTATTAGAGCGTCTGTGGGAACATGACCGTAAAGAGTTAAATGAGTGAAGGAATGCCATTTGGTGCCATTTTAATTTTTTTACTTTTTTATATTTCAGTTAGAAATGTATTTGTTCTCAATGACACGTTTCTAGTAAAGAAAAAAATATAAAAAAAAAAAAAGAAAAAAAAAGAAATAGAAACAAAATTTTACTTGGAAAGACATCAGGGATTGGGGAGACCCCATATCCAATATATCGAACCAAAATCGGTTCCCATATTTATTACTACTAATATAACTTTTTCATTTTTTTCATTTTATAATTTTAAGATTTTTTTTTTTTTCATTTTTAAATTATTATTATTATTAAAATTATTGGAGGGAACTCGGAATAAAAACAAATCGCGTCCCGATATCAAATACAATACGTGAAGGTAAGAAGCATTTAAATACTCAAAGTATTAATTTGCATATAGAGCCATGCTATATTAACCCTTTAGAATCTAATTTGTTAGCAATATTTACAGGCAGAATGAGACCAAAATGTTTCCTTTTCACAAGAAAGACGTGTGACGACAACAGAAACATTAATTAATCTGGGAGAACATCTTCAAGTGTCCCCCCCCCAAAAAAAAAATAAATCTGGTGCAAACCAGAGCCTTGATGAGTTTTTTTTCCATTTAAATCACTTTAATAAATTCTGTTTAAAATAGTGGATTTATTTTTTATTTGGTAAATATTGTGCAGTTTGGTAATTACGTTTCTGGGTCTGGATCGGCAGTGAATATAAGTGTATTGGTTGGTTTGTGGGGGGGGGGCAGCGAGTTTAATGTCCCAAAACTCCCCCAAAAATTGAAATGTTACAGACCTTGTTAACTCTTTCAGCCTCAGCAATGCATTTTTGTTACATAGAGCGCATCTCTCGTGCTGGTCTGGGAAGGACCCCATACTGAGTTAGTTGTCCTCCTCTTAATGGCTGACGCGTCCTTGTGTGTCGGGAGTCACTCGTGACTCCGTCTGACGTATCTTCCAATAGATAGAGAGTTTGGTTTACAGAATTTGATGGCAGTTCGGCCCCATTCTGCCCCCGTCTATCTAATGGTCAGGCAGGAAGTTGGTCTGGGGCAAGCAGGAAGTTGGTCTGGGGCAAACAGGAAGTTGAAAAGAAACAAGCGAATTCCTACTTCCTGGGAAGAGCATGAGTGATAGAAATAGGCTCAGCAAATCTCTGGAAGTCTCCGTATTGTGAGGGGCTCATATTTACTTAACATGTGTGACGGCGGATCATTCGCTGATTTAGCTATACATTATACAGGAGCCCCGGCTCGCTGATTTAACTATACATTACACAGGGGTGGTGGCTCGCTGATTTAATTATACATTATACAGGGAGGGCTCATTGATTTAACTATACATTATACAGGGGGCGGCTCACTTTGGAAAATAATAATAAAAAAAGAGATTTAAGAACATTTAACGAAGTAGGTGAAAGACGCCGGCCCCGAGGGGAGGTTCTCCAGAACGTTCCTCAAGAACACGCAACGGACCACATTTTCAATGTTCCTTTAAAACTAAACAAACCTCGGCAGGCCACGCTGGAAATTCATACAAATCTATGTGTCGACATGAAAATGAAGCCCGTTGTTTGTTTGCGGAGGAGGAGAAATCCGGGACAACAAACGCACCTGCCGAGTGTGAGCGGCCACGGAGAGAGCAGGAGACCTTTATTACCACGGCATTTAACCCCTAGGGGAAGACTAGGCCTCCCCGCGAGCTGCCGGGGGGATTGTGGGAGTTAGAGTCTATTATTATTATCCAGTGACCTGCCCATTGGCTTTACCTGCTTAGCAGAGGCTTGTGTCCCTGGGTCTTCTTCACCTCGGCCACTAAAAGGTTAGGGTTTTTAACGTCGGCCCCAATAAAACCCCCTTTTATATCCATTTATAGATCACTTTGGGTGAAACGCGTCAGTTTTGTTGATAATTCTCATTTCCTGTGTCTATATAATTGCCAAAGTAGCCATTTTCTGGGTCATTGTAACAAAATTTAGCCATTATTTTAAGGAAAGACTGAGGACTCGGTGGTCACTTTGTGACTTTGCTCGGTTTCTTTGCGAAGCAGACGTTCTTTTCAGAATTTTTCGGAGATTATCGAGATAGCGGCTCCTAGAAAACGTACCCCAACTCTATCCCGACATTGGCCAACTCTGCCCGGTTGGACGCCATGTACGCACTGCCCCAAGAACTCAACCGGTGAGGTATACGATGCCATCTATGGCTGCATCGAGTTTCCCCCAAGTACAGCCACCAACGGAAGTTATGCCGAGAGCATCTCACATTGAGTGACACTCAGCCCGAGGACAGAGGGGACAGGAGCTGCCCAGAGGGGGGGGGGGTGATTTACTTGCCGGTTACCAAATCTATGTCCAAAAAAAGGAGATGCGTTTAAGGGAATTTATATCGACGCTTAACAGACTTCAGAGTAAAAAGAGGTAAATAAATATCTATGCAACGTTTGCATCCTGTATGCATTCACTATGTGTTAATTCTTAGGGTATATTTAATTCTGGGGGACGTTAAGCAACGTGGATTGATCCTCTGTTGATTATTGATTATTGATCTATTTGGAACACAACGGACTCTCCGGCCTGTTACCTGTTCATGGTTTTCATATCCGATTCCCTTTTTAATACATTGTGCTACTTTGTTTGAATGAACTCTTTGAATACTTTGAAGTCCACGGTGAATGTCAACATTTTTGGTCTAGAAACACCAAATCCAGCTTAATACTCCATGGCGTTGAGCCGACCCTGTGGTTGGAGTCTTATGCATCGCTCACGGGACCCTTGACGCGTTGGTGCGACCACCCAGACGACTTCAGGACCTCGCTTTGCTCCTTGGTGGTCGCAGTTGAGAAAGAGACCCGACTCTCTTACCTTGGCTGGATAATTTGTCTGTTGCTGATGTTTTCTGTCCATCTGTTAAATAGGATTTATTGTACTTTGGAAACATGAAAGCACTGTAAGAAAAAAAACAACAAAAACAAAAAAAAGCCGCATTGCACTAATTTGCTCGATATGCGTCTCGGAAAAGGACGCCCCATTCGCAGTGTAGTGTCGACTGTGTAACACATAATGTATGCAAGGACATGAAATAGAACATTGGAACGAGATCAGAAGTTGGTGTTTTCTTCTTTGGCACAATGCTTGATACATAAACAAGAGAATGACTCCGGGTCTGTGTTGGTTTTTTCCAGTGGGCGGTCGATGGTTCTTTAAGATACGTAGACGTATGATGTCATAGAATAATGGTTATGGTGTTATCAGGGGCCAGGCTAACAACAAAGGTGGAACTCCGATGTTCCATGGAGGTTTACTGCAAAGGGGGGCAGATTTTTAACTGGGAAAAAAATTAGCCTCGTTTGCCCAATGTACCTTGGATTCGTAACATCTGAAGACTTGTTGGCCGTGATTATAAATATATACTTTATAATTATTGGAATGACATCTACTATTGTGTTTTATTGTTTATGAAATATTTAGTATGAAGGTTTAGTGGTGGGGAGTCAGAGTTTGTCCTGAACATAAGATGTCACATGACCCCCCCCCCAAAAAAAAAATAAAGTAAAAAAAAAAGACTACTAGAACATGTGGAGAAAAGAGGAGATTTCAGAAGGTTTAGCCAAATATTAAAAACTTAATTAGTTCTGCAACAATGTAGCATGTGAATGGGTTAAGGTGTATGTGTGTATAGATGGAGGTTTGTGATGCGGGCTGTGTGTGTTATGACATCATCAAAAGACGTATGAGGGTACAGGGTGAACATTTATAAAGCTCATTTGTGATATAAAACCAATTAAAGTGTATTATTTTCCGAGTGCGTTAGAGTGCAAGCCTTCAAGGCATCAGTTTCCTTCTTCAGTTCCGTTATGAATGTATTTCAGAAAAAAACAAACACTCAACTTGTCTCAAGAGCTTACACTCAAACACAGTTCTGTTTTACCAATGAACAATTTTGTATGGTGGATAGTGACATTTAGGTTTTATAGTCTGAGACATATAAGGGGGCAGAAGAAGCCCCTGAGAACATGACCTGAAAATTATTATTTGTCGTCGGGGGCGAGTGGAGGCTGAAGAAAAATTCCAATAAAAATTGCATTAACATTTTTTAACCGTGTTTTCAGCAGTTTTTACAGAATTTATTGGTTTACATTTCCTACCAGCCAATAAATTCTACATCTCTGGGAATCCATCGCGAAAGTCATAAGATTATAAAAAGCCCGGGAAATCACTGAAATAATTGAAATCGTGTTGATAACGGTATTTGGGGCTCTAACCTCTGATTTGATTATTTTCAGCTTTCTATCCCCAAGGGTGATTACACATCAATTATTTCCTTTTAAGAATTTGAAAATGTTTCCCAGTAAAATCATTAATGTTCACATCTTTAGGGAAAAAAAAGTGATTTGGCATTCTATAGACATCGTAATACCCCCCCCCCCAGACTCTGAGTCATCATTTCAGGGAGGAAAAATCAATTTCAATAATTTTGCTCTTTGGCGGGGGAAGGGTCTCTGAGGGATCACAGTCCGCATCGAATATTTCGCGGAATAGATCTTTGAACTGAAAGCTGCGAGGTTCAGCGTCCGCGTCGTGATGACATTTCATAAATGGAGTCACCTCGTGGCTTTTTGATGTACGGAGTCCCAGGAATGAAAGTGATAGAGAGAAGAAGAAAGACATAAAGAAGAGATACGGCGTAGATTAGATCAGATTATAACAAAATGTTTCCATGACGACATCTTGGTTCAATGGGGTATTGATCATTGGTGGAGAGATCTTGCATTCATGGTCGAGTTCTGCGGTGGGTTTCGTGATTATATCCTGGAATCCAGGTCTTCCACCGGATCAAAGGGATGAACTGGGTCTCCAAAACTGCTTGTCAGCCAATCGTCTTTGTCCTCTGCCTGGATCCCCCATAAGCCAGGGGCGTCCACCTGGCCTCCTGCTGCAGGACTACATCTCCCATCCTCCTCAGCCAGCCCCTGAGCTGAAAGAGCATTATGAGAGATGTAGTCCTTCAGCAGCTGGAGGGCCGCAGGTTGGACGCCCCCTTCCCATTAGGCATTGACTACACTTTTTAGGGACACTTCTCATCATAACACCCGTGGCAATTTTCTTCTATTTGTGACCATCTTCTACCCAATTTCCACCTACGCCTCATCACATTATTATTGTGATGTCATACACTTGTGATGTCAATCCTGTCATCTTTCAGCCATTTCTTTTAACAAGATAGAGTTTTCGAGAGGTCGAAGCCAACTCCATTGAGCTTGTTTAAGAGGCTAATATGTTGTCCACATTAATGGTGCCAGATGGGTTCTGTTATCTACAAAAACACGGACGACCCAAAGTCCATCTTTGAATGACATCATTCCAAATTATTACAACAAGGAAGGGTGAGAGGGGGGCTTTTATTGATTTGTTTTTTACTAAAACCATTATATGCTTCACATTTCCATTAAAACGGTGCTGTCCTCCTCGCCATCCCATACAAACCTTGTTCTTGTGAGCCGTAAAGACCCCGGAGACCGGACGTCACCGAGGTTCAAAGGACGCTGTTGCTCGACTTTGCAAACCCTTTCAGGAATAGAAGTCAATTCTCTGCATCACATAACCCAAAGGTCAAAGTTTAAATAAATCCTTGAGGATCTCGTGCACTTATTG
The DNA here is from genome assembly GCA_009364415.1 of Spea multiplicata. Classification (NCBI taxonomy): domain Eukaryota; kingdom Metazoa; phylum Chordata; class Amphibia; order Anura; family Pelobatidae; genus Spea; species Spea multiplicata. The sequence goes on from VKOC01000008.1 coordinate 19,165,178, forward strand.
TCTCCCTAGGGGCCCTCGATCCATCTTAGTCCAATATATCTAAGCTTAATTCCCTAATGTGACAGCGGAGTCCTCGGTGAAAGCGGCCGGGTTACATTGTATCAATGATCTCGCCGAATGGTTTTTTGCTTTTTTTTTTTTCCTGGCAGAAGCAAAATGTTAAGAGAATTGTCTCTGCCCGTCGAAGCGGCTGCCTATTTTACCTGTTGCCATGGAAACCAAGCTGTTGGCATCGTTAACCTTTGCGCCGTTGCAGGCGTCCGTCAGTTACAGAATATTTCTGTGTTTACAGCGCCGGGGAGGACGTTAAAAACAAAGCGAGGCGATTCTCTGCGAATTGGGTAATTTGCGAGGTTTGCTCATAAACCTTTATGCACAAAGAATACATTTTGAGTTATAGAACGCATGTTGGCTCCCATTGTGGAACTATCTGCTGAAATTTTCCGTTGGTTTCCATGGTGACTCCCCCTTTTTTTAGAACTTCGTTAATCTAACCCAATGTGTCCTAGTATTAGGGCAATTTATATACTTATTAAAAAAAAATGCATCCGATCTCTTAAAATGTCCCAAATGCCCTTAAATTAAAGGAAATGCCTACATCGCTCACGACGCGGGGCAGCCGGGGGAGAACAATCCCGGTCGGGTACATAATGACCTCATCGCTTTGCGTCTCGGAGTGTCCTGTCACTCTCCGTCTGCATTAATTCCCCAGGACATGATGTAACCGACTGCCGAGCCGACGCTCTGCGCATCTAATGCGGCTTTTAAAAGAGTCACCGATCACATATTAACCGGTTGGGCGCAGAAGCCGCCAAGCGCCCGACTTCATTCAGCTCCATCCATGGGCAGCTAGAGAGGCTTCTCCAATCTGGAAGCTTAGATTAAGGCGACGTCTCCCCATTTTCCCCACTTCCAACCCATCCTTTATTTCTATTTTACCTTCATTCCTTTATTCTTCCACCCCAGACTGCGAGTTATCTGGTTATCTTTACTCGTTCAGAGTCTCATTAACTAAAAGCCTGATCTTCAGAACATTTTAATGAGGTCGGGTCACGGGCCCCCCCGCTGTGGATCTCCGCATGTCCCCAGGGGCTCAAACAGTGCTAGACGTCAGCGCTCCCAGCGTATCGGGGGCATTTATTAATAAATGATAGGTTTTTACATTATCAATTGCCCTGATTGCTTTCTGACACGTGTGCATCTTCTTGCCCTCATCGGTGGAATCTTCTGATCCCTTAACTTTCTGCGTCCCGCAGCATTCAAGTAACCACAGAGTCATCCTCTAGAGCGTAAGCTCTTTGAGCAGGGCCCTCCTTACCTTTTGTTTCTTTAAGTTCGAAATGTGACTTGATGCGCTTCTTGTTATGTCCTCTTGTACAGCGCTATGGAATATGATGGCGCTATATAAATCAATAATAATAATAACACATATTGTACAGCGCTGCGGAATATGAGGGCGCTTTATAAACCAATAAATAATAATAATTTGGTCACAGATTTAACTGGAAATATAGCAGAATTATCTCATTTTAAATAGATACATTTAAGTAAGACCTAATCTGCTTTGTTACGGATAATTGAGCCTCCGGTGAGTAGACATCAGAGTATCTCTTCCCCCCGCCCCCCCGGTGATAGGCGTTTTATGTGCAGTCAGTGGACAAGATGAGGTTAATTGACGGGAACGTCTCTTTAACCTTCAGAGGGTGTAATTCTACAGAGGGAACTATAAAGGGTTATTTGCTGCGTCAGCATCCCCTGCCGTTTGTGTGGCGGTTTTGTCGCCGCGTTCTCTCTGTGACCTTGCACGGTCAGGCTGCTCCGCCAGGATTCCAACGACGGATCATTAAAGTGCGTTATCGCCCCAACAGAATCTCCGCGCGGACCCTTAATTAATCTTCCCACTTCTCCGAGAGTCCGCGAGACAGGCGCTAGACGGCAAGGCCTTGGCGGAGGGCGACTCGGAGCTGCTGGTCTCCCAGTTTTAATGCCATTTAATCTCTTTGGTCAGAACCGACCATCGTTGCTTCACGTCTCGGCGTTGATAAGGAAATTAGAATATCCTTGCTATACCTTTGAGCAGTAGAGTTGGTTGAACGTGGTTCTGGAGAACTCTGCTTAGTTAATAAAGCCCGTAGGGTTACTCTAGCCTCAGACATCGACAGCATTGAAGGGGGGTTCAGGACTCATTCTGTTCCGGGTATAATGGCGCCACTCGTTACATTGTAATCACTGCGAGATTCTGGAGAACCAACGCATGGCTGGAGACACCAACGTTCATTTTTGATTATTTTTGTAACCTCTCATGGGTTTTACTTTATCCTTAATAAACGCCCTCGATACGCTAAGAGCGCTGACGTCTAGCACCGGTCGAGCCCCTGGGGACATGCGGAAATCCACAGGGGGGACCTTGACCCGACCTCATTAAAATGTTCTAAAGATCACGGCTGAGGCTTTTAGTTAATGAGACTCTGAACGAGTAAAGATAAAAAAAAAAGGTCGTTACAGCCACGAGGTTCAGACAAACCCCCCAGGAGTCCGTCAGGTGATACGGCTGGAAAGCCAAAATAGTGCAAGGCCAGCGATAAACCGAGGGTGGGAAGTCTGGTGTCACATCTGAGACCTCATATAACGAGCGCTAAAAGACTCCTAACACGAGATCACAGAACAGATACATCTTAGAACAAGTAAAGCTGGGTGAGCAGCATTACACTTTCATCAAAATGAAAGGTTGGTTATAAAACCTGAACAATGGGAGCTTAAGTTGGTTACCAAGAGCGAACACAGAGCTCATTACCGCCGGACACCGGCGGGGGGTTAATGATCTATAGATATTCAGAGATCAGGGAATCACAGCAGGTATTTAGCGTTATTAGAAGACAATGAGAAGGCCGGTGAGTGGAGAAGGATAGAGGTCGAGTGGAGGAAGGGATAGTATGGAGGATAACTCCTGCCAAAGGTGAGGGTCAGGGGCTGTGTCCCTTGGGATAAGACGATGAGGATCCGCCAGGCATATTCCACAATGCTTACTGGTGTCATTGTATCAAAAATAAGCCTCAATATTTTTAATTCCCACTCAAGTGCGCGGGTTTTTGAGGGAACGTTGTTACTTAATGGCACTAGAGGTGGAAGCCCAGGCCTGTCCCCCATTGAGTCATCAGGGCCAGAACTAAGCCGCTGGGGTGTCCTCATCAGGGCAGATGTACTATGAGATGCCGTAAAGGATGTGTTTCTCTAAAGACTATTGGTGGATACTCGGGGGGTTCCTCATCTGGCTCCCCATTTAATGTGATCTAGAAATGCATTCTAGAGCTGAGCTGATAAAAGACCAAGAACGCAGGTCAAAAATACGATAGCAGAGAATGAATGGTCTTTCATGCGTTCAGATGTTCTCTGCTATCTATTAATTTGCGTGGCATTAGAAACCAAGAATGTTTGGCGCGATTCCGGCACGCTGTCTGCTAAGGTGTCCATTGGGGTCAATCGTCAGAAATACAATGTGGGAAGTTTGACAAAATAATATTTTATCTTTCCGTCCCCAACGGGTTACCAAATTCCAGCTCATTCTGAACCCTCCATGGGGTTTTTATGCCGCCAACAATGACCCTCATCCTCGCCGCAATTTAACTCGAGATACAAAGTATCCAAATGGAATCTTCTGAACATAAATACTTTGAAACGTTGTAGAAATGCCACCCTGCCCTATAGCGTGCGGTTTAACCTTATATATATATATCCTTTAAACTGTTCAAAGACAGCTGGGGGGATGGGTGGAGAGTTGGAAAATCAAATAGAGTCTGGCTCGGATTTTACTCGAAGTCGGCTCTCAGAGTACATGAAGCATGAACAGGTTGCCTGTTTACATCGTGCAGAAACACTTTCTGGGTGTAAAGGAAATATGACGAGAAACGATTAATTCTGCTAATGGAGTTTATTCAGTACAAAGTCATTTGGTTAGAAATTAATTATAAAAAAAACCAAACATCTCGTTAAAATCATTGCTCAGTTTCGGCGAGGCAGATACTTTTGTGACTTGCGCTTGGATGATTACACCCAGCATGCATCTGGGCTTCCATTCCTGACTGATGATTTTCAGGTTTATACACTAAAGAATTGTCCATCATGAACTTTTTCACTCAACTGGTGTCAACAAAGTAAAGGTCGATCTGGTGTGTCATTGAGTTGAGTGGTGTTGAGTTTTTGCATCTCTTGTCAGGTCATGTCAAATTGCCTTCAGTGGAGATGGACTCAAAAGGTGTCAAGATTTCAGGTTTGCCACCTCTATTTGGACAAAGGGTCAGCAGTTAATCTAAAATGGTCCTCTGTATTTGTCAACAAGGTCATGTGTGGGGAGCTTGTTGGGAGCTTGACCAGTTCTGGGTCAACCTGTTGGGAGTCTGACCAGTTCTGGGTCAATTTGTTGGGAGTTTGACCAGTTCTGGGTCAACCTGTTGGGAGTTGACCAGTTCTGGGTCACCTGTTGGGAGTTGACCAGTTCTGTGTCAACCAGTTCTGTTCGGGTCAACCTGTTGGGAGTTGACCAGTTCTGGGTCAACCTGTTGGAGTTGACCAGTCTGGGTCAACCTGTCTGACCAGTTCTGGCAACCTGTTGGGAGTCTGACCAGTACTGGGTCAATTTGTTGGGAGTTTGACCAGTTCTGGGTCAACCTGTTGGGAGTTGACCAGTTCTGGGTCAACCTGTTGGTAGTCTGACCAGTTCTGGGTCAACCTGTTGGGAGTTGACCAGTTCTGGGTCAACCTGTTGGGAGTCTGACCAGTACTGGGTCAACCTGTTGGGAGTTTGACCAGTTCTGGGTCAATTTTTTGGGGGAGTTTGACCAGTCTTGGGTCAACCAGTTCGGCGTTTGACCGGTTTTGAGAACACAATATCACCTAATAGTACCATTCTAGATCAAAATATCACATAAAGAAACCTAATAGCACCAGATTAACCCTAAAGTGCCCTAACACATGTTGATCACCCATCCCTGGCCTTTATCTCCTTCCGATATCGTGTAAGTTCTCTTTCTCGTATCGGAAGTTAGTTCAGGCATTTTCTTTTAATAACAGAATAGGAAAATCAATCGGAGGGCGACAGATACTCGATTCCTGATGGATGGAGCATTGTCCGCCGCTCTGGTGTCCGTGTGCGAGGCCGCCGTCCCCGTTATTCATTCTGAAGGCTTTTTGCTGTAAAACCCTCGCCAAGCGCCCTGCCGAGTGTCAGAAACATCCGTTTGCGGGAATTAAAGATGTGTATCAGAGAGACGGGGGTAATTTATAGCCTCGCCGCCTCGTCCTCCAACGTTATTTATTAATAAATGCGGGGATTTGACTTAGCAGAAAATACAACCGTTAATTAGTATTTGTGATAAATCTCCAGCGTTCCATCATTAATAAAAATATCAATACATGGGTTAGAACAGAATAATAAAAATGCACCTATCACAGTTTGTTTTTTAAGGTGGCTTTTGTTCACATGTTAACCCCTTCTGTATTAATATATTGAGTAACTGGTAAGAAAGAGATGAATCCATCTGGTTGGTTAAACAAGTTAACCCTAGCAGATCCGGAAAGTAATTCAGAAGAACAACATAGAACCTTTAAGGAAGCCACTTCAGTTTCTAAGGCAACCACCAATCAGCACTTGCTTTTTTTGTCACATGACATATAAGTATTCCCTGAAAAATGACTAATGATGTAACATTTTACATGGTTAAAGAATTATTACTGGGAATGGTTCATAGATTATTATCCGGAGCCAGTCAAGGAAAAATCTTGTCTAAAAATCGCAAAATTGGACCTGTAATGAGATGAGATTGCTGATTTATCTATACATTATACAGGGCCTGCCAAGCTTTTCCAGCAGCACCTTCCATCTTACGACAACTCAACTCACCTGCGACGTACTGTTCAGTAAATAAAGCCCAGTCGACAGAGAGAGTGAGTGAGAGAGAGAGAGAGAGAGAAAAAACCTTCCTGCGGAATATAATTAAAGATCTGAAGACACAAATCTTCCAGGATATAACTGGGGAGAACCAACTGGGACCAGACAAGTGTCTGGAGTAATTAAGTATTGAACCAGTTCATGGCCTCGTTCACAGGTGGAGCATAAATCTGGATAAAGGCAGACAGCGGGTATTCAGAGCGTCCGTCGGAATGAGATGCTCCGGCGCTCCGCAAGCTCGGGGTGGCTGAGAAATAACGATAATTGTTATTATTAAAAAAAGACACATGATTAAATATTTATTGCATATATTGAGATATATTCCGGGGATCGGATGCCTATTATTTAATAGGTTCATAAAATCAGGATATCCGGTGCTTTGAGTGTTAAACTCCTCGGGAGTGGGAATCATAACCAGACATTATGTATCAGAAAATGGAAACATTCATTTGGGTGTCTGGTCACGAATCCCCTCTGGCGGGATCTCTCCGGACTCCGTGGACGTTCTTATGTTGTTTCGATAATTGCACGAGAACAGAACAATTTATCGCAGCGTCTCCGCCGGCATCAGACACACAAATTAATCTTATTTGTACCGTTATTACCGTTATCACCAGACAAAGAGAGGAGCCCTGGACTACCACATAGAAACATAGAACCTGCCGGCAGATCAGCCCCATCCGGCCCCCGTCTAGTCTCCCCTGTTTCTCCTGCTGTAAAGAATCAAACCTTAATCAGTCGTTGGTCTCGTCTTAGATTCAGGAGTCGTATGTCTATCCCGCGCATGTTTAACCCCCTCAGTGTATTACCCTCTACCACTCTGGCCACTCTGCTGGTGGCCTTTTCAGCAAGAAAAACAGGCGGCTGGATGGGCCGAATGGGGCCGATCCGCCTGCAAATTTCATGTTTTATGTTCCTACGTCCCTAGCAAAGGGACATCAGAACTAAAATCATGGAGCGTCTGGCTTTTTAGAAAAATCCAATCTTGGAAATGGTGGATTATTGAAATATCAATAATACAGAATTATGACAAATTAAGGTGAAAAATATACATTTCCAGCTGATATGAGAAGGATGGTACGATATTGACCCCTAGTGGTAAAGAAGGAGAATGACTGCATCTCCATGCATTATATTACGTTTAATAATTGTACCTATCAATCAATCCATTTGTTTCAGCTAGACAGACAATTATCTGTCTTAATAAAGAGCAAATGGCTGCGGATCACCTGTTCTTATGAATAAATTATAGTATTTTCTGTAAACCGAGCCAAGTGCATGCTCCTGTATGTCTGTTTGCCCTGGTGAGTGAAGGATGAACAAAAAGAAATTGTTAAACCACAGAAACACATTTTCCACATCCTGTCGCCGGCTCCGGCTCCGGGTTCCACGCTAACACGGCTCACCGTCACAAGTCAATAATAATATTGTGTAAATTGTGTAATTTACTAAAATAAGAATGGTTATTGGGTGAAATCTCTGCTGTTAATCTACCGGGGTATATACACCATGCAATAACAGTCTACATGCGACTGGGAATGAGCGCTACTCCCGTGTGCAGCCAATGGGAGAGGGAATCTCTACCCTACTTACCTCCTATTGGCTACTTACTGTTCTAATTCAGAACTCTGACTCTGGATCAGCTCCAGATGAGTAACATCCCGGCAGAGTAACATACAGCGGGGTTATAGGGTCGGCAGATCGGCCCCCTCCGGCCCCCGTCTAGTCTGCCAGGTTTTCCTGCTGTAAAGACTCAAACCTTAATTGGTTGTTGGTCTTTAAATTGATTTAAAGTATTGAGGGATACTTAATTTCGGGTCAACCATGTAAACTTAGCTTAGACTCCATGGTGCAACAAATTATGATTCTGAATGAAAATTCATTCCGAATTTGGTTTGAATAGAAAGGTCTGGATCTACAAAACTGCTTAAAAATAGATTTTTTTTTTAAAAAGGAAGCAGCGCCACCTAGTGGAGAGAAAATAGAAGCTCTTGGAAAAGGAAGCAGCGCCACCTAGTGGAGAGCACCCAAAAAAAGAAACATTTCCCCCAAACACAGATAAATAAAATAATTCACAACTACCACCTGGGATCATTTTACAAATATTATTCTGTTATAAAAATTAAAAGTTTACACTAACCTAAGGAACATTTCATAAGTATGGGAAACGGCCCGCATTAATGTCCATTTTGCAATGACCTTCATACAGGTGACCCGGGGTCGATTCACAGTGCGACGTTGTATCAATAAGTTTGGTCGTTTTTGGATAGAGTAAAGTCCGTCCCTTTTTCTGGGTTGTTGTTCCCCGAGATCTCACACATGGCATACTTATTCTTCCCGGGGGGTGCGTTCTCCGCCGAGGCCTCGCTGTACTGGGTAAAGCAGCGCGCTATGCTTCTTAAGTCGGCTCTCCCCGTCTCGCTCACGAAGCAGTAGAGCAGAGGGTCGGCGATGCAGTTGAGGCTGGACAGCGCCAGCGTGATTTTATACGGACTAAACATTTTTTTAGCGAACAGGCAGTTCCCGGGCTCCCATATACTCCGCATCAGCAGCACGACGTGGTACGGAGTGAAAGTTATAATAAAAGTCACCACTACAGTAAAGAGCAGCTGCTTGATTTTCTTTTTGTCCCCGCTGGCCGTGGCCTGGTTGCCTTTCACCGCCGCGTAGATTTTACAGTAACAGAAAATCATGATGGCTAGCGGGACGAAGTGCCCAAAGCACACGTTGATGATGCTAAAGGTGGACTTCCATTTCTCCATGGGGAAGATGTAATAACACTGAACGTCTCTCGAGACGACGAACGTCTCCGTTTGAACCAGAATGATGAGCTTCGACGCGCTCTGTATGAGCCAAACGATCAGGCTGACCCCCAAGGCCGTTCTCCTGGTGCGCAGGCGGCTGAATTTCAGCGGAAAAACCACGGCGAGGTACCTGTCGAGGGAGATGCAGGTGAGGAAGCCCGCGCTGCTGTACAGGTTGGTGTGCATGAAGAAGGCGCTCAAGGAGCAAACCCAATCTGGAAACCTCCAATGATCGTGATGGAGGCTGAAGTCCACCCAGAGGGTCAAAGTCATTGTGTAGAGCAGATCCGAGAAAGACAAATTAAACAGATAGATCCCCAACTCGTTCTTCTTCTTAACCTGCTGGTAAGAAACGTAGAGCGAGACGCAGTTTATGGGGACGGCTATCGCAATGACGATGATATAAATGGTTGGAAACATGTACATATCAAGATCGTGATCGATGGTGCAGTTAATAGCGGATTCATTCATCCTAACGCACGCTAGATTCCGCCTGTAAATATCCTAAGAGTCACTCGGACGCATTGTCCTCTGATCCGGTAGATCGGTCCCAGCCTCTAGATGACATCTTTGATGATGTCATATGTCAATTGCCCTTCCTGGGGATCATTGTAGCGTTCATTTTATCGTTGGGATCCTGCTGATCCTTAAAACACCGTTAAGTCTTTGTAGAGCTCCAAAGCCTCGTTTAGAAGTTTGTTCCTTAAAGAAGATTTTTTTCTTTTCTTTATTGAAAATAAAGTCTCATCTGTTGGTTAAAAATAAGATCCTGTTTATTATTTGGCCTTCATCGATCACTTGATCCTCGGCAAATCCAAGCTGATCATAAAATAAGCTACTAATCTTGAAGGAGATATTTTTCAAGACTGTAAAGAAACAATAGAAATAAAAAAATAAATGCAGCCGCCTAAAGTTATTCTAGAACATTGCGTTAATCGTACTTCATAGACAGGGCTACTGTGTTCCTTAAGCAGGTTTGGACGGTAATGATATTTTATACTATGTGTGTATAATGAACAAAGTTAACCCGCTGTCGAAATCATCTGCCGAAGAAAAGTCATAAAGTAAGCGCTGTTCTTCAAAAGAGGAAGCTCACCCGCTTCACAAGGCGGAAGATAATAAAGCTGCGTTTTCTTACACAAAGCCAATTTGTTCTCGGCTACATGAAATGTAAAAAAAATAAATAAAATATATATATATATAAAATAATAATATATAATATAAAAAAAAATAATAATAATATATTATATAAAGTAATAATATATATATATATATATATATATATATATATATATAATCACAGAGCTCCTTTAAGAGTGCTCAGGATCTCTTTATATGAAAGTGAAAGTTATGAAAGATGGAAATCCCCGACTGATAAGAGACCGAACCGAGGGTCTGCGCCATATCCGCTACAACCCGGCAGAAAACGGCAAGAATTATAAATAAAAATAAAAAAAAAGAGATTGTTACGGAGCCTTTAAACATAAACAACGTCCCATTCGGTATAAAGAGTTCATTCGCGATCAAAATCTGTATCGAAATTCTATGTCATTAACATGCAATTATCTCTGTCCTTTCAGGAAAAATAGAAACTATTTACTTATAAAAATATAATAATAAATAATTAATAATTAATTAGTAGAAGAATTTGGAGATCTGATTTCAGTAAAAAACAATATTTATAAAAATAAAACTTGAGTGACTGGTGGAGAATCAGCATTCCACTGGTTTCTATGACAACTGCTCCAAGATGAGCACTTTGACCCTTGCAAGGTGTTATCTACAGCCATTAGCATGTAACCCAAACACAGCTGGGGGGGGGCGACGACGACATATTTTCGAGGTTAAGAGTCCCTGGACAGAGACCTGCGATGGAAATTCTATCAAATTCAGTTTAATAGAGAAAAATGATTAACTCACGCAGTTCCCTGGCCGGCAGAGACAGCTCTCAAAAACTCCAACAAGAGAGCAAAAGAAGAAAAAAAACAGAAAAAACAGGAAATTGCATCAAAATCAAGAGGAACCGAAGACTGAAACGGGCAGCGCAATCTTAAGAGGCGTATCCTAAAAACGTATTTTTTGGGGAGGGCGGCTCTCGGGTTTAAATAAATTTAATGGATTCTGATATTTGCAACATTTAACTTTTAAAGAAAATTTAATAACTTGAAATGAATGGAATTTATAATTCTGGATTCGTGATTTTTTTTAAAATTCATTTGTAGAATTTGGAATTTTAGTTCTTTCAAAGGGTTTTATTCATTAAAAATGTTCGTGGGGGGAAAGTTTAAAAAGTGGTGTTATCGCTATAACAACAAAGCCATTGGACCAATGAATTGAATCGATTGGTTGCTATGGTGATAACACCTAACATTTTTTTTTTTACACACCCCCTTTCCCATAAGCCATTGGAATCCCGGGCTGGAGAAAAAAGGAGGCCATCAACACGGACTGTTTTGCGACCCGCATTTTAGAGTGCAAGCTCATATGACTAAAGTCTATCTCCCATTGGACAATGCAACGGAGAGTCTGCCCCCTTTCCTAGTCTTACATCTCGGGTTATAACTTCTTTCTGGAAAGATCTCCTGAAGTCTGAAGATAAATTACATTGCAAAAGCTTCTTGATGCATTCTTTTGGATATCACCATTAACCCCTTAAAGACCGAGCGAGGCTATTGTTCCTTTTTTTTTTAGGACTTTTTGTTGTCTCGTTTTTGATTATAATTGAAGGACTGAGACTGAATAATCAGTGACACCGAAAATGAGGATAACTCGTTTTACATTAAAAAAAAATATTTATATTTATATTCAATGAATTTTTCTTTTCACTCATGACCTGTATGTAATCGCTGGGTTTCATTTTTTAAAAAACCTCATTATTTTAGCCCGTGAATAACAGCGAGAGGGTAACGCAACCACAAAGATGAACTGATTTCCGCCCTTCCTCTGAGCGCACTCAGATTATTTCTTAAAACCAAGCATTCATGCTCAGACATCCTTTTCCGACGACAGACTGATCGGAAAAACCCCTCGTTTCCCGGCGGAACGCGGCTCGTGACCTCAGTCCATCACCCAGCACCTGAGTCTAGAGTTCCTCTGTCTTATTCACCTGTCACGAGTCTAGAGTTCCTCTGTCTTATTCACCTGTCGCGAGTCTAGAGTTCCTCTGTCTTATTCACCTGTCGCGAGTCTAGAGTTCCTCTGTCTTATTCACCTGTCGGCGAGTCTAGAGTTCCTCTGTCTTATTCACCTGTCGCGAGTCTGAGTTCCTCTGTCTTATTCACCTGTCGCGAGTCTAGAGTTCCTCTGTCTTATTCACCTGTCGCGAGTCTAAAGTTCCTCTGTCTTATTCACCTGTCGCGAGTCTAGAGTTCCTCTGTCTTATTCCCTGTGGCGAGTCTAGAGGATTCCTCTGTCTTATTCACCTGTGGCGAGTCTAGAGTTCCTCTGTCTTATTCACCTGTGGCGAGTCTAGAGTTCCTCTGTCTTATTCACCTGTCACTAGATCTGGTGTTTTTGGCCGAGTCTGGAAACGCTGCACCCATTTCACTAAGTCAGGCCCCTTTCACAGGAATCTCCCTGATTTTGTGTCATTTCTCATCAGAAAAAAAAATCTTCTTTTCCCCCAAGATTGATAATAAACGAATAAATTCCTCATCAGCATCTTTCTCCATGGAGAAAAGGACAAACAACGAGCGTCGATGTAACAATGTTACTGCAACCAAAGATTACAAGGAAAAAGTAAAGAATACATAATACATATAATATTATGATTCATAACCGTCATTATTTATTGTAATATATTAAATGTAATAATAATAATGATAATAATAATGTTTTTATTCATATTGTTATATTATTATGATTCATAACCGTAATTATTTTATTGTAATATATTAAATGTAATAAATAAATGATAATAATAATGTTTTTATTCTATTGTTATATTATTTATGATTCATAAACCGTCATTTATTTATATATATTAAATGTAATAATAATAAGTTTTTTTGTATTGTTATATTTATTATGATTAATAACAATCACAATTTATTGTAGTTTTATTATTGTTTTTATATAATCACAATTTTGTAATCTAATTATTGTTTTTATAGTAGTAAATAATAATATTAATAATAATATTAATAATAATAAGGATTGGAAGGGATACGTTGTTGTTCCCGAGGTTTTGTCCAAAGGGTTCTGGGTATTATATTTTCTTTTTAGAGTAGTGGAAACGGCATCAATACAGTTATTTTGGGTTAAAAATGATCATCGACAACACTTTATCAGAAATCTTTTCACGTAATCTGTTGTTTTTGAGGTCTGCTATAAGAGGGGTTCGTCGGTCGTGATTCACCTTACAGACTCTTATCAGCGGAAGCACAATAGTTAACCCTATAAAGGTGGTTATAAGGGAAGCTGGTTTGGTGTGAGTTCAAACAACACGCACAGGAAGAAGACAATCTAATAATAAGTGGTAGATAAGTGGAGCAGCCTCCCAGTAGAAGTGGTAGAGGGTAATACAGTCAGGGTATTAAACATGCATGGGATAGACATACGGC
>VKOC01000008.1:19203932-19220799 GCA_009364415.1 Spea multiplicata
TCTCATTTTGTCCCAATAAACCCTCTTTATCTGCAGACCTGGAGCCGCCGTCGCTGTCGGTCATGTGATATTTTGGGTGACTTTCCCGGCTCAAACACCACACTGAGCTGATGCTTTATGGCGATGCTAATGAAGTCCGTTCCTCCATAGACAGACAGTCCCCCCTGGTTGATTAAGACTGAGCCATTCCATTGTTCCCCGCCGGCGGGGGGTTTGTCTAGTAGATTAGGAGTGAGTGAAAACAATGTATTTTTAATCTGATATTGTGGTGGTCCCCCTTTAAATATTAAAATCTCTTGATCGGTTGTGGCTCAGAGGGCCGCATGCGGACAGAACAGAAAGTGCTGTTTGATTTACACGGCAGCTGGGCGATGACAGGATTTCACGCTGCGTTAGCCGGTGTCACTGGGACCGAGGAACCCATCTGGTAACAGCCGTCATTCCCGACTTGCTGGGGTATTACCTGTGAGGCTGATGCCAACTATCAGACTAACGCAGGAAAAGATGTATGAGTTCCGTACGTTTTCGAGGCCTCAGAGGTCTCTCCTTCAGATGAAATGGCCTGCAAGAGGAAAAAGAAGGCCACTGAGTTTAATTTCTTAATGCATCCACATGTAGGGGGGGGGGGTAAAACGTTGGACTCTGCGTTAGCTTATGGTTTTGCTTCTGCGGAGGTTTTAGGTGTGAATGAGCACAGCAGTCTCCCCGACGTTATTCCCGACGAGCGTCTCTTGGTTTAGTAACATCGTCTTTCTCTCTCCTGCGCAGGTTTATTGATGTCCTCCTCGCGCGGACTCTTCTCTCGCTTTTTAATGGCCGCTGGATGACCGGGCTGGTCTCTGAATCCCCCAGCTGCCCCCGCGCCCCGGGAAGATGCCGCTGCCGTTTGGGCTGAAGTTGAAGAGGACTCGGAGGTACACGGTGTCCAGCAAGAGCTGCCTGGTGGCCCGGATCCAGCTGCTCAACAATGAGTTCGTGGAGTACACGCTGTCCGTGGAAAGCTCCGGCCAGGAGTGTCTGGAGGCCGTGGCCCAGAGACTGGAGCTCCGAGAGGTGAGTGCGAGCCCAGTGGCCCGGTCCGCGGCATAGTAATGGTAAAGGGGCAGTGTGGGTGCTGGGGCTGCAGCTTCAGAGAAGACACATCCTCTCCGCAGACATCGTGGACGCCTGTAAGGTCCTGAGGGGCCCCGATGGCCTGCAGTTACCCCAATTATCAACGTGGGGGTTTGCTGTTATGGCCGTGTGGGTACATTGTGTTTACCGAGCGCCTGCGTGGCGGCCCTTATCTGCTCGACGGCTCTCCGAGTCAGCCGGTGACTCACTGGTTTCACTGAAACTCTCCAGATAACCCGAATTCCTTACTCGTGGGGCATTGAATTCCACGTTCCGTGCGCCGAGCCCCCGTTCCCCCGGCTTTGTGTAAAAGAGCGCCCGCCGATTGCTGAGCTCGGCAGCCCCCCTTGCGCGTGGTGGAGGGGTAACCGGGGTAGTTTTGTGTACTGAATTATTCTGATGAAGCCACGATGAGGCTTGCAGGGGATTTATTCGCAAACAAACCTGTCTCACCTACTCAGCAAGTTAGAGAAAGAATGAGCAGAATGCAGGGCGATCTATTGTGTGAAGACGCATTCCCGGGCGCTGACCCAAGCCCTGCCGCTGGGTGAAAGGCACATTGGGGGGGGGTTGGCATTTTTGTTTTCCGTCTGTCCCTCTTTGACGTAACTCCTGTTTTATCCCCTATTTGTATTGTTCTGGACGGTCGTGGAAAGCAGTCGCTGGTGCAGTATAAACGTGTGTGTATGTGCGGTGTGTGTACTGTATGTGTACTGTATGTATGGTGTGTGTGTACTGCATGTATGGTGTGTGTGTCTGTGTGTATGGTATGTGTGTGTACGGTGTCTGTGTGTGTGTGTACGGTATGTATGGTGTGTGTACGGTGTCTGTGTGTGTGTACTGTGTCTGTGTGTATGGTGTGTGTACGGGGTGTGTGTACGGTATGTATGGTGTGTGTGTGTACGGGATGTATGGTGTCTGTGTACGGTATGTATGGTGTGTGTGTGTGTGTACACGGGATGTATGGTGTGTGTGTGTACGGTATGTGTGTGTGTGTACTGTGTGTACGGTATGTATGGTGTCGGTGTGTGTGTGTGTGTACGGTATGTGTGTACGGTATGTATGGTGTGTGTATGGTGTCTGTGTGTGGTGTGTACGGTGTGTGATTCACCGGCTGCCGCAGTGAGTAATGAACCTGCCGTGTAGATTAAGATGCCAATCTCTGTGCGAAGCGGCTAAACGCGGCCTCACATCGTTCCTCTGGGCCGAGTCATCCCGTGGGTTCACCGGGGCAATGCTGAGGTTTTATTTAACTCTTTCCCTTGATGTAGACTCTCTGCATGCTCAGGGGCAAATCCGGGCCTGGGGGTCTTAAAGGGACAGGGCGGCCTGCTTCGAAAGCCTTGATGCTGGGATTTAGCTTTGCACACAACCCTGTTTAGTGAATACACCCCTAGTACACTTT
Organism: Spea multiplicata; assembly: GCA_009364415.1. Classification (NCBI taxonomy): domain Eukaryota; kingdom Metazoa; phylum Chordata; class Amphibia; order Anura; family Pelobatidae; genus Spea; species Spea multiplicata. The sequence goes on from VKOC01000008.1 coordinate 19,206,451, forward strand.
TTGTCTGTAGCGGTGGGTTTCAGGGTATCTTGGATGGTTTGGTGGGCCGGGTGCTGTCACTGTTGGGTCTGGTAATACATTTAAAATATGCTTTTAGATGACAGGGTAGAACTCTGAGGTATTGGGTCTTTTTTTTTAACCTAAAGTACTGTTGCTATGACGACATTACGAACACTTTTTGGAAATAAAGCTTCCACTGATAGCTGGACTTGCTGGTCTGCAGTACCCCGTTCCGGTTACTCCTCTTCTAATGTGTCTGAATGCCGGCTTTTTCTGCCGGTCTCGTTGTCTGAAGGATATTAAGTTCTAAAAGTCCAAGAATAGCTTCCGGACTATTTCAGGACCCGGTTCCCAAATCACCCCGGGATTCAGGCCATCTGGCAAACGTCTATATCTTTTCAGTTGCCGGTCACTTGACTGTTTCGAGCATTAAAGTTGACGTTGTTCAGGAAAGAAAGACCCTCCTGACTTTGGGTTGAATTATCGCGATATTTATTATATAATTTCCCATTTTAATGTATATTTTGGAGCCTCATGGTCCAGTCCCGCTTTTGTTTTTGGCTTCTAAAATATAATTAACACGTTCTGTCTGATTTTTGGATCAGAGCAAAAGAACGAGACGGCTCTGCCATAAAGCGAGTGGCACAGTGACGTTTGGATGCGGGGGGTGGGGCCAAATATCACATGACCGCTTGTAATGGAGTGCTGCATCAAACAAAAGTTTTGGCACAAAGTTCTATAGAAGCGGAGCCGTGGCTACATTATTGCGCGCCATGGGTCGGCGGTGCTTTCAAGGTCCATCTGGGAGATGGCGGCGAGGGTACTGGGTATAATGGATCGGAAGCGCAGATCCCGGTGACGGGGAGGAAAACCGTAGTAATTCTATTTCTTTGTTGAAATTCTCAGGTGACTTACTTCAGCCTGTGGTATTTTAACAAGCAGAACCAGCAGCGCTGGGTTGACTTGGAGAAACCACTCAAGAAGCAGCTGGACAAGTATGCGCTGGAGCCAACGGTCTATTTCGGAGTGGTGTATTACGTGCCCTCTGTCTCCCAGCTGCAGCAAGAAATAACCAGGTGAGGAGGAGCATGGGGTCTGAGCCAAGAGCGGGGCATCCATGCATTTCTTTACGCGCATGGGCCGAGTGATGGAGTAGGTGGGTGGAGAGCTGTCCTGACGAGAGGTTTGGGGTTGGTTGGTTGGTGGCTGCGTTCTAATGAGAGGTTTGGGGTTGGTTGGTGGCTGCGTCCCTCAGTGAGAGGTTTGGGGTTGGTTGGTTGGTGGTCTGCGCCTGATGAGAGGTTTTGGGGTTTGTTGGTTGGTTGGTGTCTGGCGTTCCATTGATGAGAGGTTTTGGGGTTGTTTGTTGGTGTCTGCGTCTGGATGAGAGGTTTTGGGGGTTGGTTGGTTGTGGTCCTGCGTCCTGATGAGAGGGTTTGGGGTTGGTTGGTTGGCTGCCGTCCTTCATGGAGAGGTTTGGGGTTGTGTTGGTTGGTGTCCTGCGTCCTGATGAGAGGTTTGGGGTTGGTTTGTTGGTGGCTGCGTCCTGAATTGAGAGGTTTTGGGGTTTGGTTGGTTGGGTGTCTGCGTCCTGATGAGAGGTTGGGGTTTGTTGGTGGCTGCGTCCTGATGAGAGGTTTGGGGTTGGTTGGTGGCTGCGTCCCGATGAGAGGTTTTTGGGGTTTGTTTGGTGGCTGCGTCCTGATGAGAAGGTTTGGGGTTTGTTGGTTGGTGGCTGCGTCCTGATGAGAGGTTTGGGGTTGGTTGGTGGGCTGCGTCCTATGAGAGGTTTTGGGGTAAGGTGGCTGCGTGCCTGATGAGAGGCTTTTGGGGTTGGTTTGGTTGGTTGGTGGCTGCGTCCTGAATGAGAGGTTTGGGGTTGGTGGTTGGTGGCTTGTGTCCTGATGAGAGGTTTTTGGGGTAGGTGGCTGCGTCCTGATGAGAGGTTTGGGGTTGGTTGGTTGGTTGGTGCTGCGTCCTGACGGGAGGCTTGGGGTAGGTGGCTGCGTGGCGCTGATGAAGAGGTTTGGGGTTGGTTGGTGGCTGCGTCTGACGGGAGGCTTGGGGTAGGTTGGCTGCGTCCTGATGAGAGGCTTTGGGGTTGGTTGGTGGCTGGCGGTCCTGACGGGATGGCTTGGGGTAGGTGGGTTGGTGGCTGCCGTCCTGATGAGAGGTTTGGGGTTGGTTGGTTGGTGGCTGCGTCCTGATATGAGGTTCACTTCATGAAAGAGCCTCCGATAATTTGAAGTCAGAGAATCTGAAGTGAGCTGAAGGAATGAATTCCATCTTGTCTTGGAGCGGCCATGAGTTTATTGTTGGCCACCGAATACAGAAGCCTGAAACGCGAATGTTTTTGAGATTTTTTTTAGCCCACGACATGCAGTTTGAGAGGAGGTGGAAGAAAAAATGTTTGGTTCTGAATGAATGTTTTTGCTTCATGTCTCCGTTTACCAAATGATTATGTATTTGCCCCGCAGATACCAGTATTATCTCCAGTTAAAGAAGGACATTCTCGAGGGGAAGGTCCCGTGCACGTTGGAGCAGGCTGTCCAGCTGGCCGCTCTCGCTGTTCAGGGTGAGGATAAAAGCAGGCGGTTTCCTGGGAATACGGGGTAACCGCGCAGGTCCTGCCGTAACAGATACAAAGTAGATGGTGGTCTCCACTGTCGCCCACCCGGACCTCACCTATTTACATATTTTTTTCTGGATTGCTGTACAACCAGTGCAGGACTCGGGAATGTTACCGGCGGGTGCAGTAAGGCTCGGCTCGGGCGTCTGATGCTTTTTTTTCCTTTTTCCAGCGGATTTCGGAGATTACGACCAGTATGAATCTCAGGATTTCCTGCAGCGATACGCTTTATTTCCTGTGGTGAGAACCTTTTGGGTTAACCCTTTCCTGTAACAATGCATCGGACCCTGATACTTAGTAACCCTTTCAGTGCCAACCGTTAAACGGTTGCTTTGCTTTAGTGAAATCTTATTTAGTTAAATGTACGCACGGCCCCCCGCTGGCCCACTCACATACCGCCTGTTGTTGTTTAGGGATGGATACAGGATGAAAAGACTCTGGAAGAAGCTACGCAGAACGTAGCCCTACTGCACCAAAAGCTCAGGTCTGTCGGCAGCGCCTTCCGCCATTTAACCCTTTCTTACTGTGATTATGTTAAGGGATGACGGTAAATGCGATGTCTTTGTGTTTTTTAATTTATCGCCTATTTTCTTTCAGGGGTCTCTTGCCTTCCGAGGCAGAGATGTTGTACATGCAGGAGATCGAGAGGCTGGATAACTACGGGGAGGAGAGTTACCCCGCCAAGGTACTTGCAGTCGGGGGCTGTCGTTACTTGCGTATGCGGAGGGGGCTCCACCCACCACACGTGGTTCCACCCATTACTAGCACCGTCGGCTCCACCCCATAAACGGATTGATCCATCAAAAAGACGCGCATGCATAATAAAAATGTTTGTGTTTTTTTTTTTGGTATATGGAAAGCTCGTACCTTTATTTAGGAGGAATATGAGTTGAAAAAAATATTTTTTTAATCTAATTTTGGATATTTTTATGTGAAGGAAGAGGCAGGTTCAGTTACCAGCCAACCCCCCCCCATTAATCATTGGTATGTCTGCCGGTAACCCCTGCCGCTCCATACTCATCATTGTATTCCCCGTGCGCCCGTTGGTCAGATGGTCCCATCCGTGAGGTTAGAACCGAGGCATTTGCCACAAAGTAGCAAGAAAAGAACTTGGGCTGTTTAGCGATTGGGTTATAAGGATCTGTTATTACACGGACGTAAAACTAGTTAAGTTTCCTGAAACGTAGCAAAAACATCACAAAACCGGTGTCGGGTCAATGGCTTTAAAACCCCATATGTTGGAGCTTCCCTTGGAGAAGTCCCCTCACCGTCCGTTGTGTCTTTCTGTTCCTCCCAGGACAGTCAAGGAGCTGACCTCTCTATCGGCGCCTGCCTGAAGGGGGTATTTGTTAAACACAAGAACGGGAAGCCCCCTGCTGTCTACCGGTGAGTACCAGGAGTCGCAAACAGACCTACCGAGAGGTTTCCTCGTCCACCGGAGGTACCAGACCGGCCCGATCACCAACACGCGGAGAGTCTGGTTTTCGGCAGCGTCACATTGTGGTGGTTATTACTCCGTCACATTGTTACTAATTGTTCTTTATTACGAGAGAGGATCTTGGAGGGAGAGAGCTGTCCTAACGCACCAGGCGTTCATTATATACTAATAGACTTTGAGAACGTGGCTGATACGTGGCAGGTAGCTCTTCTATCTCGGGTTTAGCAGCTATGTGCTCTTCTTTGCTCCTACTTGCGACGTTATGTTGACCTGGTGGCCTTTCCATCTCTACATGAACAGCCAAAGGGCCTCTAAGTATAATAATGGTGTTTATTGTAAGAATGGGAGCTTTCCTTAAAATGGAACGAGTGAAAAAAGCTGGGCGATATCTGCCAGCTGCCCCGACTCCTATGACTTATGCTTGCCAGGTTCTCCTGGACCCTCCGCGGCTCATTGTCTTTGTATGTGCTTCTAGGTGGCTCGATATCACCAACATGACGCACAACAAGTCTTTCTTTACTCTCGAGTTGGCGAATAAAGAGGAAACCACCCAGTTCCAGACCGTGAGTATCTACCTTTATTTTATAAAATAATAGATTACATTTACATGTCCTCAGAGGCCGGCTCTGGCCCGGGACAGGAATCTGTGATCAGTAAACGTGATGCGGGTCGGCTTTCGCTGCGTGTTATTATGTTATGTTTGCTGGCGGTAAGCGCTTGTGTGTCTCCCGGGGGGTCTCTCCGGAAAGCCGTGTTTTGGCCGTGCCGCTGATCGATGGCTGTTTTCTTTTCCACTAACGTTTCCTGTTTTTGTTCTCTTAGGAGGACATGGAAACCGCTAAATACGTATGGAGGATGTGTGTGGCTCGGCACAAGTTCTACCGGTTACACTGCAGCCTGTAAGTACCGGACCCGATCGAGACCCCTAGACACAGACCGTGGGCTCAGTATTGCTGACTGGAAGAACTTAAAAAAGCGGCTGGCCGTCAGTTGCCCGTCAGTTGCCCGTCAGTTGCGTGTACATTGTGTGGATGGAGATACCAAAGCCAACTCTTTCCTCTCCATCCACCTGTGAAACCCCCGGGGGTGGTCAGGACAGGGACGGGGGCTCTTTTGAGTTGTTAGAGTGATCTGACCCCTGTTCTTGTTATGAGTGTAGTGATAAAGTGCTGAGAGTGTTGTACTATGGCCAGACGGGACATTCTAGGAGTAGAAGCTGGTGAATCGATGGTGCCAGGGTGAGATGGGGCTGCCCGTGAATCCCTTATGGGCTGGAACACTTTTAATGTCCACAATTATGTTCTGTGTATCTTATTGGAACCAGATGTGTAGCTTCGTAGGGGCCCAATGGCTTTCCAGGGGCCCACAGCATCTGAATAATGAGCTCGAGCAGAAGTTCCTGGAGCTGAATAGAAACGGATGGAGGGGATGAAAGTATTCTGCAATGGTAGGGCAGTAAGGGGAGGGTAAGGGCTGGGGAGTGCTCGGAGAACCCAGGCTTAATGTTAAAGGCACATTATAATCCATTAGAGAACATCTAAAGCTCTGGATGGGTTGTAGCCCCTGAGGGCCGGTGTGGGGCTCTTGCCCCCTGCTCTTTACACATTTCCCGGGTCGTGTCTCTGACAGCCCTCCTTTGTTTGACGTCCCTGCGGCCGGCAGCTGCCACCTGTCCTGTCCTCCGATGTCTGCATTCCTGGGCCCTCCGCTCAATAGACGCAGTGTCTGGGTCACACGTGTGCTCCGTTTACACGTCATGGCTGCGGACACCTGTCTCGGCTCGGACGCTTTCTAGGTGCTAATGTGTTTATTCAGCAACAAGCGTTGAACTCATAAACCATTTCCAGGGAGGTTTAGACTGTTATCGGGCAGCTGTTGGCACCTCATGACACGTTCAATCTTTCTGGGTCACAATAAGTCTAGTCTGATGTCATGGGACGTGGGGGGGGGCGGTAAAAGATTTCAGGTCTGCTTAAATTTCTTTGCCCGGTGAAGTTCTGGATATCTTGTCATGGAATGGAACCGAACATCTGGACCGGCCCTCAGACAGAAGATCCCAGCAGATGTTTGGGTCAGGAAGGGAGGCGTACGGAGCGGCGTCCTTGTGTTTTCTTCTTGTTTGACCTCCACGTGTCTTTGTCCTCAGGGACTCCCCAGATCTCCCTGCGCCTCCTCCAGCGGAAGGTCTCCAGAAATCTCTCTCTCTCCTTTCCTTTCAACGTTTTCCAATCCTCTCTCGTTCTTCTCTTCCCAAAGGGTGAGATTGAACTGTTCTCTGGCCCCCCACGCACTTGTGGCTCGCCATGGGCCGGAAAGCATGCGCTTGTGTTAGTGTGGTACGTTCTGATGCCCGCGCCGGCAACTCCCGACAGCTGTGCCGGCGAAATCCCTCCGTTGATAAGGTCTCCACGTTGCGCTTCACGCTTTGTGTCTTGTTCCTACTGCCCTGCAAGCCTCACGGTTCTTTTTTTTTTTGGTTATTGTAACAAAGGGGCTTATATTAAGACGAGGATAATTTTCTTGCATTTTGTAAAATTAAAACATGGTTTCTTTTTTTTTTTTTCTTCTTTCCAGACAATCCCAGGCAGTGAATCCGGTGCGTCGGAGATCCTCCACCAGAGTGTCCCTGGTAAGATGGGCAAAAAGCGACCTTTTTACCGAGCGGATTCTCCACGTTCATACGAACGCCTAATAATAATGTTATAAATGTATCATTTATTCCTGACAGCCCAAACATCAGCCTTACATGATGCCGCCTCATCAGATGATATATAACGGGCACTACAATGAGCAGTACGCGTCTTCGCAAGGTGAGTGATGATAATACCAACGTAGAAACAGAATTACATGGCAGATAAGAACCACGTAGTCTGCCTATACAAAAACGTAATATGATAAGAAGTCCGGTATATCCCAGCATAACTGCAAATTAGCTGATAAATAATAAAAAGTCTCGCTCTCCAGATAATATGCTCACCGCTATGAAGTCCTCACTCGTGTTTTATTGCCGACTTTGTCTCTTGCAGACAACCTCCCGGTGTTTATGAACAATCAGAACGGATACCATTATTACTCCCAGACCAGCCTGGACAGGGCGCCGCACGACTACAACGGGAGAATCCGTAACGGGAGCGTGTACAGCGCGCACAGCACCAACTCCCTGAACACCCAACAGCACTACGTGCAGCCGTCACCCATGTCCTCCAATCCCAGCATTACAGGAAGTGACATCATGAGGCCGGAGTATATCCCCTCCCACCGCCATAGCGCCCTCATCCCACCTTCTTACCGCCCGACCCCTGATTACGAGACCGTAATGAGGCAGCTGAACAGGGGCATGATGCATTCGGACAGACAAAGCCACTCCATGCGGAACCTCAACATCGGAAGTTCTTACGCCTACAGCCGGCCGGACGCCTTGGTGTACAGCCAGCCGGAAATCCGGGAACATTCGCAGTTCGCGTCTCCTCAGTCGAACCATTACCCCTTTAATCTGAATTATAGTTTTCACAGCCAGTCTCCGTATCCTTACCAGGCTGAACGGCGTCCTGTAGTCGGGGCGGTCAGTGTCCCGGAGCTGACCAATGTCCAGCTTCAAGCCCAAGACTACACGGCATCCAACATCATGAAGACCCAGGTCTACAGGCCTCCTCCTCCTTATCCGTACCCACGTCCGGCCAACAGCACCCCTGATCTTACCCGGCACCACGCCAGCAACAGCAATCCGGACCTGATCACCAGACGGGTTCACCATTCCGTGCAGATGTTCCAGGAGGACAGTCTGCCGGTGGCCCACTCTCTTCAAGAGGTAAGCGAGCCGCTGACCGCTGCCCGTCATGCCCAGGTGCAGAAGAGGAATAGCATCGAAATAGCGGGGCTGACTCACAGCTTCGAAGGGATGAGGGTGAAGGAGAGGACCGGGTCTTCATCTGCAGCGAACGTCGCACCGCAGAGACTGTTATCGACGGATTCGCAGACAAACGTCTACATAGAACGGACTAAAGACGAGCAAAGCTCCGAGCACGAGAGAGGAAAATTCGGTCACAAGAAGTCCCTGTCGGATGCCACCATGCTCATTCACAGCAGCGAGGACGATGAAGAGGACAATGAAGAAGAGCACCGCAGAACCAACGTGCCTCAAGCACCCATCTGTTATGACCGATCTCAGCTCCGCACGGTCATGGAAACCTACCCTGACGAGACAGACCCAGGTTATCTATTCGCGTCTATGCCCGCCAACCATTTACACATCTGCGAGCACAAACCGGCTGACCTGGAGATGGAGAGAAGGATGAAGGCCGTCGGCCCCGTACAGTTCTCTGGAGACCCCATGACTCCCAGAAGAGGAGAAGGTGCTATACCTCCTTCGGTATCGGAGTCCGACCTGACCGCAGCGACCGTGCGCTATCGGGTGAAAAAGGAGCCAACCAAGAAAAGGCCGGTGTCTGAAGTTCTCTCGGGCAAAAAGGACATAGTGGAGGGACTCCCACCGTCAGGGGTGCGTAGAAGCTCCGGATTAAAGTATAATCTCGCACTTTTGTTCTTATTGTAAACTAAATATTTTCTCATCTACAGGGTATGAAAAAGGGCAACAGGGCAGAAGTCCGAAAAATAGGCCCCATGAGAATGGCTGCTTGGAACGGGATATCGCCCATTCGGATGCCTTTACCGGGTGAAGACCGAGAAGAAAGGGTGCAGGCGACCAATGACGAACGAGTAATTATTTTTTTTTTTAATAACAAAAATAGAAATAATTTTAATTTACATAAATTTTTGAATTAAAACCAAACTGACCCCGGTTAGGATTCCAGCAAATGGAAAAAAAAAAAAATTTCTCCTGGTTAGATCTTGTAATTATTTTTTCAAGGCAGGGATACGCAGAATTCCTGGCCCGTTTGTGGCCCTCGTGGATGGAGGCTACCCAGCTCTGATTTAGGGCTTGTCTAACGTAGCGGAGCGTGCGCCGTTTCGATATTCTGATGGGTTGTGTCCTCTCTTCGTAGTGTAAGCTCCTCGAGCAGCGGCTGGAGCAAGGTATGGTGTTCACGGAATACGAACAGATTCAGAAGAAGCGTTTGCCGGAGACGGAATGTTCCTTCGCCAGACTTCCCGAAAACACGGAGCGAAACAGATTCCAAGATGTCCTCCCTTACGACGATACCCGCGTGGAGCTCGTCCCGACAAAGGAGAACAACACCGGTTACATTAACGCCTCTCATATCAAGGTGCGGGGGGGGCGATCATCTCGGACGGCGGAAGGTTTTTTGTTTTTATTTTTTTGTTTTATCAATTCTATGCTCCTCTAACACAATCGGTTTGTGGCCCCCGCAGGTGACGGTTGGCGGGGTCGATTGGGATTACATAGCCTCCCAAGGACCCGTGCAAAACACGTGCCAGGATTTCTGGCAGATGGTCTGGGAGCAGGGGGTATCCATCATCGCCATGGTGACGCTGGAAGAAGTGAGTGACCATGACTTACTTTCCCGGAAAAGAAGCTATTTTACAAAAAGAAAGTTTTTTTTTTTTAACAACTAACTTCATCCAAATTACAACACGAATCCGAAACAACGCTTTAAATGATAAAGGAAGTTTTGGATTTGTCTGGAGTTGCTGGGGGGTTAATGGGAAAGGAATTTCGCTGAGGGGGGTGAAAATAGAGCAGGCGGAGGGTCCTTAATTAACCTTCTCGGTTTCCGTGTTTTCATCTCAAAGGAGGGCGGCCGAGAGAAGAGTTACCGCTACTGGCCCAGACTCGGCTCCCGGCACAACACCGTCACGTACGGGAGGTTTAAGATCACCACCAGATTCCGCACGGACTCCGGCTGCTACGCCACCACCGGCTTGAAGATCAAACACCTTCTGACCAACCAGGAGCGGACCGTATGGCACCTGCAGTACACCGATTGGCCGGAACACGGACACCCCGATGATCTCAAAGGCTTCCTCTGTAAGTTGAAAGAGCGAGACCCAAAATAACTCGCGGTTTAGGTTTAGTTAGCTAATTAATTTCATAAAAATGAGAAATCCCAGACTGGAATTTGACTGAAATAAAACAAAAAAAACCAAAAAAAAATAAACTTGCACATTTATTACTTACACATAATGTATTATTATTATTTATTAAAAGCGATATAGCAATCATTTTGTACAAATAAATAAAATAAAAATAAAATATGTATCCTCAAAGAAATAAGTCTTCGCAAAAGGGAAGGACGTTTCTAATAATGATGTGAAAATTTTAAATAAATCTCATAGAACGATGTCGTATTTCACCATGCTCTTTGATGTGTGATGTCATCTGTGACCCCTTATTTTAAGCTATTTAGAGGAGATCCAGTCTGTGCGGCGTCACACAAACAGCACCGCGGACCCCGGCAGCCCGAACCCGCCGGTGCTCGTTCACTGCAGCGCCGGCGTCGGAAGGACAGGGGTCGTCATTTTGTCGGAGGTCATGATCGCTTGTCTGGAACACAATGAGGTAGGGATCGGTCGATTTAATATTTTTATCGAGATCGCCTCTGAAAAAGCGATCTGAGGCCTTTGTGGCATTCATGTCTTCGCTGTCCACTATAAACGGGCCCTTAAACCGAGCCGACCTCAGATCCTTTGGATCAAGTTTGGGTAGAAGGGTAGAACTTGATGGACTCCGGTCTTTTTTCAACCATACGGCCCTAACCAGTTAAAATGGTAAATAATATAATTATTCCCAGCGTTAGGCGAGCAGAAATCACGATGACACTTTGGATCCCGTGCCGGTCGTGTCTCCGGTACCGGCTCAAGTACACGCTCGGTACTTCATATAATCGATTTCTACCGGGAATCACATCCATTGTTTGTTTTGGAGATAATTTAATGCTTTTTTGCTTCAGAGGAACGTTTATAAAATTAACTCCAGTAAACAACTAAAAACTGCTGGTTTTTATGCTTTAATTAGGTTACAGTTCACATTTTTTTTTATTTATATATATTTTTTTTATATTTTCAAATAACGATAGAATATTCGGCCAAAACGTGCAGCCCCCCCCATCGCCTTGTGCCTTCTGGGGAGCAGCCAGGTTGTATTTTCTGGGGAGACTCCTGAAATCTGATGTTTTTGTTTGTTTCTGCAGATGCGGGACATCCACTTAGTTCTGGATAAGCTGAGGCAGCAGAGGATGATGATGGTTCAGACGATCGCTCAGTACACGTTCGTGTATAAAGTGTTGATCCAGTTCCTGAAGAGTTCAAGGCTGATCTGATCGTCCCCAGGGGGGCAAATGACTCTGGTAACTAGGACTGCACCTTGGTGGGAATTACTAAGAGGGCCACCCGTGGGCCAAGCGAACCAAACGGCGCCCGTTCACCAACGGCTCAGAGAAAAATCCGCTCCATGCCAAGTTGGCCGATCCATCAGCTCATTATCCCTCTCATCTGGAAAAGGTTCCGGAGGGATCCGCGGAGACGCGGGGCTGATTCGGTGACCATCACCACCGCAACCCACTGGGGTATGAAGGGGTTAATCGGACAAAAAAAAAATGATGTTTGGCAGTATTATTCTTTAAAGCTATGATTTTACTGGTTAAAATCCGATTCGACGCTAAATAAGTTTAAAGCACTTTTTTTCTTTTGGCGTTTTTATTTATGACGTTGCAAATACTTTTAATCCGGGGTGTTTTTTTTTTAATTAGAATTAGCGAGCGGCCCGCGGCGGGGCTGGGAGACCGGGGACAACGGGACCCCCATCTGTATATTCTGCCATCTTTAAAGAACATTTAATAACCACCGAGCTGACCCTAAAATGAACTAACTTTCCAGTGCCAGGGGGTCCGGCAGCTCTCCGCGGGGGAATATTGGGGGTTTCTGCTAATTAACTGGTCCGGTCCTACCTTTTGGGGGGGGGGTTTTAAGGTCATTAATTATAGGTAGGGGTGTGAAAGTGGTTTATGTGAACGTGGAATTGAAGTGATAACTCGGTTTTAGCTATTTTTATATATATAAGGCAATAAATGTAGCCCTTTGTATTCTTTGCATTTTTATATATTTGTAATAAAATACTTTTTTCAGTGTAAAAACACAATTCTAGGGAGATTTGCTAATTGTTATCACTCCATGGAGCCGCTGAATATTCCCCGTAGAGTAACATCTGGAGTCTGGGTTTCTAAAGTAGAACATCGAGCAGCCAATGGGAGAAAAGCAAGGCAGAAAAGCCGCCTCCCATTGGCTGCACGCTGTTCCTGGTTGGCGCTGAATGTTACTCGATGGGGACGTAACGTTCCTCCTCTTGGTGACTCGCAGGAGATGGAGCCTTTACTATTTTTTGGGGTTCATACATTTCAGTCCCATGGTTTTTTTTAGGAGCTACAAGCAGAGCCCCCATTTAGCTTAACCTCCTTCCACTAAGCCCCCATTTCTTGTCTTATGCCCCTCCAACTTCATTTTAATACGTGGGGGTAGTAAGTGTGTGAATTCTCTAGTAGCTGCCCCCTCTCTACCCCCTTGGGGCTGCTAAATGTCACGGGGCAACTGAAGAAGACCAAGACGTTACTGGTGGGGCGATTGCCTACTCACCCCTATAAAGATAAGTGGAGGTACTTCACCGGGGGTTGGGGTTTATGAGTATACTGGCGGCTATGACATCACACTGCCTAGCTGATGAGGTCACATCTCATATGAATGAGGCAGGAGATGTAAATCGACTTCTCAGCCGGACTCAACCCCAGGAAAAAACTAAAAATTAAGTGCGGAGTGTCTGAGAATGTGCGTGTACAGCAAGGACTGTAAAATATTTGGGAATGTTGGATATAAATATATATCTTTTTTTTTTTTTTTTTATTGTGATCCGGATATGAAGGAATTGATGCAGAATCTGCGATGTGGATAATCTGAGGGTTTTTGTAAACCGTTTACCTTGTGTGTATTTGGCGTTAAATGATGTCATACTGCGAAGAGCAGAGATTACATCACATCTGCTTGGTAATGGAAATGAATTGGTTATCGCACAATCAGCGTTGTGTAAATTGTACGGAATGTGCTTTTTGTGTAAGAATATTCTAAGAATGTGCGAGGGTCTCCGGGGAGGTGTAAGTGCGGCGGGGACCCCTGAGCTGATCCCACCGTCTGGCTGGTGCTAAGACCCCAAGTCTGAGCTTGAGGGGTATTAGTCATGGGAAATCCCAGGAGAGAGGGCTCTATTAGAAAGTGATTAGATAAGTAATATGGGGTGTGCGGTGGGAGTGCGAGACGCACCATTTAGTATTTTTTTCTTATGGATTCAGTCTATTTTATTCACGAGGCTCTGAAAGCCTCGCTAATCCCCCCAGTGTGGGGGTAATCCCGGGTCCGAACTGCCCTAGAGATGCAGGTAGATTGGGGTCTGCGCGGGGGGGGGGGTTAATGGGGAGAAAGAGCTCCTTATATTAAGACGGGCACAGGGAGATTTAAATATAAAAGGCAGGTGATTGATGTCATTTATTTTCTGGAATCGGGTTTAATTTATCTTTATATTAAAAATACATCTCGTGTCCCTCTGCCCAGATACCCTCGTTGTGAATGTAATTGTTGGCTCCAAATCATTTGAATTTCTAGTTTCTATGCAAAACCCCCTGGTGGCCCTGGAGGGGTTGACGTACAGCGTGACCCTCCGCACCGGTCGCCTGTTAACGCATTTCGCGGCAGAGGTTTCTAGGCCAGAGCCGGAAAGGGCTTTCTTTGTAGACTTTTATATGAAATGTACAATCAATGCTGCGCTATTTTTTTGTAAAACCGAATTGTCTAAATTTTCTGTGTATTCAGGAAAAAAAATGCTTGTTCAACCAAATATGTAATATATGTGATATTTTATGCAAATTGAACATAGTATATTTTTGCCATGGAAATAAATATTTGAAGCAACCCCTTGTGTGTGCTTGAAGACAATAAGATCACAGTAAAGAAGCTCCTGGAATATCTTATTATTCGATTATGGCGGATGATGAATATCCAGGGTATAAATGCAGATGCGTGATGATCAACACGGCCAGCAGGGGACAGCAGAGGTCACGTTCGGCATGCCTGGAGCAGACATGAAGTCCTGGCTTTATTAAGGGGGAAGCTAGACGGGTGGTCTGGAGAGTTAATATAAGAGTAATAAACTGTTATAAACTTCAACCCTTACTTTATGTATTAAATTACATTACAGATTTATGGCTAAAATAGCAAATACACATTATGTATGTACATACATATACATACACACATACATACATACATACACACATACATACATATACATACATACATATACACATATATATATATACACACA
>VKOC01000008.1:19222578-19233069 GCA_009364415.1 Spea multiplicata
TTCCCTTCGGTCGGCTTTTTTCCCCAAAACACTAGTTTCTGACCCATTTTCCCTTTGGTAAAATAGAGATGGAAGGTCATCCTTGAGCCAGGAAAACACATTATTTTTATGGGGGTCAGCGTTGCCCCGTTGGGGTGAGATGGAGAGTATCTGGAGGCTTTTATCACCCCTTGGCCCAAAATGATCTTTTTTTTTTTTAGTCTCCATTTTTGCCGATATGCACGGGTTTTACTATTTCTGGATGATTCTACACACAAGCAGCGTCTCGGACGCGTCTGCAAACTGTCTGCCGGAGTCCGCGGACCCCGTTAGCGAACGCTCAAGACGTACGACGCTGAATAAAGCGAATCTGCGCCCCGCAGGCCCGGGGTGAACGAGGAAGCGCTTGACCTTTTGGGGACATCTGGCGTCGATGTGAATTTAAATATTTATCTTTCTGTGAATAATTCATTTAGGGAGTTAAATAATTCAAAATAAAACAGGGCAATGAAATGTTACTCAAGCGGCTCCTACCGGCTGCCGGCTCGCAGCGCTCCGAGCCACGGCGCAAAAAACACGGATATTCATGTGCACGGGGCAGATTACGGACAGGGGGGACAGAACATGTGAGCAGCCAATGGGAGTAAAGAGGGAATAGATCCCATCTCCCATTGGCCGAAAACAGTTTTGCTAAGAGCGAGCGAGTCACGGACCGCGTTTCATGGTGAATCCACTGAACAACAGTCTACTCCCCACTCGCGTTGTACAGCGCTATGGAATATGATGTCGCCATACAACTCGGCAAATAAGAATAACGAACCCCATACGTGTATTTTTTAAGTGAATTACGTGGATTTCCGGCTGGCAAATAAAGCAGCGAGATGGTCGTGATTTTTACCTTAATGTGTTTGACGCCGCAGCTGACGAGCTTGTTGGGCTGATAAAGGTCCCAGGAGATGTCAAATATCTGCAAAAAAACGAAATAATAACTTTTTCCTCTCTCCGGTCAACAATTCCCAGTGCGTGTCTTTCCTCCCCTGTTGCCCCTCTCTCCCCCCCCTGATGCCCCTCTCTCCCCCCCCCTGATGCCCCTCTCGTCCCTCCCCTGATGCCCCTTCTCCCCTCGCTTACCATGATGCCCCTCTTTTCTAGGAGGTCAGAATGTTTGCTGGGTATGAGGGGATCGCAGGGTTCTACGGCCCTAAAAGCCCCGATAATGTGTATAGAAACAGCAGGGAACGGCTCTATAAATTAAACGGGGTAAATAACCCCATATTCTTCCTCTAAATGCCCCCCTCAGTGAGTCCGGGGAAAGCCCTCCGTTTTATACAGAGAGTGAAATCTTCCGATCTCTCCCAGAGGAAGCGTCGGGCTGGAATTTCGGGTTATCGGAGGCGACAGCAGAATTCCGTCCGGATCCCTCGCTGCCCCGACGATTGAGCCGCCGAGGCGCTGTCACTGGAGATGAATTTCCCCCCACCGGGTGATTAAAGTCACGGGGGGGGGGGGCAGAACCTGCGCGAGGACAAATCCAGCCAGCGCCTTCCTCGTGGTGCCACTTAAACCGTTTATTGAAGGGGCTCAGAACCTTCACCGGGCAAATAACCATAAAATTCTAAACTGCGTCAAAAAAGTGTCGCTGGGACAAATATTTTTAATGTAATTTGTGAATTTTTATTTATTTTCAGCGCCCCCCCATAGATAGCGAAACGTCGGCCGTTACCCTGTCCGTGTGCCCGGGAGCCATCGCCAGCAGCTTTCCTTTCCTCCAGTCCCAAACACAGATCGTGTTCTTGGAGTCGAGACCCACTGAAACCAGCCGCTGGGGGTCCGCGGGCATCGATGCCATGAGCGAAAAACGCAAAGTAATCAGAAAAAAGAGGCAAACAAGTTAGAAAAACATTTAAGATACAAAAACAAATGTAAAACGTAAATTCATTTCTACTGGGGACATCTCACTGGGTTCCTGTCCATACTGGGGACATCTCAATGGGTTCCTGTCCATACTGGGGACATCTCAATAGTTTCGTACTGGGACGAGTAATCTCACGGAGCTTCCTGTCCATACTTGGGGAATCTCAAGGTGGGTCCTGTATCTAGGGACATCTCAATGGTCTTGAGCTGGGAATCTCAATGGGTCCTGTCCATACTGGAGGACATCTCAAATGGGTTCCTGTCGCATACGAGAGTGAGAGTGGGTTCCTCACTGGGACAATATCTCAATGGGTTCCTGGAGAGGGACATCTCAATGGGTTCCTGTAACTGGGACAAGTCTCCAATGGGTTCCTTGTCCATCACTCGAGGACACTCTCACTGGTTCACTGTACTGGGACAGCATCACCTGGGTTCCTGTCCAATACCTGGGGGACATCTGCGAGGAGAGATTCCTGATACTGGACATCTCAATGGGTTCTGTCCATATAGGGGACATCTCACACTGCGGTTCGCTGTCGATACGGAGGACATCTCAATGGGTTTACCTGTCCATGACTAGGGGGACATCTCAATGGGTTCCTGTACTGGGACATCTCAATGGGTTCCTGTCCATACTGGGGACATGGTCATGGACAGGTCAGTTAATAATAGGTTTATTACGCCCTTGATTGGCCTTCAATAACAGTTTTCCATTCAGTATCTAAGATCGACCATCTGTAAGGCCAAGTTGGACAACTGCCTGTGGCCCCTGGCCAAAATACAATGAATACTAATGCAGGTTATCGTGAAGGCGTCATAATCTCCTTTACCCTGGACCGGCTGTGACTCGTAAACCCTTACTCAATACAATCTAGCTTCTCGATGGACTCCACTCATCCGTTGGTCTACCTGTCCATCCACATCGAACGCCAAGCAAGCTATCCCATGGGTGTGAACGTCCTTCAGTATGGAGACCGTCTGCACGGTGTACGAGTCCCAGACGCAGATGTACGGCTCTTTCCCAACTTGTCCGGTGGCCACCAACACTCGCTCTGGATGCAGGGCCAAGCTAGGAGAACAGAGAGGTCACTTGGTTAATACGAGGTCCTAGCGAATAATGAGTCGTGGCATCCGGAATCAGATTGATTTACCAAGGTGGCACCCGTCCAAGTTCAATCATTCCAACCGCGCATGTGATGTAAAATTGAGGAGACATAATTTGGTGTCATGCCTACAAAGTCTTAATGTGGCTGTGATGGAACCCAAACCCAGGAACGCGTCCCACCACGAGCCAACCCTCACCAACATTACTTAGTATATATTAGAACCTTCATGTAACTGCTTATTATGAATGGTTCATCGTCCCTGATGGGATAATTGATGGAATGCATCGCCCTTTAATAAGAAACGGCTACAAAGTATCTTCGCTGACTCGGAGACGAGGTCTGGAGATGACCGACGGACTCATTTCTCAGAGAAGGTGACAGCCTCTGGCGTATAAAAGAGTTCTCGGCGTTCTAAGCTCAGCGATGGATACATTTAAGTCCATTGTCGAGGATCAGCGTTCTGCCCCCATCGGCGATCAATTGGTCCACTTGGCCATGCGTGTAACTAAGTGATTTGGTGCCGGGTTATACTGCCCCCCCCCCACCCCGGCTAATGAATGGCCACAGAGGGTTTAAGTTAAAAACGGTGTTAAAAAAGAGGGGCAGAGCGTTCAAGGTCACAAAGGACAACGCTAGAGACCGCTGGAGACGTCTAGAACAAGGAGTCTTAGATCAGCGGACGCGTTTCACAAACCAGCAATCTAATAAACAGCCCGACATCTAACTGTCTCGGAATTAATAAACAGTCCCGGTCTTATCTATATCCCTGTGATATAACCCTAAATCCTAGATCGGCCGGGGAGAGAATGCTGTAGACATATATATATAATATATATCAAGAGCGGAGTAACTGCAGGGGATGCAGCAGGGATCAGCCTCAAGCGAGTACAGCCCGGTGGTTCTGCTCCTTATGCGTCCCTGCGTCTGGTGACCAAAGACAAAGAAAGCACCGGACGTTAAATAAAAATATATGATTAGAATGAATGTATGTTTGAATATTATTCTGCGTTAATTGTCGTGAATTATATAGAAGTGAAGATTAGGGGTTTTTTTTTAAAAAAAGCATGCGTTTCGGTAAATGTTGTCCTGGGTGGAGCGCGGCCAAAATAATATTTTTTAAAAAAATATATAACATTAATAATAATATTTAAAAAAAGACCAAGTCACACAGGAGCCGGGATTCTGGTGGTGGGCAGCGGCATCTTCAGAGCTGTCTTGTTTGATCAGAGCGCCAGCATGTGAGGAGCGGCCGCCGGCAGAATGCGCCCCCCCCCCCCCCGCCGTCCGACGACCGACTGGCTGGCTGGTCCTTTCAACATCTTCACCCCGGGGCTGCCGAAGGCTTCCACCGGGGGCTTCTCCACAGCCCCTGCCCCGCGCATGCAACCCTTTCTGCTCCGGAGAGAGAGGGGGGCCCTGGCTGCCCCTGCACAATGTGTAGTTAAATCAGAAAGACGGTGTTCCAGAAACCTCCCCGTATTAACTATACATTATATAGGGCATCTCGCTGATTTACCTATACATTATCTACGTCTCGGGGGCTTCTCTGACCTCCTCAAGCCCCGGCGATAGAAGGGTCAATGGTTTAAACCGGGATCTTCCCCGGCATTTATCGTCCGCCGGTTTATATCACCGACGGGATCCAATTATTCCGAGCGGAATCCTCAGCGAAGGAAACAATAACCGGCAGACAAAGACATTATTTCCACGGCCGAGCCGAGACGCTCTGCTTGCATTTAATATAAAGGAGAGCAAATCGGCGGAGCCGCGCGTTATTTAACCTGTTAGTGGCCGATCTGGGGCGTGCGGCCGGTGCCGCGCAGGTATGGGGGGGGCGGGGGGGGTCACCTTGCCTGCTCTCGTTTAGGGATTAAAAGGAGAGGGACGCGGATTAACATTCGTTCTAGAAATCAGGATGAGGTTTATGTGGCTCTCCGCAGTGTACGGCTAATCCACCCGCACCGAGATAGAGCGCCCTGGCCGCGCACGCTCCCGCTGTACAGCTCTGTGGCGTAGGACGGCGCTATACGAAGCCACAAGTCATTAGAAGAATCATCATTTGCTCTATACCTATCCAGAGAAACCGGCGAACTCCCAAACTGGAGACAGCGTTGTACAGCGCTACGGACTATGGTGGCGTAATAATAATAATAATAATAGTTATACCATACGGCGGGTAGGGTAAAAAAACAAACCGTGCGTTACCAGCAGGGGCATAAAAGAGGTTCCCGGCTAACAAGGGTATAAGAAACGGGAAGAACCCCGCCTGGGAAACGCAAGGAGAGAAAAACGTCACAACAGTCTGGGGAAGCTAATAGATCGTAAGCTCACAAGAACAGGGCCATCTTCTCCTCCTGTTCCAGTCTCTAATAACACAAGTTTATCTTATTGTAAAATAATATTTTTTTCTGCACTCCTGCCTGTAACTAAACCACGCGCACACTAACATGATGCATCGCTCTAACACTATACATACACATACACACCATCTCCCTCACACCACACATCTAACACCAATCACTCACTCACTCACACACACACACTAACATGATGCATCGCTCTAACACTATACACCTACATACACATACACACCATCTCCCTCACACCACACATCTAACACCAATCACTGACACACACACACACTAACATGATGCATCGCTCTAACACTATACATACACATACACACCATCTCCCTCACACCACACATCTAACACACACACACACACACTAACACCATGCACTCACACGTTGACTCCACGTACTAACACACACACACTCATGCTAACACCTGACATTAACACACGCGCTAACATCACACAGTAACAGTCCCACTCATATACTAACAACATACACTTACACACGCTAACACCGTCTGTTCACACACAAGCACATTCTGACATCATACCGTAACACACATTTACTCTAACACCGCGCACATACCTACACACACACACTCACTCACTCACCCACAAACACTCACTCTCTCCCACCGTGGCTGCTGCTATTAAAGCTCCCGTCCCCATTACTCTCGGTGTGAGCTGCCATGCTAATCGTGCCCTAAAACTGCAGGGTTACTTAGTGTGAGTTCCGTGGCCCCGTCGGGCTCCTTGGTTACTCCCCGACCTCACCTCGTATTCACCCGGGGCAGATATTAAGTAGGGGGGGCAGATATTGAGTAGGGGGGGGCAGATTCTCTCTGTGGTTACATGGCGGTCGCATTGCATATTCAGAAGGAACTCCAGGCACCCGGCAGGTTCCTTGAAGAATTAAAAGCTCGTGAATAATGCATGGGATGAGCTGCACTAAAAACCTTCCTCGAGCCTTCGGAGCCGGAGCGCGCTGCAGCGATCAGAAGCGGAGCGACGATGACGATCTTATATGTGCCTGCGCTGCATCCACCGCACATCCACGAACCTCAAGTGAACCCTGAACGGGTCGTTAAAGAAGTTTAGACGTTTGATTTCAGGGACCATAAACAAACATGTGGAGCTTTGTAAGCAGAAGGGGTGGTAGATAAGCAGAACAGCCTCCCAGCAGAAGTGGTAGAGGGTAATATAGTGAGGGGATTAAACATGCGTGGGATAGGCATGTGGACGATTGATTAAGACTTTACAGCAGGAGAAACGGGCGACTAGACGGGGGGCCGAACGGGGCTAACAGGTTCTAGGTTTCTATTTTACCCCAGATCCGGTTCCTACCCCCTGGAGTAACAATTATTAAGGTATTCACTAAAGCTGGGACTGGCTGACTTTACTATACACGGCGACATCCCCCATGCACCTTTTCACCGGTTTCCTCCGTCCGTGGCTCGGATAGAACCCTCTTGGCCAACTTCGTTCAGTCCCTGAAGGGGTTAACACATCTATTTAAGCCCGAAATCCTCGGTGATTCCCGGGGTGCGTAGGACAGAACTCGGTTATATATTACAGATCAAAGAAACGGAATCCGAACGCTTACACGCCAAACGAATTCCTGCGTTTATCCACAAAAAAATGGCATTAACGCTCGACGCAATTCCCGGGAAATATATAAATTCAGCGAGTAACGGGGAGCTGCGGACAGAAGATAATAAAACGGCTCCGGCTCCAGAAACCGAGGTTTATTAATTATTATTATCACTATTATTCATTACTTATTCTAACAATTATTACTATTCTTATTATTATTATTATTAATATTATTGTTAATTGGTAATTTTTACTATTATTGTTGCTATTATGACTGTTATTGTTACTATTATTATGACCATCATAATTACTATTATTGTTGTTATTGTTACCATAATTATCCACCCTACTTGGTCCTCGTCTTAGATTCAGGAGCCGTATGCCTACTCCACGCAGGTTTTAAAATCCCCTCGCTGGATTACCCTCTACCACCTCTGCTGGGAGGCTGTTCTGCTTATCTATCGCCCTCTCAAAAGAAAACCGATTCTTCGTTGAAGGTCATCAGAAATCAGCGCCATCAAACCAGAATTGGATCGGACTCGCCTGCTGGAGAACATGGCGGCCACCGGTCTGTAATAATGGAAGCTCTTGAGATGAAACCCTTCCGCCCCGACTTCCCTATCAGGACGAGGAGCACAGTGGCCCCCGCCATTCACATTTGCCCTCCTGCCCCAAATCAGGTGACGCTGCGGGCTTCTCATTGATCCGTTAATCAATATGTTGGGGGGGGCAGCGGAGCGCAGTGCGTCCTGCGACGGGTTACATTGTAACGCTGCGGCTGCGTGGATAACGCCCGGTTTCTCCGCCTTTACCAGCTGACTATGGGCTTCTTTGTGGGCACCGCCAGACCCCTTTCTCCCTGACCCTTCGCATGCCAGGTGGGAGCACGACACATTTTTGGGGGTATAAATGTCAATTTTGTGAGCCCCGTCACTGCAAGGCTCAGGTCATAAGGGATCAGAAACATGCAACTACGACCCCGGTAGACCAGCCGCCGGTAAGTCTGACACAAGTCGTTGGTTACTTTGTCACAGGTGAATGGAAAAGGGGAATTCTACAAAAGTGAATAAAAATAGAGATCGATGAGAAAGAGGAAAACTCTGACCCCAAATCCCAGCCGCTTCCTCCTGCGGAAACCCCTTCCTCTCCGTCCCCCCGCCTCGGGTCAGGTCGATTTCCGCGATTCCTTTGACAAAACGGTCGCCGTGCCTGGGGTTATTTTTGGGTGCATTTAGTGCTCGATGGGTAATGAAACCTCATTGATTTGTTTTAAAATGCTTATTTACAGGAATTCAAACATTTAACCCTTTAAGGACAATGGGCGGTCCTTAAACCCATTGAAAACAATGCATTTTGAGCCCGTACATTGTCTTGGCTTTGTCATTAAGGGGTTAAACATTAAGAATAACGGACAGTCGGCGTTCCATACGCACATAAATCACCGGTATATAGCTGGATAACTGTTAGTCACCCTGCCTTGGGGTAAAAACAATCCTTCTAAACACCCGCTTTGGGTCCTGGATAAAGAGCTCACGGTGGCTTCAGGTTGCCGTCGGCCACTCGATGCGTTTATATCAGAGGGAAAGATCAAGCCGACACAGGACGGAAACTTTATCTATTCAGTGACCCGCAGCGGGGCGACTTTAAATTATTTTCCTGACACAAAAACATTTAGATATTTTGCCCCGTGACGCCTTTACTCCGGCAACCAGCCCGGGAGCGAGTCTGGGCCTAGGGGCTCCTGGGCGCAGTATTCCCTCAGTGACCACCCCCCATAACTAAAACACACGTATGTCATGCAAACGACTCCACTCACGCTAACACTATACACTTACATACACATACATACCACACTCCATTTCACTCCTCTCCCTCGCACAACTGACCCTGTAACATTGTGTGCTGACACACACGCTAACACCACATACTAAACACATACACACACTCATGCTAACACCACATACATACTCATGCTACACTAGCAGACACTCATGCTGACATCCTATACCCTATACTAAACATACCTACATGCTAACACCACACAATACACATGTAAACACTATACACACACTAACATCATACAATAACACACACTCATTCTTAAATACCATGTACATACTCACTCTAACACCTTATATTTATGCATGCACACACTCACCTTAACATCATATATTAACACCATACACTTACACACCTTCACTCTAACACCATACACTTATGCAAATACATAACATCATACACCTATACACACACTCACTCTAAAATGACATTCTTACACACACTCAGACACTATGCGCATTCTCACTAGCTATAACACCAGGTACACAGACATGCATACATACAGACATACATACATACATGCATACAGACATACACACACTCATCCATGCAGCTCAGTTCTGCCCCTACTTCCCTCCCTGGGACCGAGTTAAACCCACAGCATTTCCAGTTATGAAGACTTCCGGCTCCAACCACACACACGCACACACGCGCACACATACACGCACACACACACATCTCTGCTTTTCTCCGCGTCACTTAATCATTCACTCGTTAGAACGATTACAGCTAGGAGTGGATGTTCCGGGCTTCGGAGAGACTTCGCTGCCATTACCAATTAGTTGCTGTCAATACTTCCTACAGCCGTGGATTCCTCTCTCTACGCGAGACGGTAAATGACGGGTACCTCGCAACTCCATTTTCATTTCAGATCAAGAGGCGATAAGAGGGTGGTGATTAAGTGGAACAGCTGCCCATCAGAAGTGGTAGAGGTGAATGGTAGACGGTGGGGTTATTTAAGTCATGGATTACATCTGAGCGCTCATCGCGTCCCTTCCTTTTGGCCAAATTCTGCGGACCCTCTGATATTTGTATACACAACGCGTTTCCCTATCCGACCTCGATGACATCACAAATCCATCCAGATACCCGGCTCTCCGATTAATAGAATTCTGATAAATATACAAATGTTCTTGCCGCGGGATTTATGAGCCGCTCAAATTGCGATAAAAGACCTTCTGCGGTGCAATCGTCATGGAGACAGCTGCAGGTTTTTTTTTTTAATCTATCGCATGCCATCCACGACTTGCAAGAGGCTCTTCTGATCCCAACGATTGTTTCTGCATTAAATTTGCCGGACATCAGCTGTAAACCTGTACTAATCCGCAGTGAAATAGCAGATGTTCCGCTACATTTCCTAGCGGGCTGGAACCCGGCCAACTGGAACAATTATAAGACGAATTCGTTTGGAACCAAAAACCTCTTATTTTATGGAGGAAAAAAAAAAACACAAACTGCTTTTCCAAAACGCAAACATCAAGAGCCAGTAATTAGAATATCAAAATATAATTAAACATTCTTAACGATCTGATACGGTCTCTGCAACTGATATGATTCACCTGCAAGAGACCAGCGAGTATTAACAATCTCATAGAAAAACATAGAACCCGCCGGCAGAACGGCCCCATCCGGCCCCCGTCTAGTCGCCCGTTTCTCCTGCTGTAAAGACCATAATCAGTCGTTGGTCTCGTCTTAGATTCAGGAGC
>VKOC01000008.1:19247726-19260309 GCA_009364415.1 Spea multiplicata
TATTACTCTATACAGCTCTGGGGGACAGCTGGCACATGTTGTTTCCAAGGATTTATTTCCGTTGCTCAGGAAAGCACCGGGGAGAAGGTTGTAAAATATCGTAGATTTCAGTATTGTGTATTTTGGGTTCCGCACTGAAGCTGGGGAAGGAAATGATGGCGTTTTTTTTATCAGAATTCTTTCTATAATATTCCACTTAAAGGAGCAACGCATACATCTGCATCGCGCACGCGCAGAGCGGAAAAACACAAAAGAAATACGAGAATCCAAAGATAGGGTAAAATGATTTATCGTTTTGGGGTAAATTACTATAAATATAAAACTACATTAAAATCAGAGGCGTTTACAGGACAAAGTTCAGGTTTCCGGATGATCCCCGTCTCTAAGGAAATGTATGGAATTTAATGAGAAAATAGTTATTTAATAATTGTGTTTTTTGGTTAAGACTTGTAGGGACAAATACCCAGTAAAAAAAAAGTCCAAAAATGATAAAATACAAAAAAAAAACCAATTACAAAGAAAACCCAAATTGAGTTTCTCAGGTCTGCCTGTATTCGTTAGGATGAAGCGCTGGGTAATCGGCACAGGCCGGGCTGCGGCAGAACATGCGCCGAGGAGACAGACAGACGGACAGACGGACGGATGGAAACAGAAATCCTACATTTCTGTAAAAAAAAAAAAAGGGGACGTGTTTGAGTTTCAGCGGCCAGAAGAGAGCATTTTTTCCATCGGTGCGTCACGCGGAGCCCAGAGCGGACGCTCCATGCAGCCAGCAAGACCCACGGGATGAGGGTCCGACGCATCCAGAGCCAGATCGGGGGCTCATCCCCAGCCGGCGATTCCAAAAACGGGGCGACGTCCAAACGTTACGCCCCGGGGACGCGGACTCTGTATAAAGTAAGCAGGAATCACCAGATACCCTCTGGATGGGGCTACGTCATGCTGTCTTTATATTACATATCCATCTAGATTGTAAGCCTACGAGCCGAGCCCTCTTATTGTAACCAAACGTCCGGACACGGGACAGGCTGAAGAACGCGGCATTTAGTGCATCTTTTTGAGGATTTTTACAGGGTTCTGAGAGGTTTATCTGCTGGGTTCGTCTTACATCAGAGACAATGTAAATATGTCGGGGGGGGGGTCTATGAGAAAAATCTTACATCTGGGGACGGCACAAGCTCCGTTAACCAATCAGAAGCCTCCTAATATCCAAATAACGCCACAAACCCTGTAAATCCATAAAAAAAAGCGTCTGTCGCTCTTTAAATGCAATTCGACTCCAACTCCCATCATCCATTCTGCCGTCAATCTAAACCAAGATGGTTTACGGATACTTTGTTTTCTGAATAGATTGTGTTTGTTTGTTTGTTTACGTCGCTGTATATGGTACACATTCTATACGTTATACCCCTATACAGGACGGGAACATCACCCCCTACGGAGGGCAAAAGGCCACGGATTTCCGCTGATCTCTTGGACTTTACTAGCCACGGACTCGTAAAAGGACAGCCGGCCAGCGGCACAGAGCGTTAACGCTGTAATGGCCGAGCACATCGCACAGCAGCTGTCTCGGCGCGGGGAGCGAGAGGGCTTTATTTGGGAGCAGTCTGTGTGCGAGAGCGTGCCAGGGGCCCGACCAATCAGAGGCCGCCGAGCGGGCCGCACGACATCATCGCTGCAATTCTATATCCTGCATTGCAACAAGGGTCACATGCTCGCTCAGACTGCCACATCAGTAACTCCTGTTACTACGGCAACTGCTTACTTCCATATCAACTGTGAGCCTGTCTCCATGGAAACACGTATACAAGAAAAATTCCTCTCCGCAGCCGAGGACCAGATGGCGGGGG
This sequence comes from Spea multiplicata, assembly GCA_009364415.1. NCBI lineage: Eukaryota > Metazoa > Chordata > Amphibia > Anura > Pelobatidae > Spea > Spea multiplicata. The sequence goes on from VKOC01000008.1 coordinate 19,249,577, forward strand.
ATTCGGAGCGGATGGTGGGGGGCAGATTATAAGGGGGGGGGTTAGGCAGAGCTTGATATAAACAGCTGGATAAGCACCTCAAAAAGAACCGACCCGGTTACCGACCCACTTACCCCCGGGGTATTACTTAGGGGCAAAACAAAGCGAGCGTTACATAACGGGAAGATAGAGGGTCCGTCAACAGGAGGGACTTTCAGACCTTGCAGGGTACAGTTTGTTACTATCTTTAAAACAACGTGTGAAAAATTTTACTAAACCTACAATCTTTCAGCAGATCGGCCCCATCCGGCCCCCGTCTAGTCTCCCCCGTTTCTCCTGCTGTAAAGACTCAAACCTTAATCAGTCGTCGGTCTCGTCTTAGATTCAGCAGCCGGATGTCTGTCCCATGCATGTTTAATACCCTCACTGTATTACCCTCTACCACTTCTGCTGGGAGGCCGTTCGACTAATCTACCACCCTCTCAGTAAAGCAAAATAAAGCACCCTTTACTTGTCTCAAAGCGCAGCGCAGTATTATTCTTACTGTCTGGAAAATCTCGCCATTGCTGACAAAACAAATCGATGATAAATAAAAAACATAAAATAAAAAAAAGTCTTGTTTTTAAACACAATAAACGCGTCTCTTCGCTACATTTCCAAAGCAATCATTTTTCAAATAGTTATTTCAAAAAAAAGTTGCTGGGGACGTAAATTCTGTTACTGACTGGGGGCGCCGCTCACGCTGACGGAGAAATACGAAGGGCCTTCTGGAGATATAATAACTCCTAAAACTAATATTCAGAGGCCTTGGAGGGTCCGGCGCTCATCTCTCTCCCACCAGAAAGAGTTAATGAAGGTCAGACAGAAGCGGAGAGCGACCCCCTTCCCCGCCATGAACACCCCCTGAATCCAATGACCACCAGAGAAAGAGGGTCTGCAAATTCCCCCCAGATTCCCAACCAGCTGCAATGATGTCATCAGAGACGGCAACGTCCCAAAACCCAGCGCACCGAGGCGGTTTAAGGGTTAAGGCCCTCAGAACAGAAAGCACATGCCAAAAAAAAGGGGGATTATTCACTAAAACATGCATCCGTAGGTGCGATAAGAGCCTCGCCGGACAGGACCCCAGCGGACCCCCCAGCCCCCGATTAGGCAATGTTGGTAAATGTCTTTTTTTTATTATTTACTGGTTTATATAGCGCCATCGCATTCCGCAGCGCAGTACAATTGGGATAATTCCGTCCAATCACAGGCCAGACTGACTCCAAAGACGTCACCGAATAACTCACATTGTCCCCAAAAATGTGCGACCGCGAGCAGAAGGAACGCCACTCACGAGCCGTGAAGTACAGTTTTTGAACTTGACCCGAGGATTTGGGGCAGACAACTTATATTACGTGTTTTAACCCTTTAAACCACAAACTACACCCAATTCTTTGCCTTTACGAGCAGAAAAAAAAAGAAAAATAAAAGCTTTCGCCGGCCGGTAATAAAACGAAGACAAAGTTCAAACCAAAATAAGCAAATAGGGAAGATCCAGTCCTGGCCGGAAGCGAAAAGAACGTCTGACGGCGGAGAAGGCAGGGCGGCGGATTTTCACAGCGGCCCCCTTATAGAGGCAGAATATCGCGGAAGTGAGAATAAAGAGAAAAAACCTCAATAAAGACAGGGAAAAAAAAAAAAACAGCGGTAACAGAAAACCTCTGAGACTTTCCTGCGATCTTCAGGAATATTCAGTAACGCAGGTTTTAGAATACTGGAGAATAGTAAAAAAAACTGTTAATTCAACAAAAAAAAAGTGTTAAGAAACGTAACAAATTCTCCAGGAAACACCGGCGGCAGCAATACGTCTAAATATTTCACTTTAAAAATATTGGAATTGCGAGGTTTCAGTGAATGGGCTGCTTGTAAAGTTTTAGTTAGCGCAGAGGGGGTTAAAAAAATAAACAAATCACTTAAATAATCCTGGAATCGGTCAAAGGAAAGATCCAGCCAGAAACAAGGCAGCGGAAATCACAATGCTGGATGCCCAAGTTCATAGTTTTATAACAATCATTAAGCGCTGTGTACAGGGGGGCTATAATTGTGGAGCAATCGCCATGGAAACCAAGGAAACGTTTGCACTTTTAACCCTTTACGTTTGGCTAGCACCGAATCGTTCAGTTCGCAAAGATCTGAAGAGTCGTTAAAAGGAACTGAAATAATATTTATAGAAAAAAAAAGAAACTCGGGTTTGGGAAAATTAAAAAAAAAAAAAAAAAATTCAACAATAAGAAAAAACTGCCCTAAAACGCAAGCAAACCGTGGGAAAAATTTTAGGAAACCCCCACGTTTCTTCCGAGAGTCATTTTCAGTCATTTTCGAGACGCCGAAACAGGAGGCTAACAAAATAAGATATTTGAGGCCCCCCCCCCAGCCGGGTCTGAGGCTCGGCGGTCGCCATGGAGATCTTACCTGACTTCTGTCCTTGTCGACTTTCTTAAAACACTTGTTCAAGGACAGGTTGTGCCGCACGGAGTTTTTCCACCCCGTGGGGGCGTTGGCGAAGTACGGGAAGTGTTCGAGGATCCAGTTGTAGATGTCCTTGACCGGCAGCTTCTTGGTCGGCGAGTCCTCGATGGCCATGAAGATGAGGCAGCTGAAGGAGTACGGCGGCTTGCAGTTGGCGTTCTGCTTGGCGTCGTAGGGCATGTCCGACGGGGCGGGCGACGGCGGGGTGTCGTCGTCAACGTCCTGCACCGGGCTGACGCTCCGCAACCCGCTGTCCCCGAAACTCTTCAACAAGTTCTTGCTCTCGTGCAACCAGTTCAAGTTAGTGAGCTCCTCGTCCTCCATGGCCCCCTTCTCCTTGGTGACTTTGAGGGCGCGCGGCGGGAAGTCTAGGTCGAAGTCATCGTGCAGGGGGTTGGATGGCGCGTTACTCCGGTAACACTGGCTGGAAACACTGATTCCGGTGCCTTCCGCCTTCTTACTGGGGGGCATGACTGGACCCATTTAGGCGAAGACTCCTGGCGAGAGAGAGAGAGCGGGCGTTACACGGAGCGGGCATAAAACAGGCAGCGTCGGCAGCGTGAGAACACAAACACAACCCCAACGCAGACGCGCGGCAATTAGCAACGCAACTTGGATCCACCGCGCCGCCACCAGCATGGCAGCCATCGCGAGACAGACGGCACAGTCTGCCGGGGGAAGCGGAGGGGGAAGGGGAGTGCGACAGCTTTCACGCCAGGAGGGGTGCCGCTAATAACTCGCGACGTATACACAGAGCGCGCACGGTGCCGATCCCACCAAACCCACGGCCCCCGGAAGAGCTGGATTCCGGGGAACCTGCATTCTGCCCCCCATCCCACCCAACAGACAGAAGCGTACCCCCCGGGGGCACCCCGACTTTTACGTCAGGCTCCAGACTTCACTGCGTTATAGACGTTATTGCTTCCCACGGTCGGGTTCTACAGAACTCGGCTCCCGGCAACCCCACTCGGATCCTAATAAAAAGAGTTTATTATTACATCGGCCCAATGAGTCGTCATGACAACCGGTCATGAGCGACATGTACAAAAGTTAATGTGTACGGAAACATATTACAGATAAATATATGTTTTAATGTATAGGGGAAGAGCCAGGAGAGAAAGGCTTATCGGGGAGAAAATAATATATAGCTTTATAGCAGCAGACATGAGCTCTGAGGAGCCGGCCGTCCCGTTACAGACGACTCAAGTGCCCCCTGAGCAGCGAGGAATCAATCTTTATAAAGCTGCTGAGCAGACGTCCCGTGAGAGCCGTAAACATACGGAATCCACCGGCTAAACGGGTTACAGCCGCCACCGGCACGGCCGGGAGTCTCACGGGAAAAAAAACCCCCGCGGGCATTAAACAGCAGGGCAGAATATGGATTTGGGAGAAGAAAAGGAAAAATAAACTCACGTAACGGAAGCTAAAGGAGTTTTTTTAAAAATTAATTATTATTTTTGAAAAATAATGAAATTCTGTAGAAACGACATGTTTGAGCCGCGCTGCGGATTATGACGGCGCCATATAACCCCGTACTCAGCATTATCAGAATGCAAACATATACATTTATATCAGAGCGATATACAGCGCCTAGCAAACCAAAGCTACACAAGAGCTGACGATCTAGGAGAAGGTCTTCGCGGAGCTGAAGTTTGTTGTGTAAACACCTGTGGAACATGCGCGACCTCGCACAGTTGTGTTCTATTTTGATACATACGTGTCGGCCGGTAACAGACACGGGGTTTCGGGGGCCGCGCGTCACACGGAACACCTCCAGCTGTCACGCTCCATCTGCCCCCCCCCAAGCTCGCGGACGGAAAACCATATCATGGCTGACAGGAGAGTCATTTCATCGCACCGTTTCTGTGACAACAACACGCTTCCCCCTAAGAGACCGCCGCTAACCCCCTAAGAGACCGCCGCTACCATACAGAGAGCCGCTAACCCATAAAAGACGCGCTAACCCCCTAAGAGACCGCCGCTAACCCCCATAAAGACGCCGCTAACCCCCTAAGAGACCGCCCGCTAAACCTAAGAGACCGTACCCGCTAAGACCGCCGCATAAGAGACCCGCTAACCTCCCTATTGGCCGCCTACGTCTAGAGGACCGCCCGCTAACCCCCCTAAGAGACACCGCTAACCCCCCTAAGAGACCACCGCTAACCCCCCTAGAGAACGCCGCTAACCCCTAAGAGACCGCGCTGCTAACCCTAAAGAGAGCGCTAACCCCCCTAAGACGCCGCTAGTAGAACCGCCCCCCTAAGAGACCGCCTAAACCCCTAAGAGACCGCGCTAACCAGCCCCTAAGAGACCGCCGGCTACCCCCCTAAGAGACGCCGCTAACCCCTAAAGAGACCGCTGCTAACCTCCCCCTAAGAGACCGCCCCTAACCTCCCCTAAGAGACCGCCGCTAACCCCCCCCTAAGAGACCGTGGCTAAGTCTCTGTCACTCGCACCGCAGACAGACGGCAAACCTCTCGTCACCCGCGATACTCCGAGAATTCCAGCACACGGCAAAAAAAACACTCATTTCTCTTTAAATTAAAAATGTTCTAATTAATGCTTTTCCCCCCTCTTTTTAAAATCACCAGGAAAGCCATAAACTCCTCCCCCAAAGCGCTTCGCCCGCAGGTCCGCCGAGCTCCTGGCCTGAAGGGCTAACGCTCTAACGCTCTCATCATTCGCAAAACGACATAAAAAGAGACGGACTTTGTCTGAAAACAGAGAAATCCGACCGCTTGAGAGAATCTGCTTCAGCGTCTGATATCATTATTTCAATTATTTATTATTATTATTATTATTATTATTATTATTATTATTATCATTAAATGTTTCAAACACAGACACGGCTATTACAGAAATACGGCTCGGAGCGAGAGAGCGGGGGAGAGAGAGAGAGAACGAAAGAAAGAGAGAGCGAGAGAGAGAGAGAGCGAAAGAGAGTGCAAAAGAGAGAGGGTCTCATGCGGTAAAACAGACCGCTTTGCGGACGCAGTTGCCCCACAAGTTAATGCATCCAATTTAGATTGCAAGCTCTGCGGGTCACCGTGCACAGCTCGCACGGGTGAAAGGCACACAAAGGGTTACTTTGCATTTGCACAAGTAACGCGCCGCCGGCAGCTGCTCCCGAGACCCCCCAGCCTCTAAGCTCTGTTTACAGGTTTTCCAAACACAATGGGGGCAGCGGGGAGAGGCAGAGACCCCTCGGACCCTCCATTCATCCCGCTTTACGGGGGACGCCGCGGAGCGCTGAGCAAACACCAGACTTCATTGGCAGTAAATGTGGTGGCAGCAGCTGGGGGGGGGGGGGGGACTCTGGACTCCATATTGCAACATAATTATTTACAGTACAAAGGCTTCCAGCTGGAGCTGGGATTGGACCCGTTACAAGTCAATCCTTGTTGCTAGGAGACGGCTAAACGACCCCCCCCCTCACTCCCCATACTGGGGACTGCACACAGAGGGTGACCCGACGGGAAGCGCTGCTGCAGAACCTCTTGGGGTGACAGACGTGCAGTTGCTGTAGGAGGGGGGCAGAGCTGTGATTATTGACAGGGTCGCTTCTCAAGAGGTTCTGCAGCAGCACCGGGGGGGGATGTCTCCGTATAGACACTATGTGGCCGGAGGCTGAGAGTAATAGGAGTTCGGAGTAGACCGGCAAGCTGCCCTGGAGAGTGCGAGACAGCAGACAACTTCAAAGCCACTCCGGCTAAACAGAAGCCGCACCGCAGCGGAGAACCCCACAGCCCCCCCACTCTGTCCCGGTGCCCCCTCACACCACTCCCACGTGACCCAGTTACCTGGCAGCGCAGCCTCCTACCCGGTGCACCCCACTTTCTCTCGCCAATGTCCGGTACGCTGTCCCGGTCACCCTGGTAGGGCAGCTCCACGCTCCAGGGCCGACAGTGGCGTCCGCACACAGGGGGGGGGGGGGGGGGAAGAAATTCTTCTAACAAAACCACATGACAGAAGGGGAAACGTGGGCGGGCTGGGGGAGGGGGCAGACAGGGGAGGAGAACACCCGGGGATGGGGGGGGCAAAAGAGGTGACAGAAGCCTGCGGTGCCGTGTGCTGGCACTCAAGGTTATCATTTAACCCCTCCATATTTGGTAACAAAGTGGCATCAGCACCCTTTAATACGGGGGGGGGGTCAACACATGTACATGCCCCATTACTATTAGGGGGTCCTTAATGCGCCACAGATCTCAGGGGTGCTGCCAGCCTCTCAGCCAATTTCAACAGTAACTTCCCCAAGGGATCCCCAACTGCCCACCGGGGCACCCCAAGAGTTAAAGGAGCTGATGGGGGGGGCTAGATATGCCTCATACCCCACATATCACCCAAAGGGGGGGTCACATCCAGACAGATACTCACTGTGACAAAGCAGAGGGGTCCAGAGACTGTCACATCAGAGACCCCTGGGTACAGATGCCCCCTGGCCGGGTACAGATGCCCCCTGGCCGGGTACAGATGCCCCCTGGCCGGGTAATCAGACTCCTTCGCAGCAGCTGCAGAGATCCAGTAAAGCTTGAAAGTAAGTTGAAGGAGCCGCAGACATCGCAGAAGTTATTCAGTCCTCCCGGTGAGCCCCCCAAATGAAGTGCAAGACACCCCCTGACAGCTGCGCTGGGCACAGGGGCAGCAGGAAGACCGGGGGTGGGAAGCAGCCATCGCCTCGTCCTTCTGCTGGCTGGAGATAAGATTTCTCCTCCTTTATCTCAGGGCCATTTTGAGTATGAGAGCTCCTGGGAACCCTCCCTCGCTCGCTCACTCACTCACTCACTCGCACACTCACTCACTCGCTCGCACACCCAGCGCGAGACACAACAAATGGCTCCTTCTGTGGCTTATGGGGAGGCTCCCGGCGGCTCGTGTGCTGAGTGCTCGGCGGCGGCGGCGGCCATGGGAAGTGACTCAGCCTCCGCCGTTTGTGTGAGGAGTGGAAGCTGCAGCCCGCTGGGACACTCTGCTGGCGGAACCGTATACACCGGGGCTACGCGGCCGGCAAACCCTAGCACTCTCAGCCAGCCCCGACGCAACCGCCGCCTACTGCTCGCCGTCAGCCAGATCTCCGAGAGTCTCGCCGCTTCGGCCGGCTGAGCGTTCTGAGATTTGTAGTCGGAATGAGCTTTTTGGGGGGGGGGAAACCCCTCTTACAAAATGCATTTAATTTGGGGGGGGGGGAAATAAAATAACAATCTCAGGGATATCCCGCCAGCAGACAGAAATGTTTCAAATTCTCATTTCTTTACCCAAAACACAGAGCCAGAATTCCGCGCGTCGTTGACAAATAATTCCGCGTTTTGCAACATTTTATACGTTAACCCTTGAGTTACCAGGCGGTAATTGATTTATGACGCATCAACGCTCCGCCGTCTGATCCGGCACTGAAAGGTTAACGGGGGCTAAGAGGGGGGTTCTGATGGACCCTCCGCATGCAGCGCAGTACAAGGGATTCCGCCCACCAGGCAAGGAAAGAGGGGCTCAAAGAGGGACTGGCTGATCTGAACAGGGACACTTAGGATGTATGGCTCCACTCAGTCTACCGTAAGACAAAACGTTTGTAAACAATCTCTTTTGTATTCCAGCATTGGATCGCCGCAGGTAAAAGGAGAGGTGTTTGAATGCATCCGCCTTCCAGCAGGGGGGGGTCCCGGGGAGCTCAGGGTGTCATTTAAACAAGTAGATCGTTATCAGGACAATAAGGAGTTAATTAATATGCAAATCCAAGGACTGCGACTCTTAATATCCCGGCCGAGCCGGGATTTAAATGCCCCCAGTAGACTTCTGGTGCCCCCCCCGGACGCGCGGTCTGTACATTAAAGATATATTCGGGGAAATATATTCAATAATAAAATAATCAATTTCACTCAATTCTGGCTCAATTTATCGTCGCTCCTTCTGTCCAGATGACGCTTTGGGGGGGGGGTCGCCAGATGCCGGCATTTATAGGGTTAACGAGGGTCTGCGCAGGGGATAAAGGCAGATTAGGGTGTGAAAGGCGATGTTTGGACACGGCGGCGGGGCGGAGGACTCGTGTAACTGCAGCCGCAGACCCCATTTACACTCTGAAAAGGCGACTAATAAGCTCATTGACCGCCTATAAATTATTCACGAGAGCGCCGGCTCCTCTCGAGACAATCGCAAAAGTCAACTTTAAAGCCCATTTACCCCGAGACGCCCCGCCAGCGGACAAAAGCCGCGCATCCTCGCTCCACTTTATGGCCCGGGATGGCAGGGATAATGAACTCCGGTAAACCTCAGCCGCTTCGCCACGATTCATACCTCCCAAGAGTCCCGCTTTTGTTTGGCCAATCCCGAGGCTTTTATTTTTTTACTTTAAACCAAAAAGCACTTTATGAAAGAAGACATTTTATACGGAGCGGGCGGATTGATTTCCACTGTCATTCAAGAGAAAGCAAAACAAAATAGTTCTGCGTGAAACCCAGACCCGCGGGAGATTGGCCCCGTTTGCGCCCGTCGAGTCTTAGATTCAGAAGCCATATGTCTAGACTATACTATATATATATTTTTTTTTAAATCCCTTCACTGTATTAGTCTCTACCACTTCTGCTGTGAGGCGGTTCCACTTATCTACCACCCTCACTGCATTATATTCAACGTCACTGATATAACATTCAAGTCTTCACACAAGTAAGGCTCAGGGAGCGGATCCTCCATTCAGATAACACGGGGTTAAGTGACCCGCCAGAGAAGCAAGGGAGCCAGAGCGAAAGCTTTGCATGATGGGAGTGAGAGGGTAAGAGAGGGAGAGTGTATGTATGGCAGAGTAAGAGTGTATAAGTGTGTGAGCATGAATATGTATGTGTGTTGGTGAGTGAGTGTGAGCGAGCATTTATATGTGTGAGTGAGTTTGTGTAAGTGTGTGTGTGAGCATGAGCGAGCATGTATGTGTGTTGGTGAGTGAGTGTGAGCGAGCATGTATGTTGGCGCTGATGAGTAGTTGAGCGAGCAGTTATATGTGGAGTGAGTTTGTGATAAGTGTGTGTGTGTGAGCATGAGCGAGCATGTATGTGTGTTGGTGAGTGAGTGTGAGCGAGCATGTATGTGTGTGTGCAAGTATACGTGTGTTGGTGAGTGTGTGTGAGCATGTGTATGGGTCAGTGAGTATGTGTGTGAGTATAATTATGTGCGTTAGTGTGAGTGTGTACATTCGCTTAAGTGTCAGAGTGTAAATGTGAGTTACCACATCAGGGCAAAGGGCCGACGGGGGCCACTCGGCTTCACCTGCCCCCTGAGCCAGAAGGTGCCAGCCCTCCTCTGCTGAAACATGAAAGAAGTTGTTGTTGTTGTTGTGTTTTGTGAAACAAATAAACGTAAAAGTAACAGAACCGAGTCCCACGCAGCTTTCTTTTCTTTTCATCGGACGGAGGGAAGCCGTTCTAGGTTACAGGAAGTGCCAGTAACTGAGAGGCGCTCAGGAAAAGCCTTCCCCCGGCTGTCCAGAAACGTGCACTCCATCCGTTAATAAATACATCTTATTAAAGTAACACGAGAAGGTTACAAGATAGCTAAACAGAAACGTTACTCTGTTACCTTTCTCTCCTTTTCTCTTCCTGTTTATTTTTACTTTAAAGGGTGGTAGATATGGAGCAGCCTCCCAGCAGAAGTGGTAGAGTGTAATACAGCGAGGGGATTAAACATGCATGGGATCTAAGACGAGACCAACGACTGATTAAGGTTTGAGTCGTTACAGCAGAAGAAACGGGCGACTAGACGGGGGCCGGATGGGGCCGATCTGGCGGCGGGTTCTGGACTTCTATTATTTTATAAGCAACAGTTGATAAACCGCTGCACTTTTAGGGGTAGAAACTGCACAAAGTGCCCCGCACCTAAACTCCAGCGCTACGCAACAAAAACAAGTGGTTTCCATGGCAACTGCTCAACATTCAGAATCTTGCACCAAAGCCGCGCCAGTTTAAAAAAAAAAAGCTGCCCCAACCTATACGGCAAGAGCAGGACCCGAGCCTACGACGCACTCCATTAACCCTTCAGCCCCCAAACGCTCTGGTTTGCCCCTTTTCCGGGAAGAATCACCCAAACGCTTTCTTGCGTCCGTAAGGCTGCCGGCGGCCGTCAACGCTTTGCGCCGACAGGAAAATCACAGCCCTGCCAGGAGAGGGTTAAACAGTCGAGCCTCGTCACAGCGCTCCTTTAGGAGTTTCTGGCGCAGCCGACAAGCTGGGTTTTCATTACCTTCATAAATGCGGGGCAGTTTCTGG
>VKOC01000008.1:19282433-19300433 GCA_009364415.1 Spea multiplicata
AGAGAGATCGACTTCATCAGATCTACCAACAGGAGAGAGATTGACTTCATCAGATCTACCAACACGAGAGAGATTGACATCCTCAGCGCTCCCCCTGGTCTCTCCCCCGTGATTGATGAAGGTATATCGTCTAAACGAGTTTCCAAATGACTTCCCTATCGCAGACGTGAGAAGCCGCCTCGGATGCCGTATTCTTATCTGCTGAATATTTATGAGGTTTGGGAGTCTGTGAGCCGAGTGGAAACACCTGGAATGGAGAGCGAGCCGCTCATCGTCGGGGTTCCTCTCTATTTACACCACATAAGCCGGATTTAATATACGCGGCCGTTAAATATTTGTGACAGATCCATCGAGTCTCCACAATCTCAATAAACATCGTCTATTGTGCGTGCGCGGGGGTGGACGTTATGTGCAGAAGCGGTAATCATCTCGAGACGCAGGCTTTCAGCGCATATCTTTGCTTCTTGTCTTCTGGTAGATTAGGAATCCGCTTCTCGCTGGGAAATGAAGGTGGGACGGGGGGGGGGGGGGGGACCAGGTGTTACCAAAACACATTGTATCCAACCTTAGGCGTTCTTCAAAGGGTAATAATTGTATCAGCGCAAGGACATCTGAATCAGGCAACGTTTGGTTTATAACTGAAAGGGCTTCCCATTCTTGTCCAAAATCTGCGCATGGCCGCCGTTCATCAAACGGTGCGCCCCGGAGCCTTCGGAAGCTACATATCACGCAGGGAAGTTCTTCAGCCACCTGTCTTAGTAACTCTTTGGCCGTTGTGTCATTTCTGCCAGATACGATGATTAGAATGGGAAAAACTCCGCTTGGTCTTTATACCCGGGGGGGTCCGGCCGTAGCCTGGGTTGGGTAGTTAAAAGCAGATCTACAATAAATGGAATCGCAACATCCGACAAAGACAATGGACCAAAAGCCAAGAGATGAGAATACTTTTATACATATGCAGGGGTCAGGTGGACGGAGCCGCTGTTCTAGGCGGGTTGCTTATGGGCCAGCTTGCGCAGAGCTGGGAAGGGTTAAAGGTGAACAAACGTCATTTGTGATCAGCCATGCCCTAAATGTGCTTTTATCGGATGTCTCTGACCCATTTCTGCCGTTAAACGGAACTTCCTCGTGATTATAAACGGTCTTTCTTTGTCCTTTCCCTGTCTTTTTTTATGCGGAAGAGAGATTTGTGAATGCGTTATGAGGAAGATGAATTGTAAAAACTCGGAGCGATGATTAATTGTCTGCCGATGAGAGATTGCGAGACGGCTTCTTAAGAATCCAGAAACAACAAAGGAGAGAGAGAGAGAAAAATCAACTGCGGGAATCAGCGGAGGTGAAATGACACGGTACTGTGTATGGGGTTTCCATGGCAACCGGCGCTCGCAAGACAAATGCTTCCTATTCATTTGGATCCTCGTACAGGTTCATAAATCTAACTTGCAGAGAAAGCACAATCTCGAGGCGGCTCGGCTGCGCCCGCAGATAATTTTCTCCTGCTTCTAATTACGGCGCAGAAGCACAAAACAATGAGGTCGTTATTAGCCGACGATGAAGTGAAAGACTGAGGAGCGCACCTGCCACGCGACCTCGTGTTTATCTGACGGAGCAGGAGCTGGCGGGGCAGCCGGCGACCGGATCATAAAGCGCTGGAAATGGTTTCATGTAGGATGCTAATGAGCGCGCGGTAAAACGCGCCGGGCATTTTCACCAAATTTCTTTTATTTTTTAAAATAAATTTTATGCGAGTTCCAATCTGGCACCTCGAGTGTTAATCAACCGACGACCGGTTGGCGGATGATTCTGTGGCTTGGATATTTTAATTGGAGCAGATTGAGTGAACCTCGCGTGCCGTAGTTTGTCTCGCCCTGGCAGAGATCTTACGCCACAGATTTAACCATTCGAAGGCCGCCCAGGGGTGAATTAGACTGACTTCCGAAGGGTTAAAGTGTTTCTATGCAAATACAGCAGATTTGAGAGTTAACGGCCCCCCCTCCATAACGCAACATAAAGAAAGAAAAAAGCTGCTATTACCCGATTCACACATTGGCAGGAAAATGTTAATAAAACAAAGTTATATAAAATATAGCTATTCTAAAAAAAATTATAGTAAATAATTTAAATAAAACAAATAAATGAAACTGTAAATAAACAAAAATAATTTATAGATAAATATTTTTTCACATTCTTAATAACAACATAGACTAATTAAATAGTAATATATATATATATATATATATATACACACACACAACACCTATACACCTCCTAGTCTTGCACAAAGCATCAAACGCAGACTGAAACATTGAATTTAGTGCCTCCTGTATAAGAACAACAAAACTTTCAAAAGTTAAACCCCGAGAAACATTTATACAAAGGTTCAAAACACCAGCTGGAGTCCGTGAGTCCGGTCCCCACTATATATATATACACAATGCAGTGATAACTTTATTGGACTAACATGGTATTTAAAAGACAAGCTTCTCAGAGTTATCCTCTTTTCTTCTGGTCTGAAGCAATACTGACTTAAAACAAGTGATGGTGTTACAGAAGTGGGGTTGAGTGGGGTGTCGGAGAAGGGTAGGGGGGTTTGAGTGGGGCGTCGGAGAAGGGGTGAGTGGGGTGTCAGGAAGGGAGGGGGGTTGAGTGGGCGTCGGAGAAGGGGGGGTGAGTGGGGTGTCAGAAGAAGGGGTGAGTGGGGTGTCAGAGAGGGGAGGGGGGGTTGAAAGATAACTAAAAGGCCAGAACAAATAAACATAGGCTAACCAATTAAGATGAAGTTCATATAAAGTTGTGGCTGTGTCAGGAAACCAGAATCCATGTTAAGTTCCTCCTTTATGGTGTTGAAATCTGTTATCGTTTTCATCTCAAATGTTTTCCTTTCGTGGGAGTCTTTAATATTCCCTTTAAGCTAAACATACAAACACACATCCATACACACACTATATATATATATAAACACACACACCCTACCTTTGATATGCTTGGGGTCACTTAGTAGTTTTAATGGAAAATAATGACATTTCTGGCTGTAACGTAATTGCAAAAGGGTTTCTATCCATCAATTAACCTTTTAAACTAAAACTTCGACCAACGAACACAACTTGCCATTGGAGCACAGGAGTGATGGGAGTGATAAAGGGCCATTGGACCACAGGAGTGATGGGAGTGATTATAAAGGGCCATTGGAACAGGAGTGATGGAGTGATCAAAAGGGCCATGGAACACAGAGTGTGGGAGGGATTAAAGGGCCATTTGGAAAGCACAGGAAGTGATGGGAAGTGATAAAAGCCCGGTTGACAGGGTGATGGGAGTAATTAAAGCGCCATTGGAACACAGGCAGTGATGGAGTGTAAAGGGTCCACTTTGGAACCCACAGGAGTGATGCGAGTTAATTTAAGGGCGTTGGAACACAGGGTGATGGGAGTCATAACAAAAAGGGCCATGGGACCACAGGAGTGATGGGAGTGATTAAGGGCCAATTTGGAAACCCCCCCCCACCAGAAAAGTGATGGAGTATAAAGGGCCATTGAACACGAGTGATGGCAGTGATAAAAGGGCCATTGAGAACACAGAGTGATGGAGTGATTAAGGCCATTGAAACCAGGAGTGATCGAGTGATAAAAGCGGCGCCATTGGAGACACAGGAGTGATGGGAGTGATAAAAAGGCCTTGGGAACACAGGAGTTTGAAGGAGTGATAAAGGGGTCATTTGGGAACACCGGAGTGCATGGGAGTGATTAAGGGCCGTTGGAACCACAGGAAGTGATGGGAGTGATAAAGGCCATTGGACACAGAGTGATGGAGTGATAAGGGCCATTGAACACAGGAGTGATTGGACACAGTGATAAAGGGCCCCTGTACGCCTATGAAGAGATTCCATAAAAAATCAACATTAACCCTGTCTGCGCTGGATTTCTGATCCGTTTCGCTTGAACGGTGGTGTATATATTTATATATATTGGTTGCCAAATACAAAGTTGTATATCCAGTTCTATCTTACTTTACACATAAAGAATTTCTATTCTACGGCTCACAACGTGCTTCTCTTGACCAGTAGTAGTCAGAGCCGTGGAGGTTACCGGTGGTGATGGTAACAAACTGCAGACTTTATTTACTGATAAAGGGGGTTTGTAATCACCCAAAAGAAGAAACTGAATGAATCTTACCGGAACGCCTCCACCGCTGTCTGTTCACACATGCGTGGGCACACGTGTTTGAAGGCACGTTTAAAATCATCCGCTGTTAGATAACCACGACCTGACCACAGAAATAAAACTGTGATTATTATGTCAAACATTAAGTTATTTGCAGTCATTTATAGCTAACAGAAGGGGCAGTTGCAGGTTTTAATGCACCCTCAGAGTAAACATACAATAAAGTAAGCACTTTCTACAATAAATTATAAAAGTTAATCTAAAATGTAATGAAAATGCACCTAACAGAATTGTAAATATTTTGAAATATTAAACATATTTAGGGGCTCATAGGGCATAGGGGGTCGGATGAGGGTCCTGAGGTGTGGGTAACATTTTTGAAAAGGTGTTCCTATTTTCAGAGACTCGATCAGGAATAAATACTCACAATGAGCATCAAACACCGAGAAGATCTGTCTGTGGTCTCCGATGCTTAACTGGGCTGCTTTCTTTATAGTCATCATTTTCAGAAAGTCATCCAGTGTCACCTCTAAAAAGAACAAAATTGTGCATTATGAAGAGACGCGAGATAAAGAGATGTGGAAACGTGACTAGCGAGTCCGTGGCACAACAACAGAGCTCCCTAAATCCATATGTCAGGGCCATAGCTCTTAGCCAACTGACTACCAGACATTTGAAATACCTAATGGCCCTTGGGCCACTACAACAAGATGAGGAAGTAGACAGGAATGCTGGACACACAACGACAGAAAGCCCAAAGAGGCAAGAACGTTGGGTCAGCAGGGTTCCTGGCTAGAACTTAAGATACTTTTTGGTAACAGCAGGGGCCAAGCAGCGTTCATTAATAACAACGTCTGGAACCCCATTCAAGTAACAGGGTATGGCTTTTTCAGAGGGGGATAAAGGTTTGTCAGGTCGATGAATTACCTGCAGTGTTTGGCAGAGAAGACGTCATGGAATTCACTTCCAACTGAAATGAAAATACAGAAGGTCAGCATATGGGGCCGGTAAATACAGGTTAAATGTGTCGGCATTAAGCGTGACAAAGGATCCGCCATCATGCCTGGGATTATTATTCTTAAAAAGGAAAGAATGTTAGAGGAAAAGATCCCTTTTGGTAAGTAAAAGAAGTGAATCTAGTGCTAAGGTTGAAGTGTGGTCTTATCACCATAGCAACAGGTGCTGGCACCAAAAGCACCCAAACATAAGCGCCCAAAAGCAAATTATACGCTTAATTGTTACTTCAGATGCCTTCCCTGCCAACATAAAGGATTTCCTAACTTAATTTAGGCAGAGGCATAATCATAATCCACGTTGAACCCAATGACCCCGATTGAAGTCAAATAGTTGCCTCTGTCACTTACTGATTACCGGTTACCGGTAAGTGAAGTAGCGGGGCATTAGTGAATCAGACCGAGGGGTTCGGCTATTTCTAGCGTGAGCCTAGATGCCGTATTATATTCATCAACGCATTCTTATCGCACCATTAAGGCTAGGTTTCAAAAAAAAAATTTTTCGTGATAATAAAAATATTTTATTACTGCGTTTACAAAAATATTTACCAACAATAAGCCAGAAAACATCAAATCATTTACAGAGCTCTCTGCTGACATCTTGTGGTTGAAAGGCAAACGGCAACAGAAAAAAAAATCACTGAAAGAAAAACAAATCGGCTAAAAATATTTAGCATGAAGCCCTCCACATTCCTGGACGGGGATAAAACTCCATTGTAAAGTGGATTGGGGGAGGGGCTACAGAGTTTAGGATGCCTGTGAGGTCTAAGGTGTCTCGATTTATCTTTAATGGGATCTACCTGAATCGAGAAATTAGTGAAACATCTGAAATTAAACATTTTAGAAATGGGTTATTTGGCACAGAACCTTACCTTGGAAGGCTTATAGCCAAACAGCGTCACCACTGCCACTTTCAGATCTTCTCTGTTTAAATAGCCTTTGTTACCGCGATCACAGGCGTGAAATACCTGCGGTGAGAGAAGACAACTCAGAGAAAAGGATTTACACAGAACCTGCTCCCCGGGGTGATCCTCCGGCTTCTACGTAATAAAAACCTTGTGTGTTATTTGGTGATCAGCCGTCGCATTCTCATGGGTCACTCTTATTAACTACTGAGGAATTCCCTGCTTGTTTTATACCGCCTGTGCTGGGTAACCGTTCCATGAACCCATTAGGATCCTAATGCCTTATCATTGGATTCTATACAATTAAAGCTACACTCTATTGATTGGGCATCCGTCACGCAGACAGCAAGCCAATGGAGAGTAGGGTGGGCTGTGTGTGCCGGGTGATAATAACATCATCACGATGAGCGGAAAGCGCGTAGAAGGTAAGCGAGAGGGACGCAGAGGGAGCGGAGGCGTCTCGGAGAAACACAAAGCGAACGGCAAAGGGCGCGACGGGAACTTTTCTAGAGGGAGAGTGGGGAAGGGTTTTGGGGGAACACGGAGGGCTTAGTAGATAGAAACATGGAATCTGCCGGCAGTTCAGCCCCGTTCAACCCATCTGGTCTGCCTGTTTTTCCTGATATAAGGGATTCAGACCCCTATCAGTCCTTGGTCTGGTCCCATAGTGAGAAAAGCTTCATGTCTATCCCATGCATGTTTAAATTCCCCCCCACACACACTGTATTACCCTCTACCACTGCTGCTGTGAGGCTGTTCCACTTGTCTACCACCCTCTCAGTAAAGTAAAACTTCCTTCCATTCCACCTCAGCCTCTGACCCTCTTGTGTTAGATTCTACTTCTTTGAAATAAATTCCCTTCTGTCCTTTATTAAACCCCTTTATGGATTTAAATGTCTCTCTTCTCTCCCATGCCCTCGCTTTCTTCGCCCCCCCTCTCCTAGACCCTCTCTCTTCTCTCCCCCAAGCCAGAAATATTGAGGCCCCTCAGACTTTCCGGATAATTTTTTATCCTGCAAAAAATATTCCCCATTTTTGTTTGTCTGTCTGTCTGTCTGTCTCTCTCTCTATATATATACACATAGTTACTATAAAGGTGAATGGGCAGGGGTAGCATTTGGGGGGCAGGGGTCTGTAGTGACAGCTTACAGGGATGGGAAGAGGTACCCTTTGATTTTTTTTTTCCTTTCCCTACAATTTCGGGGTACTACAAATATAGCAAGCGGTAAATCCTTATCGACAGCTTCTCACGGGTGAGATAATAAGAGAATATCATTTTAGTTTAAGGTCATTTTTCACTTCTTATCAAACCCGATCCTCCAAGAGCGCCACAAAAAATATTTCTTAATATTAATCCTCACCGTAAGTGATATACGGAGCAATAGAGTAACAATGAACGAATATCATTCCTTTTACCCCAAAACGCATCAATGTACGATTATCATTCATTTTACCCAAAAACGCATCAATGTACGATTATCATTCATTTTACCCAAAAACGCATCAATGTACGATTATCATTCATTTTACCCAAAAACGCATCAATGTACGATTATCATTCATTTTACCCAAAAACGCATCAATGTACGATTATCATTCATTTTACCCAAAAACGCATCAATGTACGACTACCAATCATTTTACACAAAAACGCATATATAATAATAAAAAGGGGAAAAAAACTTCACCTGAAACCAAATATACAGCATGAGATAAATAACTGTTAATAAGAACGCATTGCACGTTATGAACTGAAGCTCTTTATTTATAAGGAAATTTTGATAAAGTGTGAAAAGCGACGCTAAGTAACCATAGTGACCGATGGAGCACCCCATTGGTTGCTATGGCGAAGAGAACGCCTCAGAATTGTTTCTTTGTATTGAATTCTAAAGTTAAAATGAGTGGGGGACTAAAAAGTGATGTGGCGCAAAGTTTGACAAAGTGGTTACCATAACAACCGGTGGCGTGGTCCAACCGCCAGAAACAGTCTAGTGGTTGCCATAGTGACTGCATCACTGCACGCCAGATTTTTCCCATAGTGCCTGGGTTTAGAGTGTACCCCAATCTTCTCTTTCTCACCCCAGCCAGGGTATTACCCCCTGCCCGTCTGCCCTTGCAGGGGCCACTCACTTTAATAAACTTCTTCCGGTCATATTCAGTGACTTCCCGTTCCGACCGGAGAGACAGACCCACCGCGCGAAACATCACAGCGAGCACCCGGTCACTGGAATCCGGGGATGAGACCGCGCAGTAGGGCCGCGTTACCATAGAAACCGAGACACATCCAAACCACCCGCCACAAAAAGAGGAGGCTCCGGATTGGTCAGGGGTAACGACGCAGTCGAAGTGTTTACATTCTATTGGCTACAGCTGACAGCAGCGTCACCGTACCGACCTCCTTCCTTTGACGCGTTTCCCTGCGCCGACATGTGACGTCATCAGATCACTGCCGCATGTGCAGCTGAGACGCAGAATGCACAGGTGACCGGGAAACAGAGACAGGGGGTGGGGTGGGGTGTATAGCTGACAGGTGTCCCATGTCCAGTTAGCCCAGTCCCTTTTTGGGTCCTATGGTCCCTTGCACATTATCCTTCCCCTGATGCCCCTCTTTCCTCCCCTGATGCCCCCTCTTTTCTAGGAGGTCAGAATGTTTGCTGGGTATGAGGGGATCGCAGGGTTCTACAGCCCTAAAAGCCCGCATGAAACGGCTTTATAAATTAAACGGGGTAAATTAAACCCATTATTCTTCTAAATGCCCCACTGAGGTACACTAATAGCCCCGCCCCAGTCACACCTTTAACCACACCCACTAAAACAAAAGTTCCCCCTCTCGGGTGAGCTGACGTGTTGGTTGGCATGGAGAGTGGCCCCGTCTGTTGGGAAGGTGTTGTGTTTGGGTCCCGACGCATGATAACCATCTGTGTATTATTAGCAATAAAGTAAATTTGATTATACGCGTTTTTGGTATCGGCCGGCAACGGCACAAATATCCTTGGGAAATAATTTTAGAGAATGTTATCGAGCATCGATCGCGTATAAATAAAACATTTCACAAAATAGTCCAGACCTCCTGTTATCAAAGTGTCTGCATTAAATGTATATCCTATTGTACAGCCCTATGGAATATGATGGCGCTATATAAAACAATACGTAATCCTCTTACTTTGGCCTCAGTTGTTTATCTGTAGTCTGGACGTAAACCCGCACAGGATCCGGTACAGACTTCTGGCCGTTGGCGAACTACGACTCCCATGAACCTTTGCTGCGCAGAATAAAAAGCGGCATTTGTTAAAAAAAAAGAATTATGGAGATTATCGGACAAGCTGTAGGTCTGCGCTTCAGGGGTCCCGGCCCCTCAGAGGAGGGCAACTAAAGTGTCGATTGGTTTGTAGGATATAAGGGATCTGTCCGGCTTGGAGGAGAGAAGACAGAGAGAGAGGTGGTGGGAGAGAGACATTTAAATACATAAAGGGATCTAACAATGGATCAAAGGCGGGGGAAAAGTTGCAACAAGAGACCGAGATGGAATGGGAGGAAGTTTTACTTTACTGAGAAGATGGTAGATAAGTGGAACAGCCTCCCAGCAGAAGTGGTAGAGGGTAATACAGTGATTACTGCTGGGTTTGAGTCTTTACAGCGGGAGAAACGTGCGGCTAGCCTGGGTCCGATCTACCGGCCGTTCTATTATTATGCAATAAGGTGTCTGCCGGTGGAAGCGGATCTGTTGTTGTTCCTCCTCTTGCGCTGCTTGGTCACGTTGTGCGTTTTTGTGGCGGGGGGGGGGGTTATTCTGCGCTGCGCATGCCGCTGGGACCAATTACCGATTGACGGAGTTTCTGTAAAGACGCCGGCAGATGGTGCAGCAAATCCTGAACATTATTTTGCTTCGCCGCGGAGTGAATTATGCACAGAAACAGATGCTTGTTATTAAAATGATAGTCGGGGGAGGGGGTTTGATGTTGTTATTCGGGTTACTTCGGGATTTCAAATGCAAATGAAAGTTCTGATGTCAGCGATGAGGCGATTAAAGGTGCCGTTCCACTTGGACAAAACGTTAATTGCCCTTGCCGAGCCTGTCAAACGATTCCCTCCGCCGAAGGTTTTAATCGACATAAAAACAGCGCGGAGCGTTTCAGGAGGCTTTCCTGGTTTCCGTGGCAACCACCTGTCAGCGCGTGAGTTTGTGTTACATGATAAGTGTTCGTGGCATAAAAAAAACACGAATAACGTTATAAATGGATGAATAATTACGGGAAGGATTTTGACATTCACGGATCTAGCGATTACATGGCTAATGCTGCGTTTAGGTGTCAAAGCCTTAAATTAAGTAGAGTAGATGGGACAGCGGCTTTAATATATTATGATGCTGATTATGATACATTTTGGTATTTAAAGACCAGGTTTTGTGAGCAGCCGCACTCCACATTTTATGAAACAATATTGGGTTTTGTAGATATTATATATTTATTGTGAAATCCTGTATTTAGTTAATTCTCGCTGATTTACGTGTGTTTATTTCTTATTATTTCGGAAGGACTACACATTCCCAGGAGAGTAACCACGGTAAATGGACGTTGTCTAGCAGCGATGATGAACCAGAGGAGAGCGGAAAGCCCCCCCGGTCACCAACCGGAGGCAGCCCGGACCCCTTGCCCCGGTACAGCTGCTCCGAAGCCAGGAAGGCTTCTCACAAAAGAAAGGCGAAGCCGGTGAGGTTCGACGAGGAGGAACAAGGAACTCGCCAGTCGCCTGTAAAGAAACCGAAACTCGACAAAGACGACTCGGGCTGGTGCCTGTCGAGTAGCGACGAGGAGTCGAAGCCATCCCAGAAGATTAAAGCAGAAAGAGAGGGGCCGGGGAGGAAACCAAGACCACCGCAAACTCAGGACGATGAAAGGGGGCAGAGCACGAGCGGACAGGACAAGTATAAGACCCCAAGTGACTCTCAGGATCCGTGGGACCTCCTGCATGCCGGGGAACCCTTCTGCTTCTACCTCACAAAAGTCAGGGGGATTAAACCCAAGTACAATTTTGGGGCTCTCCACATCAAAGGTAAGGAAGGCACCAGCGAAGGGTCAAACGTTCATTTATTTTAATGATAATTTCTTTTATATTTTTTATTTTTAATTTATTTTATATCTCTGAGACCCTCACCTTGTTTCCAGGGAGAGAGTAAAAACATTTTGATCCGAGTTAAAATTTTTTTTGAAATTGTGATCGCCCGACCTTTCTGACTCCAGCTTCATGCCCCAAGTGGAATCTTTTCGCTGCGTTGGCCGGGGGGGGGGGGTTCACCTGACTTGTATCAAAGAGTGAAGCTGGTTAACAAATACTTATTATTCTATCAGGGGGATTTCACAGTTTTAAGTGAGTTTTATGGTTACCGGGGTTCCCGGCACGAGTGCTACTTGTCAGGTGTTGGGGTAGAATATCTGATCCTTGGATCTCGTTTGCTCCCTACAGATATTTTATCTCCTCTCTTCGGTACGCTGGAGTCCTCTGTACAGGTGAGTGTCGGCTGCCGAGGCTTTTTTATTTTTTCTTGTTTCACGCTTTACCTGATTTGGACACATATAGCACCCAGCTGTCCCGAGACTCCATGGCGCCTTGGATCGCGTATGCTCAGTCTTGCCCTGTTGTGGATCCTTCGCCGTCTGTTCACCAATCTCTTTTCTTTGTGTTTTCAAAGTTTAACTATTGCATAGACGTGCCGTGGCTGGTGACGCAGTACCCCGCGGAGTTCAGGTGAGCCGCTTTCCTTTTACATCTTATATTTATATCATTTCACCTTTGGCTTTAAACAAATCAAATGAAATAACTGTTATTTGCTTTTTTAATCCTTAACACAGTGGCCCGTATTAGTGTTATTTGTGTCTGCTAGAAAAGTTGTGTTATCTCGGCCCCATACGACTCCTTCCCGTCTGTGCCCGAGCGGAAAAAGCCCCGCGTATTCTGAGCGGCTCCCGAATCCGCTCTGCAGAGCCGGCAGGGATGGTTTTTAATGTAAATGCGAGGCAGGGGGGGATTCTGTGTGGAGAGACCCCCAAACCCCGCTCTGTCTGTTCTGTAAAAGGAAGAAGCCGTTACTCATCGTACACGGGGAAAAACAAGAATCCAAAGCGAAGCTGCACGAGGCTGCGCACCCGTATGAAAACATTCGCCTGTGCCAGGTATGATCCCGCCTCCAACGCTTTCACTCTTTTCCTACTTTTTTCACTAATTTTGTTTTGAAAAAATAGCAATGGGGCCCTTTTACTTAAGCTGTGCTCATCCTCCCATCAGTTCTAATCAGCTGATGACTTTTATTATATGTTGTTCGCCTCGAGAACTTATCCTGACCGGATCAGCAGTTTTCAATCACCCAACTTTATATCGTGTCGATGTTTTTCATCAGACGTTCTCTGAATTATTTCTAAACTTCATGTTTTTATAAGTTGCACACGGAAACAAGTATTTCTGTTCCCGCTCCGAGAAGATAACCAGCCAAGGGATACCTTTTAGCTATCGAGAGTTCATAGAGTTAAATGTAGGTTGCTCAGGGGTCCCTTTGATTATACCCCACTCTGTGAGCTCTGCGTGGCTAAAAGGAATCGCACTCCTTAGTCTTTGTAGCCTCTTATCCGTGCCTTCAATAATGTACTAAAAGCAGACCCCGATGTCTGTCTTATATCCCATGCTGCCCGTAAGCTGCCCGTAAGCTGCCCGTAAGCTGCCCCGTTAGCTGCCCGTTAGCTGCCCGTTAGCTGCCCGTGCTGCATTATCTCAGATCTCCTCTAGATGGCGATATAGTGACCTGTGATGCAAACTAATTCCTTTTATTATTCCCCCCCCCCAGGCCAAGCTGGACATGGCGTTTGGGACTCACCACACGTAAGTTCTATTACACGTATAGAAAAGCTGAAAATGTCTCCCGGGGGCCAGCAGAATAAAAACAGACAATCCAAAAAAAATAAAAATGCTACAGAATTGCACCAAACCAAACTACTGCCCTCCTCTCGACCCAGCGCAAGACCCCCAGACGTTTATCATGGGACGTTAGCTCGTTGTATTCTCCCACGTGTTGGATTCGATGTTATTGGGACTGCATTTTAACATTTAACTCTTTCTAAACTGTACAGGCGCATTCCAGTGGGAATATTTTACCCTGGTTTTGTTTTCTGTTTTATTGAAGGAAAATGATGTTACTTCTCTATAAAGAAGGCCTCCGAGTCGTGATCCACACCAGCAACCTCATTCACGCAGACTGGGACCAGAAAACACAGGGGTACGTGAAAAAAACACAAAAAAACTAAAACTTCAAAGCACTGATCAGAACCTCCTACCATTTCTAGACAGATACCCCTAAAAGGCTGCGTGTTCTGTCCTCAGAGCTTTGGGGTTTGTTTTTAATTAATTTTATATATATATATATATAAAAATGAAAATATCTATGTAAATCTAAAGCGTTAAAAAAGATAAAGAATGAAATAGCGATGAGATTCCCCGCAGCGCATGTTACTCCTGATCTATAAGAAGGCAGCCGACCCTTTGAAGACGTCTTGAAGCCGTGTGATGTACGCGGCCGGAGCCCGGGCTGTCCATCTCCTGGAAGGAGACGTGTAAAGCTTTTGTGTGGATCCTTTCATTTTACAGACCGCGTTCTTCGTCTTGTGTTTTTCTTCCTCCCCGTGAGTGTTTTGCGCTCGGATCTTCATTGTCCGGCCAGCTCTTTACCTTGATGGCTGTTGTGTCTAAAAGCTTTCTCCTCTTCTCTCCGCAACCTGTGGCTGCGTATAATGCCGCTCGCTGCCCTCTCCCGTCCGTCTCGTCTCTTGCTTCGTGCGCACAGGTGCATTTTTCCTGTACATTTGTCCTTGTGCTGTAACAGCGATGCTCTGGCTTCACATTTAACCGTTTTATCACCAGGAGGAATGAAGAACCCAAATAATTCCATTACATTCTCCTCAACGGGAGCGTTAAACCAAGAGCTCCATGTGCCTCCTGGCTCTAAAAACCATAAAGAAGCGAAAGATTATTTATGAAAAAGCAAGACTTTTCTGCAATAATCCAAGTACAGTTTGCGAGGTAGAGGGTAATACAGTGAGGGTGGTAGATTAGTACAACAGCCTCCCAGCAGAAGTGGTAGAGGGTAATACAGTCAGGGGATTAAACATGCATGGGATCCTGAATCTAAGACGAGACCAACGACGGATTAAGGTTTGAGTCTTTAGAGCTGGAGAAACGGGCGAGTAGACGGGGGCCGGATGGGGCCGATCTGCCAACCAGTTCTGCGTTTCTGATTATGAGAAAGCATGATAGGACCGCATTTGTATTTTGGGTGCTTACGGCCCCTTAAAAGTTTGCAATTTAGAAGAATTGTCGGTTAAGGAACAGGAAAGTAAGTCGCCGGTATTAGGGAGCCCTGAAGATTACGTCCACTTTAAGCTCTGTGACTACGTTGGCTACTAAAAAGTATCGTTATTATAAACCCGAGAAAACCAGACAATTCTTCCCTAAGCGCTGTCACGCAGACCGGCCTAGATTCCTTTCAAATAAGATGTGAAATTATTGTTTATATACTAACTGTCAGTCACTCGTCTCGGGATAAAACAAGCAAAAAAAATAATTATCGGTTTCTGTGGCAAAAATGGAATTTTCCGCTCCAGGCGTGCAATTAAATTTGTTAAGATCGTTTTCTAATACGTTGCATTTTTCTGAATATGTAGATTATTTAATTTTCATGAGAAAAGCTTTATGATTGACTGTCCTGATTTCACTAGAACCCCGTTAAGTATTTAATTCCCTAACTTAAATTTAACTATTTATGTTTAGGGTCACTGAGCTGATTTCATGGAAAACAAGGACATTTCTGGCTGTCACATAATCACAAAAAAGGCTTTTCTAACCATCAATTATCCTTTTGGCATTTTGTATGTGTGTTACAGATAAATTATTTGGGTGTTTTTACATATAAATCTATTTCTAACGCAGTGCAGTAAAGATGTTCCAAGGCAGGAGACTAAAGTCCTTTATAAAGCGTAACACGCAGGCTTCTTGTTACGCCATTAATGCAGCGAGCTGCGCCCTCGTTTTTGCCGCTGCGTTAACGATTCCTTTTTCCCCCCCAGGATTTGGCTGAGTCCTCTATATCCTCGGATAAAAGAAGGAGCCTCGATTTCTGCAGGAGAATCGGCGACAAACTTCAGGGCTGATCTCATATCCTACCTGGCTTCTTACAACTCGCCAACCCTGAAAGAATGGATGGATATCATTAAACAGCACAACCTGTCGGAGACCAGGTCTGTGAGCGGGGCGGTTGGGGGGCCGCCATCGTATTTAGTATTCACGCTGAACTGCTGCCAAAAGAAGGGAACGGGGACCTGATCGCCAACGTGGCCCCCATAAGCATGGCCAGGTCACCCATATGTATAAAGCATGTTTGTGATCTTATCACATTAACCTTGGATCATTCCATTGGATCATTCCATTGGACCATTCCATTGGGTCATTCCCTTGGATCATTCCATTGGCTCATTCCCTTGGATCCTTCCTTTGGATCATTCCATTGGATCATTCCATTGGCTCATTCCCTTGGATCATTCCATTGGCTCATTCCCTTGGATCATTCCCTTGGATCATTCCATTGGATCATTCCACGGTGACCCCTTTTTAAATGTTTCACCTTTGGATCCGTAGCCCGAACCGGTGGAATGTTCTTGAAGGCTGTTCGGCATTAAGTAGCGTGAACTCGGATACCGTTTCTGATGGAAAGCGGTGTAATCGGTTAAGTCTGTCAGCTGAGTTAATAATAGATTTAATTTAACTTTTTTTTCACAGGCACAGAGCGCGTGAAACATGGAATTAAAGGAAAAAACACTAACCGCCTGTGAAATGTGATTGCAGGGCGTACCTCGTCGGGTCGACACCAGGGAGATTCCAAGGCGTGGAAAGAGAAAAATGGGGTCACTTGCGCCTGCGAAAGGTAACAAGAGCCACAAAGATCACGCGGCGTCCGGAACGCGGAGCGAGGGCCGCGGCACCCGTTTTATGAACTCCCACTGTTTTCTTTGTGTAGCTTTTAAGAGAACACACGTCGCCCGTCCCGGGGCAGCAGGACTGGCCCGTAATCGGCCAGTTTTCAAGCATAGGGTCCATGGGGGCCGACAAGACCAAGTGGCTGCACTCCGAGTTCAGGGAAAGTCTCGGGACTTTGGGAAAAGGCGCAAAGGCGGATATTCCCCTCCACCTGGTAAGTCGGGCAACATTATCCTGTCTGGTCTATGAAGGGCAGGGTCGACTAAACGGAGCATAATCACGGAGAAAACGGCAAGCGGCAGGAACACTGAGAGGAGGAGGAGGTGTAAATTTTCACACCCGGAATCCTGGTCACTGCAGTTGATCGTTGAGTAAATCCTCGATCCCCTTAATTAGTTGTCCTTTTCTTCCATCTCCAGATCTACCCGTCGGTGGATAACGTCAGAACCAGTTTGGAGGGATATCCAGGTATCTGATAGATCCAACTCCCAGCAGGCGCTATAACTATAACTCCCATGACCCTCAGCAGCAGTGGTTGGCTACATATAATCCGGCCCGTGTTTTCATGTTCCCCATGTATGATATTAGCGTTTTGCTGAGGTCTAATCATTCCATTATCGTATTCTCGTTACCATTTTTTTCTTCTAGCTGGTGGCTCCTTGCCATACGGTATCCAGACGGCACAGAAACAGCCGTGGCTGCATTCCTACTTCCAGTGAGTAACGCGATTCTCTGCCATCGTTCTGTGATTATTCTGCCTGCTGGTGAAATAACTCAAATACATATATGTGCGTGTTCATATATATTTATATATTTATATTCCGGATAACCCCAGGAGAATACGGTCGCTGTAGTAAGACGATGACGCCGGTCTCTCTTATGGCTGCGTGTTATTTAGGAGATAAGGGACTCCTGTTTAAAAGACCTAATTTAACATTTTTGCTCTCGTTCCTTTAAACGTGGAGATGTTGGGTGGCCGGGATGTGTATTAAAAGATATCGTTGTGTTAGGAGAAGCTCTTTGGATGCCAGGCTTGCGGGTTGAGGTTGGCACTTGGCGCTTTCTTCTCACCTGGCCCATTTTAATTGTCTTTACAGCAGGTGGAAAGCAGAGACGTCCGGCCGCAGCCACGCCATGCCTCACATCAAGACGTACGTGAGGACCTCTCCTGATTTCCAGGAACTCGCCTGGTTTTTAGTAACAAGGTAAAAAAACAACGTATTCAGAAGTCTGTCTGAGAAAGCAATGCCTGCAGGTGAGCCAACAGACGAGGGGCTCACCCGAGCCGTCATTGTGTATTTATCCAGACCTTTGGGAAATCCTGGTCTCTGTGCGGATTAAAAACGCATGGTATGGGGTTTCCGTAATGATCGTATCTCTTGAGGCGTCATGCCACCCCGTCACGGAGGTTTTTGAGAGGTGGGCTGGTGTGAGCGTGCGCTGAATTACTCTCACGTCGAAAGGGTCAAGGTCTTTATGGTGGCCGCTTCCAAGCCCCTCTATTCCAGAATAGAATCAGCTCATGCAGAATATATAACCACGATAAGTTTAACCCGGCGAGTCAACTAGGGTTAGCGGTTATGACCTCATATACTAGATAATACGTGACCCGATAAAACCTCCGCCAAGGGTAAGGGTCGTTACAATTCTTACAGCAGCCCAGGGCTGGCAAAAGTGCGTCTGAGAAACAATAAAACAAAATCCATGCCGGTTGATGCGTCGGGAAAGATGAATGCGTTCCGTGGACCGTTCACAAGCGCGCCGTTTAGTATCCGCGCCCCATCCTCTGACACGTGCCGGCGTCTGAAGCTATTGTATGGGATTCAGCATTGTTACGCCATCTTTTCTGTTCATATCGATCGGTTATTTTAGGGTTAAATGGGTTAAAGCATTCCGGGTCCGGAGCAGATT
>VKOC01000008.1:19304945-19330724 GCA_009364415.1 Spea multiplicata
AGCGTGATAAACGACACATAATCGCTATGTAATAAATAATATAATATAAATAATAATAAATAAATAATACAGCATCTTTAATAATAATAATATCTAATAATGTATATCTATATAATATAAATATGTATTTAATAATAATATGTCTATATAATAATATATATATAATATATATCTATATAATATGTAATAATATATATAGTAATATGTCTATAATAATAATATATCTAATAATATATATCTATATAATGTAATAATATTAATAGCAATAATAATAATATATATAATAATAATATCTAATAATATATCTATATAATGTAATAATATATGTAATAATAATATGTCTATAATAGTATATAATAATATATATCTATATAATATGTAATATATGTAATAATAATATGTCTAATAATATATCTAATAATATATATCTATAATATGTAATATATAATAATATAATATATCTATAATAATAATATATATAATAATATATATGTAATATATAATATATATATATATATAATCTATAATAATATATCTAATAATATATATCTATATAATATGTAATAATATATGTAATAATAATATGTCTATAATAATAATATATATAATATATATGTAATATATATATATATATATAATATATAATAATAATAATTGGAGAAAGCTGCACGTGAGGGTCTGCTGAGACCCCCATGCACAGATGTAGAAAGCGCTGTCATTGATTTCACTCATAAAGCGATCCGTCCCCCCCTCAGGGTGTTTTTCCATTTCGGAAGAATGCGTATTAACCTCTTCATGGAAAGTCGGGGTTACTCGGAGTATTTTAATATGCATTCTCTTATAATAGGGGGCTGCCCCTTTATTGGGATTTCAGCACCCCGGACAGCAGCGAGATTCATATTCACTGACTGTAATATCACCGTCGTATTCTGTAGTGCTGTACAGAGGATCGTCTGCGGGAAGGGGGTGGAGGTGCAGCTCCTATCGCTGCCAGATACCCTGGGTACCGGCAGCTGCAAGGGGTTAATAATATGTGCTCTGGGCGTCTCTGTGCCGCTGCGCCCCTTTATCTGCATCCGGCTCAAGGAAAACGACGACACATTAAAGCAACAAGTTCCTTTTGATGTCTCTGGGACTAAATATAAACCGATATCACTGCATGATGGAGCTTCCTGACCAACAATTTATATTCCCCCCCCCCCCCCAGCCCAATGCGGTGTTTAATTACCCCTCAGTGTATTAGCCTCTACCACTTCTGCTGGGAGTCTGCTCCACTTATATACCACCATCTCAGTAAAGTAAAACTCAATCTGATAAAAGCGTTGGATTCCGCTCTCTTGTTGTAATTTCTCTCCTCCTTTGGAATAAATTCCCTCCCGTCCTTTATTAACCCCTTTATGTATTTAAATCTCTCTCCCCGTCTCTCTTCTCTCCCCCCAAGCCGGAAATATTGAGACCCCTCAGTGTTTCCTGATCATTTTTAACACTGGGCTGTTCCTAAAGGGTTAAAGGCTGTACACAAGTGCTTTTCTGCTTTATCTTATTTTTAGAGGATAAATGCACTCCAGGTGTGTGATTTTATGATAAATATGGTGGGCTGGCCTCATAAAAATACATAAAAACAGCAAAAATGTAAAAAGCCACCTCTTTATGGGGTTAATAATCAGGTGCAGGAGGAGGGGGGGTTTCTCTGCGAGGCTGCGGAACCTCCTTCCACCACCAGAGGCGCTGTCCCGAGAAACGGCTCAGAAGCCAGCAGGGTCTCCCGGAGCAGACATCGTCTGGAGAGGAGCAGGGGCCACAGGGGCAGGAGAGGGGGCTCGTCGGGGGCTCATCGGGGGTCGCAGCTCAGAGCCACAGACCGGCAGAGGACACGGAAAGCCCTGCATCCGGCGGGGGAGGGAGGGGGGCAGGTGCGTGCAGGCTGCAGCAAAGCAGAGAAAGTGCAGGCAGCAGAACTTACCCCCTGCGCGTGATAACAAGTGGCAGTCCGGGCAGATCTGCTGATTGGAGAAGATTTACCCACCCGAGGGGGGGGCATATTCTGCGTGTATACATCTCTCCCGGTGGGGGAGGGGTGAGGTTTCCAATGCCAAACTTGTAACTAATATAAAATGCAAGATGACCCCCCCGGTGGGTTCCAGATCCCCGGGGAGTGACTGATCCCAGGATCCAGAGATCCTCCTCCGCTCAGACACAGTGAAGCTGGCTGATGAAGATGCAGCTGATCGAAACGGCGGCAGCAGGGAGCCCACCGCCGGCTGGCAGCCTCTCCTCAAAGTTGCAGGTCGGTTCCTCTCTTCCACTTCACTACAAGACATCGTCCTTCCCTTTCTAATGAAGATGGTGAGTCCAGAAACCCCATCCCTGCCCCTGCTGCCGGGGGTCGCTGATGATGCCCAGTAGATCGCAGCGTGGGTAGAAGAGGACCCCCTCCCCCCCCCCAGGACTGGAGCTGCTCTTCCTTGTTGGGATTTGTGTGATTTTGTGAATCCAGGACTGGTGTTGTTTATGAAGCTGCAGCTGCCGAGACAAGCAATTGATTTGCCCCCCAAAACCACAAGTCGGGAACCCCACATAGACGGAACTTCACCAGGGCTTGGAGTGATGGGATTTGCACTATGACGGAAACAAATGCCCCCTGCAAGCACTGCCCATGGAGTTAAGGTGCCCGATGCTGGTGTGAGGGGCAGGTGGTGGGGTGGAATCAGTGCTGGGCACACGGGAAGCTACGGCTGATACGGTGATGGAAAGGAGACGAGTTATATAAACGTCACGGAATGAGGTAAAGAACGCGCAGCGTGTGTTATACAAGCCCCGGAGAGGGGCATCTGCGTCCCACATTACAATGGCGTGCGGATCGAGTCCTGGATCCAACGTTACTCAGACGTCTCCGGCCGTGAAGATGCAGGGCTGCCTCTTGGACCATCCGTCGTCAGACTGGGGCAGGTAAGCAGCTGCTGCTCCTGGAAGCCTATGCCCCCGCCCCGGCTGCCCTGGGGCAGATAATGGCTTGTCGTGGTGGCTGCTGTCACTTGAATGAAGACAACGGTCGGTTTCTTCTGCTGGCCGCCCTCATCGTTCTCTACATGCTCTGCGGGGCCGCGGTCTTCTCTGCCATCGAAGAGCCCATGGAGAGGGCCGCCAAGGAGAGGTGGCAGAGCAAGTTAGACAATTTCACCCGAAAATATAATCTCAGCAAAATGGACCTGCGCAACTTCCTGCGGGACTACGAGGAGGCCAACGTGGCTGGAATCCGAGTGGACGCTGTGAGACCTCGGTGGGACTTCACGGGGGCTTTCTACTTCGTAGGGACAGTCGTGTCGACAATTGGTAAGTCGACAGACGGCATGTGGCCTTTTCTCGCTCGTTGGCCTTTGGTGTTTGGGGACGTGAGACTCAGCCGGCCTTACCCAAATGAGTTTTACTTTACTGAGAGGGTGGTAGATAAGTGGAGCAGCCTCACAGCAGCAGTGGTAGAGGGTAATACAGTGAGGGAATTTAAACAGACATACGGCCCCTAAATCTAAGACTAGACCAACGACTGATTACGTTTTGAGTTTTTACAGCAGGCGAAACAGAAGACTAGACGGGGGGCCGAATGGGGGCCAATCTGCTGGCAGGTTCTGGGTTCCTATGCGTACAAAAGTAGTCTGTTGTGTGTGGAATTCGCTCAAAAAAGATAAAATATCAGTGCTCTGCTTGCTCATTTCATTGGGTTCTCCGCTTTTTTTTTAAAATGGTTTTCCGCCCCAAACCCCGTGGATACGGATCGTCTCGTAGTTTCAGAAGCAGCTGCCTCTGCGCATGCATTGTGCTCTCTCTGTGCGAGCTGCTGAGCTGACGCTGCCCGATTACCGCAGGGTCGCGTGACACGTGTTATGTTACCCCGCCGGGTACGACGTTTTATGTTACCCCTCCGGGTATCACGTGTTATGTTACCCCGCCGGGTACCATCTGTTTTGTTACCCCGCCGGGTACCACGTGTTTTGTTACCCCGCCGGGTACCACGTGTTTGTTTTGTTACCCTGCCGGGTACCACGTGTTATGTTACCCCGCTGGGTTCCTTGGTGCCGTGTACCCGTGTACCCGTGTTAGCCGGATGGGTCTCTCGCCGTTCTGCTCGCTCTCTCCCCGCGTGTCGCTCTCTGCGCCGAAACTTCAGTTATCTCTCAAATTAGAGAAATGAAAGAGGTGGAGATCAGAGAGTTTCCAGTTCACTCATTGGGTAAAAATGGTGACAGCTTCCTGCAGCTGCTATGATGTCATCCAAATGATGATTGCATTTACACCGCGGCGCCCAGACAGTTAAAGCGGTAACACGGAAGTGTCACCGCGTGAGTCCCGCACATCCCGTGTGATGTAACTCGTTAACACTCCCGTGGAACGCGACCCAACGGGAGCAGATATTTAAAGCTTATATATGACATCACGGGCGTGACTTCGCTTCTCTTCTCAGTGATTTATCTGCGGCAGAAATATTTTCTAGAGAGACGTCTCTCAGACCTCGCGTGGCTGCTTCAGACATTTATTATTATTATTGTTTTATATAGCACCATCATATTCCACGGCGCTGTACAACGGGCAGACGGGCGGTCACCGCGGCAGCGGCCACCCCATTTAACGGCATAACCAGTGGCTTGAAACATCACACCACGAAGGAGGAGATCTGCTGCAGCTGTGGAGCTGCAGCTTCTCCTAAAGACGATTCATTTTGTGGCGTTCTGAAGAATATTTAAACACGGATTGTTTGATGAAGGCCCCGCCGGCGACGTCGCTTTCATTATCCCCGCGCTGCGCACTCCTTTGCTGGGTAGGAGGCTGCGACGCATTCATTATCGCATCAGCTTCCATCCTGAAGTGTTTGTAATTCACTGAGTATGCGCAGGAATAAACGTGCCCCGGAGAGAGCGCGATGGCGGGTAATAATTCACGCGCGGAACCAACCGCAGCCCACGCCACGCGGATCAGAGATTATTATGTCATTACAGGGGCAGTTTAATGTCCCCGGCACCCTCACCAAAGACGAGCGCATGTTTCTCTATCCGCATTAAATATATACATAGGGATTTTTACTTTAATATGCAGTCTCGGCTTAAGTAGAAGCTGCAGCTCCCCGCCTACTCCGTGTTCCAACAATTCTCACCGCTGATTGGCTGCTTTGAAGCGGCCAGTCAGCGGCAAGAAAATACCCCCCCCCCTCGTTGAAACGAATAGCAGAATGGCGGACCTTCAAAGATTTGCGTGTCGGAAATGACTCATTTGGCCGCCGTCCTTTCAGCCGCTAAAAAAGTGGGAAATATTCATCCAACCTTTTGTTTCAGCGGCAATTTTTATTAAAAAAAAAAAAAAAACCCACAAAGTAAACATCGTTCTGGAGAAAAAGAACAAAAGAACAAAAAAAAACAACCCCAGACTCGCTGAAAGAAGCCCTTTCAACGCACGACATTCTCCATGGATGGAGTGGGATTAATTATAACGACTATAATGAACGAGACAAAATGGGAAATTTGCTGTTAACCCTTTGAGCGTCTCTGGGAGTGCAGTGCATTCAGATATATATTATTACTTATTGTTTGATATAGCGCCACCATATTCCGTAGCGCTGTACATATGTGTATATATATATATATAGATATGTGGGATGCAGGGAGTCCCTGTACATTTACCGAAAGGGTTAATCATTCTTAAAAAAAGAAACAACATTCGGGGTGAAAAAAGGACCTGCGCAGATTTAGTGCCAGATTTAGATATCGAAGTTTTCGGAACAGGTATTTGGATTTATAAACAGGCCACATATATTATTATTATTTATTATTATTATTATTATTATTATTTATTATTATTATTACTTTTAATTCAGGCTTTTAACTTCAGAGTTTCCTAAGTTGAAGAAGAAGCCCAGTTTAACTCCCTACTCCTTATCCGAGAAACCATAACTTTCACTTTTGGTTTTATTTGCCGTTTTTCTTTGTTTTTTCTATGGAAATTCTGTTATTGGAACCCGAAAACTTACTTTAGAACTTGGATCTGAAGCCAAGTATCCAGCGATATTCCAGATTCCAGATTCCCCCAACTAACCGGGCGGCCCCCGTCTCCAATATGCGTGATCAGCTTCACTTTGTTATCCCCGAGCTTTAGAACTCTCTAGAAAGCTAACGGGTTTAAAAAAATCTTCCGAGACGCAGCAGCTTCTGATATTAATCTAAAAATCTGGTTTCATTCATAAACATCGTCTCCATTCATGCGCGGCTCATCTGGACGTTTATGAATGTCTGTCAGTGGATCGCGTTCTTGCATCTTGCTCCTGCGATTTTAGAGAAAATGACCTTTTCTTATTTAAAATGAGGATCTAATCAGCTCTGGGAGCACTTAACGCATCTCATCGGACAAAAACAGCTATTTAATCAAAATGATTCTCTTCGGAAACGTAAGATTTTTTGGAACGGCTTCTTAAATACAGAAGGACGTCTTTTAATAAGAAAGTTTTACTAATTCATCAAACTCTGTTACTGTTTTTTAACACAGGTTGGAATTCCGCCAAACGCCTCTCTACTAAAAATCCAATTATTATTATTTATTATTATTAATTATTATTATTATCTGTACAGGAAGTGACATTTAACGATGCTACAACCAATCAGAATGTATCACCCCGCCGTCTATCGCAGAGAAATACAATGTTACCAAAATGGCTAAAATAAAACACAGCTTTTTTTTCGGAGACGCCGATAAAACATCTCACGACGGCTGAGCTCCTGATCCGAGAGCCTTCTATGAGCAGCGATTAATAATCATTTATCAAAATATATAAGAAACACAGAAACTTCAGAACGGCCCCCGCCGGCCCCTGTCTGTTTATCCTGCTGTATAAACCTTAATCGTGGTTTTTAGGCATATTTTGGGTTTCCCAAGCCTAGTAGGTTAGTGCAGTCCGGCTCCAAACTCCTAAAAAGATGCGTCTCTGGAATGGGGGTCCGGCGACATCTAACATGCAGGCAGCAAGGGGGCTTCCATGTAAATAATCTGGAGAGAGACCACCTTCCCAAGATAAATAAATTCCGATTAATTGATAGTCGGCTCCCTCGGTATACGGGGGGCCGGCCGCACTTCCAAGACGATGATGAGATGAGAGAGACCTGCACGGGGTAAATTATCAGGGGAGGGGGCAACGGATGGGTAGAAGGGGCAAAATTCCCCTCTACGGCCGGGGTCTGTAACCAGCACCGCCTTCCCGTTAAGAGTTAAACGATGTTCCTGGGTTATTGGGACTAACGAGAGGAGGGAAGAGATTTAGTATCTGACTCGTTAATTCCCTTTAATATCCGGATGGCAGGAAGTCGGCAGCTCAGACCCCGAATCACGAGCCCCCCCTCGCCCCGGGGTCCCCACGCCTTTCGCCAAACTCCTCATTTTAGAACATTTTATCAATATAGAAGCTTCCATTTTTTTTTACGTTAACTGGCGGAAGGAGAGAAACACAAACGATATCCTCCGAAAATATCCGCCGGGGGGGGGGGACAGACTCAGCAGCCGAATATGCCAAGGGTTAACGATAAAAAAAAAACAATTTCACCCAATTTTGGGAAGTTTAGAGAAATGACATCACCGAAGCGTTTTGCTGCTCGTTTCGGGTGTAAACTGTAAATTCTATTAAGGTTTTAACGTAAAAATCTGAAAAGGATTCTAAAAAGAGAAAAATGGAAGGAAACGCAATTATTTTCCAGAATAAGTTTGTAAATCGCATCATTTTTTTATCTTCTGCGTAAATTTCTTCCGTTTTACATCAAGATCCTTAAACTTATGAATTTCTTTGTTTTATGGCTGAATCTGCAGTTTTTTTTAGATGAGAAGCAGCGGAATAATTGGATTTTGTTTAATGTCGTTTCTGTTCTCGAAAATAACGTAAAAAAAAAAACGATATTAAGAGTTTTTGACAATTTAAAAAAAACCCACTGGTAACAAAAGATTTGCGCTTACAAATTCCGCCTCCCAGGATGTACCCGCCCCCTGCCTTCTGATTGGCTGCTTGTGTTACTGTTTGTTTCAGTATTGGTGCAGGAAACAGGAAGTAGGAGGAGGGTTAGATGAGTGCCCAAAGTGCCCCAAAACACAATTTTTTAAATATATTATAAATAACACCAGAATTTAGAAATGTATTCAATTTATATATTTAGATATGTTTATATTATATAAATTAGATTCTAATTATATTATATTATAATTAGTTTCTGAACGTTTCTGTTATTTTGTTGCAGTTTTAGGATTCTTCTTTTTTTGGTTTCTAAAGCAGAAATATTTTCGTATTTTCTATTCCGTATTCTCCGTATTTGTAACCTTGAAACGCTTTATAAATATTTCCATTTGCTTTTAAAATAATTCGTTTGAAACAATTCAGCTTTTTCTGTAGAATTTCATCCTTGACCCCCTTCTACAAAAGGCACTCACTGACCCATTTCTACAAAAAAAAGGCAGAATTTGTTCTTTTTACTCCCGAAATGCTCATGGCCACAAATGATTTAAAGAGACAGTACGCTATTTTCCCATTGGTCCTTTCGATATACTGCAGAATAACACAGCCGATTTATTCATCTGTGGGGAAAAGACTTTCGATCGACGCTGATTTCTTACCGTAAAAAAAATATAAAATGTTCTACAATTTTGCTAAAAAAAATAAAAAAAATAAAAATTAAAAAAATATACAATAAAAAAAAATGATTCATATATTAATTATTTATTTTTACCTATATATATATATATATTATATAATTTTTTTATTTTTTTTAAGAAAATCCTAGTTTCAGCCGCACCCATTATTTGGAACAGAATAAAATTTTAAAAATGTTTCGAGTATAAAAAAAAATAGCGATTTACCGAGTTCTTGTTTTATGCATCCGTTTAAACCGCTGA
Organism: Spea multiplicata; assembly: GCA_009364415.1. Classification (NCBI taxonomy): domain Eukaryota; kingdom Metazoa; phylum Chordata; class Amphibia; order Anura; family Pelobatidae; genus Spea; species Spea multiplicata. The sequence continues at coordinate 19,313,856 of VKOC01000008.1, forward strand.
TGGGTCGAATCAAGAGGCTGACGAGGGGGTGACCTGGAACAGAAAGGGTTAAAAAAAAAAACCCTGCCAGGAAAATCTGCCGGGGCAAGTAAGTTTGCGGGGCGCACGCCGGCCATGCGCGGATTAGCTCCGTGTTGTTACAGTAACAGGCGAGCGCGGAGAATAATCCCACGAAAACCATCAAAGGAATAAATTAGCGATGATCCTGAACGGCGACCGATTCATCACAAAGCAATTTTCTCAAAACGAGCCTCAGATCAGCGGCCGCGGCCGCCGTCCTTACGTGATTTATAATCGGCCGATTCCTCGTTCTGCGAGCGCTTGAATTATGTAACGTTTAAAAAGTGGTGCTGTCGCCGTAGTAACCGGGGGTTATGAGTGGTTGCTTCCCTTTTACTACTTTCCGACACAACTACAAATGTCTAGTCGCCCGTTTCTCCCGCTGTGAAGACTCAAACCGTAATCAGTCGTCAGTTTCTCGCCTTAGATTCAGGAGCCGGATGTCTATCCCATGCATGTTTAACCCCCTCGCTGTATTACCCTCTACCACCTCTGCTGGGAGGCAGTTCCACTTATCTACCGCCCTCTCAGTAAGACATCTCTGCCACATAGAGACAAGCTCACTGATAACCCTCAGCCACGCTGATGGCGACTGAAACACAAATACAACTCTGAGCCAAGATAGAGACTCAGACACCACACTCAGTCGCCAAAGCGCGTTACACTCAACAGCACACTCAGACAGTTTATGGGCCCCTGGAATCAGGCCCTTGTCCCTGGGTTAGAGTGCTGGGAGTTGGATCTGTCTGTTGATGGGTGAGGGGACAGAGCCGCCCCGTCCTGACTCTGTTTCATGTTTTTTGTATTCTTTGCGAATTTATTGTCTTAAATCAGACAGAAATCTCTGTCCTCAGATGCGGGGTCACCCGGCTCCACGTCATTTTTTTCTGCTTTTCTTCAATTTGAGCTTTTTTTCCCCCAAGATGTGATTTTGCTGATTGTATCGGAGAGAAGTATCCTGCGTCAAACCTGCAGGAGATGAGGCCGTGACTCAGGAGTGCAATGAGCTCATGCGCGCCTCCTCTGACACCTGCTCTCCAAAAACAAACTCAAGGACCCCCCGCTAATCCCCGTAACCCCTCAAGTGCCGCTGCCTGACGCTCACATTATCATGTCTGTTGGCCCTCGGCACGCAGCGTTAACGTTACGATGGACATTGGGCGACATCTGGCCTACTGCCTCGCCCCGAATTACAAACGCCATTGCCTTCGGCTGGCTGAGGGTCGTGGGAGCTGGAGTGGAGTACCATTGGGGAGAGTGGTAGGTAAGTGGAACAGCTTCCCAGCAGAGGTGGTAGAGGGTAATACAGTGAGGGTATTAAACATGCATAGGAGAGGCATACAGCAGGAGAAACGGGCGACTAGACGGGGGCCGCTGGGGCCGATCGGCCGCCAGTTACATTTATCTAACCCCCCCAAGGTCTAAGCGTCAGAAAGTCCTCCGAAGCCTAACTAAAACATTACAATCCTCATAAATAGAGCGCCAGGTCGCCATAACAACAGCGCTGAAAAATATCATATCCTGATCATTGTTTGGGGGGGGGGCAGTAATTATTGCTCTGATCGCCCGGAGGGGGTTAATCCGAGGCTCGCGGGGGGGGATTTCATATCTCGGAGTCTTGCCTTTCTTTTTCTTTTTTTCTCCGTGTTTTGAAAATTCAATAACGAGGCTTTCAAAAAGAATGCTTTATAAAGGCAGAGAATGATGCAAAACACGGAATTACACTTGGAGGCGCCGTGGCTGGCTCAGGTGGGCCGCGCAATATTTATTCATGTGTTCATGGTGTTAGATGTCATTCTCTTCGCTGTGAGTGCCGGGGGGGGGGCTCACCGATCCCTCGTACTCCATCAAGGGAAATAGCCCTGATTGCTCAACTCTCACTAAATTGCGGGGCTATTACCGCATCTCGTCGTAATCTTCTCTCCATGATCAGAACAAATTATTCTTCCTCGTAATTCGCCCAACACTTTCCCCCGTTCTCTGACATCGCGCTTCTTGTCTTCATTCCCCGCTTTAATCCTGCGCCGGGAGTTTGATTGGATTTAAATATTCTATACGTTTAACCCGGTAATCACTCTCAGGCTCGTTCCCCTTCCTCTTCTGTATTAATCTTTCTCAATGAGCTTTCTCACCCACTTAGTGCCGCCGTTCGCAGGAATAATCCTTTAATGACTTCAAATTCTGCCTTCATTTCTATTTCTTCAGGGAATGCTAAATCATCATGTGACACGCGAGCAGCCACTGATAGGCTGTTGCCATAGAAACCGAAAACACTTTTGTTTTCCGATTCTGTGCCGTTTTTAACGCGATGAAACCTTTCGGAGGAAAGAATAAAATGACAGATCTGCCGTGGATCATTTGCTTAATATGTAAGCGAAGAATGAAATATTTATTTAATATATATTTATATAATTCAAAATAAATATTAGTCATTATAAATAAATCGGTAACTGCAAAAAGTCGTTTTACTGTTGTTTTTTTTCGGGGATATTTGGCGACATTTGCCAACATTTTGCTTCAGTGTATCAAAGTACAAAAGGGTTTTCACCAATCATGGTTTTTTTCTCACTTGTCATTCGACTTCATTCAGATTCAGATTCATACGAATTGCAAACTACAGAATTTTGGTAAATTCGTACGAAACCACCAAAACAAGGCCAGAACTTCCTCAAAGCGTCCGAAAACGAAGCAAAAAACTATTTTGGACATTTTTTGTCCAAAATACGTGGGCCCGCATTCAGCCACACTCTATCACGCTCCCTCTCATTCACTCACACTCTATCACGCTCCCTCTCATTAACCCACACTCTATCACGCTCCCTCTCATTCATTCACACTCTATCACGCTCCCTCTCATTCACTCACACTCTATCACGCTCCCTCTCATTCACCCACACTCTATCACGCTCCCTCTCATTCACTCACACTCTCTAAATGTTTCCCTACCTTCTCTGCTAACCACTTCTTCTTCATCTTTTATCTGCTATTTTCATCCCATAACCCAGCGGGAACTTCCGTCGACGTCCTCTCCCCAACCCTTCACCCAAAGCCCCATCATTTGGCCCTGGGTTCAACTTTGGGGCACCGGGCAATGAATTTCATTCCCGAATTGAAAATGCCCCTAATTTGCGGCCGGACCAAATGGGCCAAAAATGATTCAGACAAATTTTGCTCGCGTCTACATGTCGTTGCTCCGTGCCAGGATTCTTTGGGGAAACGATATTGTGCATGAAATCGATACATTGTCTCACGCGGTTCGTTCCAAAGATACTTTTGTAGCGCTCCAAGTGGCAAAGTTTATAAAATAATTTAATAGTAAAAAAAGTGTTTTAATTGCAGGTTTTTCTGTTAGCTTAATATTGTAGTCTGGATTCTACGACTGGAAACAAAATTTCAAGTTCAATTAACCCTTTTTTCAATGTTTTTTTTGTCCCTGTTAAATCCAATTAAGAGTCAAGTCAATTGTTCCAAAAGTAACAAAACCAATATGTGTTTAAACATATTTACTGCACTAGTACCGGTGCCAGACTCCACGTCTGCTCGGAAAGGGTAAGGTTGGGGGCAGGTAAGCAGAAGGATAATTATTATGTGTTAGGAACGAATGTTAACTATAAAGATGGAGTCGGAGTGAAACGAGAGTTTGTTATTTGACTCGAGTCCCCCCCGGGCTTTGGAGACGTTCTCCTTCAGGAATATCCCTGCGTAAGCAGAACATCTGCACTCGCAGAACTCTAGAACGCGCTCCGGAACGGCATATGTCTGTACGCAGGAGACACCTGGGGGAAGAGACAGAGACTCCATTAATCAGGTCCCCAAAAACATTCTACTCGTTCATCGGCAGATCCTGTACTAATTCTTCTCTTAATTACGGGGAAGCTGAATTGGGAGGCTGATGAGACAAGAAAAGCGGATTTCACGTCTAGTTCGTTATAATGATTTTTTATGAGCAAAAGAAGACATAGCGTCCGTGATTGGGCACGACAGCCGGCGTAGATCAATGACTGGGTCATAAAGCAGGACGGCACCTGCAGATCCCAAATATTTTTAGGGGCCTCCAGCTAAACAGCACTAAAAGGGCCCTTTGGCTCGCCTGCCGTCCGAGTCCTAACATAGAAACTCAGAATATGGCGGCACGGTGAGCCATAACAGCAACACACATTGTTCTTATTGAGATGACACGCACTCAAACATATGTCACATCTCAACCACACACACACAGTCATGTGATATTTTGGGTCAAACACCACACTGAGCTGATGCTTTATGGCGATGCTAATGAAGTCCGTCCCTCCATAGACTTTCATTAGGCAGAATAATGTAAACCACAGACCTCCCGAGACCTCCTTAACCCTTTGATTGGTAATTCCGCTGTCTCGTTCTGGTTTCGTTAATAATAATAATACGTGTAGAGAGTGACATTAATTGGCGTCCTAATTAACAGGATGCTCCGAGACCCCGTCAGTAACAGTCAGGTTTTATATCCATGCTGTTTGTAATTCAGAGGCTGACTTTCCCCCCTTTTGTAGAATAATTTACATTTTGAAGCTCGGATGACACTGATTGCTGTTGGTTGGGGCCGGGTAATTATACGCCGCACTCCCTACAACAGAAATGATGCATTTGAATAGATAGCTGGGCTGTAGGTGTGGCTCAATGATAGCCCCACCCATGTCTGCCAGCACCACACCCATTTTACTATGCTCCACCCATTCCACCTTTACCCCACCCAAGCGGGTGTCTGTAGCAGCTTCGGGGGCAGTTATCTGCACTGACTGGGGGCAGATTTTTTTCGAATGCGTCTTTCATTATATCCGTATTAATAATTAATTTTAAAATGTTAATATTTTTATGATTTTATTTTGTGTGTTGGGGATATAAGGATGTTTTTACGATACGAGGGGCCGTATCCGTGTGCTATTAATCCAAACTAATCTTCTATCTCAATAAATGCCTCCCTGCATCCAAATCCTCATTAAATATCAGTCGTTAGGGGCACTTTCTATTGTATTATAGCCGGGGGTTCAAAAGTTCCGTAAAGGTTAATTATCTATAATAACCTCGTTAGGTCTAATTATATTTGTGAAACGCACAGGACTTCCGTCTCTTCGTATAGACGCAGGAATAATGAGGCTGTGGAGGGGGGGGGGCGCAAAGCAGCGTAAACCTGACTTTAAGCCTTCCAAAAAGTCCACATGGACCCCCCCTCGGAGACCTTTATACTCGTTTCGCTAATAAGGTGTTAATTTACCCGAAAACCACAAACCGTTTTGTTTTCTTTATACCCCTCCTTATTCTCACACCGTTATACGGCGATAAATCAGCACGAAATGCAGCTTGTGAAACCCACGGCTCCGGAAACATTCTAACCCCCCCATAAAACGCGTTAACCCCGCTTGGGTATTATGAAAAAACAAAAAACATTAATTAAAGGGACATGCAGACTAATTATTTAACTAATAATTGACTAATTATTTACCAACATGCTGGACAGGTCTGTGTATAAAGTTACCCCCTTGGGGAATTCAAAGGGTTAATAGTACGCTTCATTTTCTGTGGGTTCGGTGCTTTGTTATATGGGGAGGACTCGGTAAAGGAACACCCTGAGGGTGACGAACCTGTGATCTTGGGAGGTGGGGAGACGCAGATTAACCCTCGGGTGCCAGGTCATTAATACTCCTATGTAAAGGCACTTGGGGCAGTAAATGTACAGGAGGCGGATGAATAATGTGTTAAAGTGCCTGCGCCTGGATGCGCGTTATCAGTGCAGGGCAACGAAGGGGCCGTAATCACTGTTTGGATCGATGGTAGCAGAAACGTTACGCGGTATTTAGTGGGAGACCAGTAATCAGAAGCCTTCAGGACACGGAGGTCTCTTCTTCTGGCCAAGTTAATATGGTTACAATCGTTGAAGTTGTCTCCCTCTTTCATGCATAAAAAGTACAGAGTAGTCGTATGAAGTACACATCATGGCCCACAGGCTAGTCAAGGCCATTCGAGTGTTTAGGAGGTCACACAGCCCCGGTATAATTAGCGTTCTGGATACAGTGCTGCGCTGAAGCTTCTTTTATAGGTTTTCGCCTTCAGTATTTTGATGTCAGAGCAGTTTTGGCTTTAGAGAAGATATGAATTTGTAACGAAAAAGTATCAGAAGGATCTTTGGTTGAATGGAATTTTGTTTTTTATTTGTTATTGTTGTTATTAACCCAAGGGATTGTTGTAATGTCTTTAAATTCTAAGAGTTATAGACGAGGGCATGTGAGTTCAATGAGTACTTCCATCTCCTCATCCAATCCTTGCAACCCCATATTTATTATTTTATTAATAATAATTTATTTTATTTTTGTTTATTTTTTTATTCCATTAGTTGTGTGAGTTAAGACGAGGGCATGCAAGTTCACATTGAACTCAGATGCCCTCGCCTCTAACTCACAAAATTTAAGGTCACGTGCTCTTGCATGATTAGTGCATTAGACTGGAGTAAAAAATGGTCAGTTGAGTGATCCCTTACATGTACTGAAGACTCCACTTAGTCAAGTAGACCCAAAACAGTTGTTGTCTACAAACAATATATTGTGATGGGTACTTCCTGCCCTAATTTTACTATACTGGAAAATGGCGTTTGGTGATCATGATTTTTTTTGCTAAATTAGAACAACCCTAATTATAATTTTTCAAACAAATCCAAAAACGTAGACGTTGGACGCAGCTGGTACACTTTGCGAGTGTTCTAAATATTTTTTGATCTGTACATTGTTATAGCGGATACTAAAATCAAATTATATTTGTGCGAAATGCGCTGGTCCTTTGTCCCATTTGAGATTTCTGTGTCCCATTCAGGCTGTTAAGTGGAAAATGTCATTGTTGGAAAACACGTAGCGTCTGTTGTTCTCTGTATCAGATGAAACACACTTTTTGATTATGGTCTCGCCCGTCTTCTCCTAAACCAATTTCCTTTTTATACCTTCCAGGGTTTGGAATGACGACTCCTGCCACGGTAGCAGGGAAAATTTTCCTTATCTTCTACGGTCTGGTTGGATGCGCGGCTACCATATTGTTTTTTAACCTTTTTCTGGAACGCTTGATCACGGTCATCGCTTACATCATGAAGTCCTTTCACGAGAGGCAGCTAAGAAGGAAGGAAGGTCTACCTCCTGAAACGCGCCGGGGTTCTGGTAACTCAGAGGTGGACAGCCTCGCCGGGTGGAAACCTTCCGTGTATTATGTGATGATGATTCTATGCGTGGCCTCCGTCATCATATCCTGCTGCGCTTCCGCCATGTACTCTCCCATCGAAGCATGGAACTACTTTGATTCACTTTATTTCTGCTTTGTTGCCTTCAGCACTATAGGTTTTGGCGACATGGTCAGTAGCCAAAAAGCCAAATACGAGAGCCAGGGACTTTACCGATTGGGTAATTTTATATTTATACTCATGGGGGTCTGCTGTATGTATTCCTTATTCAATGTTATCTCCATAGTGATTAAGCAATGCGTCAACTGGATACTTAGGAAACTAGAATGCAGGTGTTGCCTGAGATGCCAAAGAAAACTGTTCAGGTCCAGGAGGAACGTGGTGATGCCGGGAAATGTTCGAACTAGACGGAACATCTCCATAGAGACAGACGGCGTGTACGAGAGCGAGACGGACGGGAGGAGAATGTCTGGAGAGATGATCTCCATGAAAGACTTCCTGGCCTCCAACAAAGTCTCCTTGGCAATCATGCAGAAGCAGCTCTCGGAGACAGCCAACGGTTGCCCGAGACAAATCGGGGGAAGCTCCAGGCACAATGGCTTCTCGGGTGGCGTGGGAGCGTTAGCCATTATGAATAACCGACTGGCAGAAACTAGCGTGGACCGGTGAAAATTCTTGGCCAGGAAAGATTGAAAAAAATTTGCCAGAAACAAAAAAAATGTTGGGTTTTAGCAGAATGCGTGAATCCTCCTTCATCGGTGTTGGAGGAGACGGAGTAGAATAATGTGCCGAGTGTTACTCCAAGTGTAGAACCTGCTTTGCTCATTAAGTCTCCTTCCACCCTCGTTTCTGGGGTTTGAGGTGTTCATGGTCTGTCAGCTGGTGGCTTAAGTTGGAGACTTTGATGACATCATCATGTGCTCATACTCCAGCAGGTTGGTTTGATATTCACATGCAGTATTCTGTAGGGTCATTCGATAAATGCCAATTGGGGAGCTGTGCAGTAAGTGGCTGAAATTTGAGGATTTTAGAAATTGGGCAGATTTACACCAACAAAATAATATTAAAATACCAGAGTGGGCTCCAAATATCAAGATCCGGAAGATTGAAATTAAAGATGGGGACAGGAGGGTGCGAATTGGAGCTTCGGGTGGGATTGGCCTTTTTTTAAGTAAAATCTCACCCCCTTAGACCCCAATGTGGCCCATAATCCGCCGAAAGGCTTCCACTTATAAGAATGCAGAGAGGTTTGATACATTTTATAAAGGATTCGATACATGATGTTCTTGTCACCCGTGGGGATTTCACATTAATGAGTATAGCATAAAAAATCTGTGGACATGGTTTAATTATTAATTAGAATATAAAATAATTTTAATAATTAATTTCCGTAAAACAGCTTTGGAGCTTATTACAAATAGAGATATGATACAAGATTCATGGGATCCCCTCTCCCCCAGGCTAAAACAAAGACCGCCGAGTCCTTGTGCACGCCGGGAACCGTTCTAAGCACAACAGCCAAGTAGTATTCGTGAACAAACTCCTAATGAAATATATCAACTATTTTAAATTAAATTACTAAATTACTCTCATAAGTCACAGAACCCCAAGTAATATTTAATATTTAAAATCCACCCTTGGGAATAAATTTGTTATAACAAAGTAAATAAATACATCCAAATATTTCTCAAAAAAAAAAAAAAATGATTTAAATGGCATTTAGGTCCCCAAAGAACAACTAAAGGGAGCTAAGCCTTATCCTAAATATGATATATAACGCCCTGTGCGTACCGCGGGTCAATTCCTATAAGAAAATGGAATATAGTCCCCCAAGACCCTGAAACTTGGGTAATAAACCTGAGAATCTGCCCATTCACTCGGAGATCCTGAGAATCTCCCCATTCACCCCGAGACCCTGAGAATCTCCCCATTTACCCAGAGACCCTGAGAATCTCCCCATTCCACCCGGAGACCCTGAAATCTGGCCCCATTCACCCGCGACCCTGAGAATCTGCCCATTTACCCGGAACCCTGAAGGAATCTCCCCATTCGACACCCTGAGAATCTCCTCCATTACCGAGACCTAGAATCTCCCATTCACTACCGCAGACCCTGAGAATCTCCCATTTACCCCGAGAACCCTGAGAATCTCCCCCATTCACTCCGAGCACCTGAGTTCTTTGCCCATTTACCCCGAGACCCTGAGAACTCTCCCCATTTCACCCACGAGACCCTGAGAATCGCCCCATTTCACCCCGAGACCCTCGCATTTTCACCCCGAGACCTCTGAGAATCCCCCATTTCACCCCGAGACCCTGAGAATCTGGCCCATCACCCCGACGAGCCCTGAGAAATCTCCCCATTTCACCCCGAGACCTTGAGAATCTGACACCAGTGCACCCCGAGACCCTTGAGAATCTTCCCCATTCACCCCGATAGACCTTAGAGCATTCTGACCCATTCACCCCGAGACCCATGAAGAATACTCCCCATTCACCAGAGACCCTGAATACTCGCCACATTCACCCCGAGGATAAAAACCCCCTTTATGTTTTTTGAGTAATCTCCCCATTCACCCAGAGACCTGAGAATCTGCCCATCACCTCGAGGACCCTGAGAATCACCCCATTCACCCGGAGACCTGAGAATCTCCCCATCACCCCGGAGACCCTTGAGAATCTACCATTCACTAGAGACCTGAAGAATCTGCTCATCACCTCGAGACCCTGAGAATCTGCCCATTCACCTCGAGACCCTGAGAATCACCCCATTCACCCGGAGACCCTGAGAATCTCCCCATTCACCCGGAGACCCTGAGAATCTCCCCATTCACTTAGAGACCCTGAGAATCTGCTCATTCACCCAGAGACCCTGAGTATGGGGTAAAAACCCTGAGGCTCAGGGGCAAATCCTCTGATTTCCCCGGTATATTTATGTCTCTGTATGATGCACGCTCTCCTGCTCAGACTAATATGTCGTTTTTCTGTGGAATCCATTAAACAGAGCACTCTCGCTCCAGCTGGGACGCCGCTCTAATACTGCAGAGGTCTCAAATATAGCTTCAGAAAATGGAAATACAAGCGTCGACATGCAGGAGCGTTTAGTTTCAAGAAGCAATCTCAGCTCGAGCAATTCTGTGTTCTGTTGAAGTTACGAGAGAAGCCAGAACAGGACGTTCAGCTTTAGAAAATGTTAACCCCCCCCCCCTTTATCGGAGGATACGAGCTCTTCTTTCGGGGCAGGGAAGCCCGATAGCTGGTGGTCTCTGGTCTCCATCTCCTTTAAAGGCGGCTTTTCCCAGAGGTGAGAGGGGGCATCCTTATCCACATGGAAATTATCAGTTTTTAAAAAATATATTACCGGTATTCACCCAAAAAAATAATAAACACCCTTATTGTTCTCTCTCGTCTCCATTAGAAAGCTGCTCATGATCCCCCCTATTAAATTACCCAGTAATACCTGGAAGGGTCACCAGAATATCAGGTCTCGGTTTGAGGGGCGCACGTCCCCCCCCTCTACCAACAAGTGGAGAAAGTATTTAACATGACAATTATTATATTTAATTTATATTAAATATTCAAAAGATTATTCAAAACTCATTTAGATTCCATCCGTAAAGTTTCAGAATGCGTTGCAGACGAGGATTTCTCAATTAGTTCTTTTTTGAACTCCGCTAATTAGTACAAATTAATGTTTTCTGACCGCTATGATGTCACACGTTTCCATGGCTACCGGCTGTCCAAGTCCCTCTGGCATTTAATTATAACACAGGTGATATTTTACTTTGGAGAAACGAACATCTCATATACTTCCAGGAGTTGATTTCGAGCCGCGAGGGTAATAAGAGGAAAATAATTCCAGTGTCCCTGCACCGTAACGCTGGGGTCATACGGATGATCCAGGGGGGGGGTCCGGTCCTTTCCGCTACTAACGTGGTTTGTAATGCGCAAAAAGTTGAGATGCTATTTTTCTAACCATTAAAAAAGTTCTGAAATAAAGAGCCTGCGCCTGGTGATTTAGAACGAGGTTTTAGATAAGGGGCCAATTTCATACGGGTTACATTGAGATGCTTCATAAAGAGATGGAGAGATCTCAATATCTGGAGGAGAGAGGGCATGGGAGAGAAGAGAGAGACGGGGAGAGAAGAGAGAGAGAGGGGGTGGGAGAAAAAAGAGAGACAGGGAGAGAGAGAGAGGGGATGGGAGAAAAAAGAGAGATGAGGAGAGAAGAGAGAGAGGGGATGGGAGGGAAGAGAGAGAAGGGATGGGAGAGAAAAGAGAGATGGGGAGAGAAGAGAGAAAGGGGATGGAGAGAAGAGAGAAAGGGGATGGAGAGAAGAGAGAGAGGGGATGGGAGGGAAGAGAGAGAAGGGATGGGAGAGAAAAGAGAGATGGGGAGAGAAGAGAGAAAGGGGATGGAGAGAAGAGAGAAAGGGGATGGAGAGAAGAGAGAGAGGGGATGGGAGGGAAGAGAGAGAAGGGATGGGAGAGAAAAGAGAGATGGGGAGAAAAGAGAGAAAGGGGATGGAGAGAAGAGAGAGAGGGCATGAGGGAAGAGAAAGAGAGAGGAGATGGGAGAAAAAAGAGACGGGGAGAGAGGAGAGAGAGGGGATGGAAGAGAAGAGAGAGATGGGGATGGAAGAGAAGAGAGAGGTGGGGAGAGAAGAGAGAGAGGGGATGGGAGAGACCAACGACTGATTAAGGTTTGAGTCTTTACAGCAGGGGAAAGGGGGACTAGACGGGGGCCGGATGGGGCCGATCTGCCGGCAGGCTCTAGGTTTTAATGGGATACAGAAATACAAATCACTGAGTTGTTAATGTTCTTTACTGTAGATTTACAAACATCATTATAATCCACACTCTAATTGTGACTTTTAGTCATTTTCGAGAGACTATATGTTGCTAACCTTGAAACCTCCTAGGTCTCTCTCTGACCCTGAGCGGCCGGCCTGCCCCGCGGGTGAGTTTAGGCGGGTGAGTTTAGGCGGGTGAGTTTAGGCGGGTGAGTTTAGGTGTCGTTCTTATTCACCAGTTGTTCATTTACTTTTCTCGGTGGTTACGTCTTCATTTCAGGGAATCATTCCCCGTGGCCGTTCTAGATGATTAGCCCAGCGATCTATAATCTTATACGCGCGGAGGTCCACTCGTCCCTGATGAGAAGGGTCACTGAAGTGGCTTCCATCAGCGCAGTATCCGGGGGTCTCTCGCAGCCCCTATACGAGGGCGATGTATGTTTACAGAGCAGCCTCTGCATCGCAAGACACTCGACGCGTCCCGAAGGACCTCATTGAAAAGCAGCGCTAAGTACGCGTCGCCTTCCCTAATTACGGACCGCCGGCGCGCTGAGAGACCCCATCTGGGCTGGTTCTTCAACACCAAAGCGGCTGATTGAAATGGAAATTATCCGGGGGTCCGAGTCTCTCTGATTGCGGAGTATCAGCCGGGGGGAGGTCGGCCATGACTGATGGGGCCACTCACAGAACCTCAAGGAGAGATGGGGAGCATTAACGCTCGTCTCGCCCAACAACTTGATTACGACGTGGCGTCAAAAAGCCGGGGGGGGGTCCGCAGACCACTCATTTGCCCATGAGTGACCATTTTCTTAATTAAAGGTCAAACGATCCCAAGAAGGTCCATTCTTACCCGCCATAAGGTGAATATTTTGGATTAAAAAAAGGACAAGATGACCCCCCCCCCCAAAAAAAAGAGAAAAGAAACACTTTGGGGGGGGAAGCAATAAATTCCAGGAGTTTCACATGTAATATTATTTATTATTATTTAAATAATGTTAAAAAGTCATCGTTTTCTAGAATGTGAAAATAAATATTTTATCGCCAAATAAACCTCCTTCGCTCAGCTCTGGGGGGTGAAATAACGGGGACGATAGCCAAAATATTTTATTTTCTTCTCTCCTCGGTAATTAAATGGACAGGAGACCCAAACCGCAGACTTTGCTAAATATTTTTTTTATTTTTAGGAATTTGCTAAATATTCGGGGACCTAAAAAAAAATAATGTGGAGCAGTTACCATGACAACCAATGGAATGTTCTCGCCAACTGCTCAGGATTCCGCACTTTGCCTCCGATTCGCTCTTTATACTAAGCAGCGAACGCTGGCTGTCTGGGACGTCTGTCTCGGCTCTCGGGGGGGGGGGGGCTGGACAAACATTGAAATTAAAGAGCATCGGATGTTCTTTCCGTCGCTCGCTCGGGACCATCGGGGCTGTTTGTGCGAGCGAGTGACAGATGTGCGTCTTCATATAGAGCCCCGGAAACCTCATCTTAAGTGTCTGCAACGCAAAGTGAATCGATGCAGAGGATAGCAACGTGAATAATGAACAAAAACATCTTGGTAGACAGTGGAACAGCCTCCCAGCAGAGGTGGTAGAGGGTAATACAGTGAGGGGATTGAACACGCATGGGATAGACATACGGCTCCTGAATCTAAGACGAGACCAACGACTGATTAAGGTTTGAGTCTTTACAGCAGGAGAAACGGCGACTAGACGGGGGCCGGATGGGGCCACAGCATCGCGTTTCCTTATCGCGGTTCTCTAATCACAGACGGAACAGGTTAATAAGACGATGTCCCTCTAAATTCCAGTTAGATCTTTCCAGCTCCATGAGGATAAACGCATCGGGGGGGGGTATTATATGCGGGGGGTTGTGGGTGAATGGCCCTTAATAACAGAATCAAGCGGCTCCGGCTCGGCTGTTCGCGTTCTTCTGACAATCGGAGGAATCGGCCGCTTTTATCTTAATGCTTCCAGGAATTCCAGAACAAATAATCACGGAGCGCGTCGGGGACGTTTCTAAAGGTGTTTGGAGCTTTTCGCCCGCACGCGTTCCGAAAATCTCAGGGAATTGATTGGTGTAAAAACATCAGAGAAAAGTCTGCCGGCAGATCGGCCCCCATCCGGCCCCCGTCTGGTCTGCGTTTCTCCTGCTGTAACGACTCAAACCTTAATCAGTCGTCGGTCTCGTCTTAGATTCAGGAGCCGGATGTCTATCCCATGCATGTTTAACACCCTTGCTGTAATACACCTCTGCTGGGAGGCCGTTCCACTTATCTACCGCCCTCTCAGTAAAGTAAAACCTTTTTCATTTATACATAAAATTGAAAAAAAAAACAACACAAATAAAATGCAATTTCCATGAAAAGCTCATCTACTTACATAGTTGGAAGAAGAGTGATGTGTTTTTGGGTTGCATTAGACTATTATTAATAGGGGAGAATAACTAAATGGGGAGGAATAATTGTGCAGATCCTGGGAACAGGAAGTTCAAACGACTGCTCCCCTGGTAAATAAACAGATTGGTTTCTGTTCCAGCTCAGATTTATTGCTTATAACGTCGTTACCTGGGCTTATTCAGTGCTTTGAGCTGTAAAGATAATTCCTCCCCGTCTGAGGTTATGCAGGAATAATGAATTCTCCGTTCAATGCAACAAAATCCATAATAACAACAATTCCAGAAACTTCTCCAACTTTCATGCGACGATCAATAATAAACTTTGAGCCTAGAACATTCCGTACGGAGAGGCGATCGAAAGCTATACCCTCCAACCCCCCCCCCCTCCGGCTCTTCTTGGGTTAAATAAGTGGAGAAATGGGGGCTTTTGATTTTCCCAGAGGAGGAGGAGGGGGAGGGGGGGGGCAGATTGATCCCACCTTATGATCAAGAAAAGGAGAGCTTATAGACAAAGCAAATAAATTGACGCCGTCTGCGGAAAATGCTAAAATTGTTTGTCGCCAAGGAAACGGCTAAAGAGTGAAATAAGTGGAAAGACTCCCGAGATCGGCGGATTTCACTGCCTGTTATTTACTATTCCAGCCCAAATAAGTGCTTAACCATCCGCGCGTTATCTAGAAAGGCTCTGGAACTTAAGATCACTCATTATGGGTACGAAGGACATGATTTTAGCTAACTGTTTACTAGATATATCTAGAAATGCTCTAGATTTTCACATCCCGTGAAATGATGATAATAACTATCCAGGCTTTATCTAGAATGAATCTAGAACTTGAGATCACTTATTAAGGGTGAAATAATGATATCAACTAACTATCCTGGAGTTATCGAGAAATAATCTAGAATTTCAGATCACTTATTAAAGGTACGATTGATATGATATTAATGAACACTATCCAGGCTTTATCTAGAATGAATCTAGAACTTGAGATCACTTATTAAGCGTGCGAATGATATGATATTAATGAACACTATCCAGGCTTTATCTAGAATGAATCTAGAACTTTAGATCACTTATTAAGGGCACGAATGATATGATATTAATGAACACTATCCAGGCTTTATCTAGAATGAATCTAGAACTTTAGATCACTTATTAAGGGCACGAATGATATGATATTAATGAACACTATCCAGGCTTTATCTAGAATGAATCTGGAATTTGAGGGTAAGAATGATATGGTAGGGATCCTTTCCATTAAAATGACCCTTTTGGGGCATCGCTGATTTAAAGCCCCCCCTTCCCAGCGTTAATTACCCTCCCCATTTAATGGTTCTGTGGTCTTTGCGGCTCCGGAGCATCCGTTACAATGAATCTAGAAATATTTTCCGCGTTTGCCGTTAGTTTTCCATTCACAGCGTTCTGTCATTTAAAATGAAATAATTTCCCCCGCAATAAACACCCGGAGCGACGTCTGCAAAATGATGTCGTTAACGTGGCGAGCGCACATTTATTTAACGTTCCTCTCGGCGGCGGAGCTTTCCGGAACATGTTCCGCTCCGGGGGGCAGTAGTTACTTTTATTATTATTACTATTATTACTTTTATTATTATTATTACTTTCATTATTATTATTATTTATTACTATTATTACTTATTATTATTAACTTTTATTATTATTATTACTTTCATATTATTATTATTATTACTAATTATTACTTTTATTTATTTCTATTATTAACTTTTATTATTATATACTTTCATATTATTATTAATTAACTTTCATTATTATTATTATTTGCTTTATTATTAAATTACTTTTTTTAATTATTATTAATTTCTTTTATATATTACTATTATTACTTTTATTATTATAATTACTTTTATAATTTTACTACTATTTTTATAATTACTATTATTAACTTTTATTATTATTATTAATTACTTTTATTATTATTAATATTACTATTATTATTAGTTAAACTTTGTTTATGGCATTTCCAAAATGTCTGAGATTTAACATCTAGAATCAGATGAAAGCAGGGCAAGTGAAGGATTCATTTCCACCATTTATGCCCTTTTTGTGTTTCCCCCCCCTTTTTCTGCTGATTTATGGCACGAACCTTTAGGTTCCATCAGTACCGATGGGACCTTCGCGGTCCGGTCGCCCCGCTCATTGCGGGAAAGGCTGCTCCGGCATCTGGATGCCGATAATGAAGCAGAAGAGTCCCTCGCCGTTACCTGCAGCTTATTTCTGCTCTATTAGATAAACACAGAGAGTTATCGGAGCTTCTAATAACCGCCTGCCGCCTGCACTCTAATCCCCCGCGCCGGGAAATGACTGCGGGTCAGATACATGATCCTAACCGGGGGGCTAAGCCATAAAATAGAGGGGCTCTGGGGCAGCAAAAAAGCATGGAGGGCAGT
>VKOC01000008.1:19330824-19360198 GCA_009364415.1 Spea multiplicata
ATGCCGCTGCAGGTCGGGGAGTAACGCGCTGCACCCCTAGGAGTTAATGCCGCTGCAGCGTCCGGAGGAGTAACGCCGCTGCACCCCTAGAGTAATTGCGCTTGCAGGTCCGGAAGTAACGCGCTGCACCCCTAGGAGTAATGCGCTTGCAGGGTCTGTCGGAAGTAACGCACGGCACCCTAGAGTAATGCACTGCACCCCTAGGAGTAATGCGCTGCATGTCCGGGAGTAACGTGCTGCACCCCTAGGAGTAATGCGCTGTAGGTCCAGGAGTAACGAGCTGCACCCCTAGAAGTAATTTGCTGCAGGTCCAGGAGTAATGCGCTGCACCCCTAGGAGTAATGCGCTGCATGTCCGGGAGTAACGCGCTGCACCCCTAGGAGTAATGCGCTGCAGGTCCAGGAGTAACGCGCTGCACCCCTAGGAGTAATGCGCTGCAGACACGTTCTAGGCACCAAATCCCCCAAACAATGAAACCAACCGTACTTTATTAACCCTTTCAGTGTCGCACCCCCCGGGCCGGATCGAGAGGGTTCATTAGCCGCGCTTCGCGATACCCGTAGCCAGGCCCGTCGCTGGCGGCCATTGTTATTTATTAGGTGTATATAGCGCCATCATATTCCGCAGCGCTGTACAACGGAGCGGTGGCTGCACGGAGGCCGGCCGAAGCCTCATACCAACAGAGAACAAACACGCGTGACACACCTCGGTTACCGTAGTTACTGGTTAACTCTTCGCATGATTACACGGGATGGACCTGACCCGCGGGGGGGCAGCGACGGGATAAAACATATGAGAATGTAATGAGCCATCGATACCCGCGCGCCAAGAGGTTCTGCAGCTGCGCAACCAATCAGCCCAAAATACCCAATTATTATTATTTTATTTAAATGCCCCGTCCTGTTTGTGGAAGCCGCTGCTGGATTTAATGTCCGGGCTCACGAGATCCATACGTGCCTGAAAGGGATTAAAAAACAAGAAAACTAAATAAATTAATAATAATATTATTTTTAAAAAAAATAAATAATATAAATAATAATAAATTAATAATAAATTAATAATAATAAAACTGCCAGCAGAATAAAGTCCCACAAAGTGCATTTATATTATATTTTTTTTACTAACGTGGATTTTATAACTAAATAAAGAATTAAAAAAAACCACTATTTACTATTAGAAATAAGGTTATAATAACTCAGTTTGAAATTATTATTTTAACCTAAAAACAAGAAAAAGGAATTTGAGTTAAAGAAAAGTTATTCTATATAAAGGGTTAATTGTCGATGCCCCCGGTGGGGTGGTTGCAGTGCGCGGCGTCACTGCTGCAGTGGGACAAATGCTGGGCAGGGATTTCAGGCCTCCGCCTCTCCAGGCACATCACACAGGGACTATATTCCAGCGCGGAGGGTTACACGCCTACCAGGCTTCCACTGGTGCACACAAACCCGTTGCTTGGTTGGCGCTGGGATGTCCTCGGCATGCATTTGTGAGGAGCGCTCTGATTGGCTGGCCGGACCCTGCAATGGTTGCCCGGAAGAGCCGCGCGCTGTCATTGGTCGCGCTATACCTGCAATGCGTCAAGTGGTGTCGGCGGCGGCTGCGGGCGCTGTGCGTGGCCCCGGTTGCTAGAGCATCCCTCCATGCGCCCTCCCTACCCGGCCTGCAGGGCCCCGCTTGCACCGCAGGCAGCCAGGGCCGTAACAGCCCAGCAAGTCAGGCAGCTGTCCCTCTGGCACACAGAGGGTAGTTATGAATGATAGGGAGGCGGCTCCGACTGTAAGCGGATAATGGGGTGTATTGGGGGGTGCGCAGGAGCCCCCAAAGTTGTAAAAGCCTGAAAAGAAGAAATAGAGGCCAAAAACTACCCCCCCGGGCAGTAGTTTATTTAATAACTACCCGGTAATAATCAGCTGCCGTTGTAAGTAATTATTATGTATCCTGCATTGGTGCTGGGGCCAAATAAATTAGGCCTGGGGGTAATTGGCAGCCCCCCAAACCGGACAGCCATAATAATGCCGGTGATAGAGCCCCTTCTAATTATTGCACTGTACAGGGCTGGCATGCCAGAGACGTCTGCCCCAGCTGCTGCGGAGCCTCTTTGGCCGGAGAGTTAAATGCGGAGCCTCTGATTTACTGATGGCTGTAAAGTCGCCCTGACTCCTCATCCTCCGCTGCAGTTTGGTGGCCCCCGGGGCTAATCGGCCAGCCCTAGGTTGGGCCCCGTGCCGTAGGATCGCCAGCCGTTTGGCTGCATCCAGGAAGTCAGCGGAGGGAACGCCTGGAGCCTCTGCGGGACTTTATGTCAAATATTCGTCAAAAGTATCGAATTCCACTAAAAATAGAGCGACAGCGGGGGGCCGTGGCCCAGAGCCTGAGAAAAGGAAGCTGCTGCTTTCCTGTGTCACTTCCCTGTGACATTTGACGAGTCATATCGGGCCAAACTGCTGCATAGGGAGGACTCGGCAGAAACATTCCAGTGGTTTCCATGGCGATTGCTCCAAAATTAGTCCTTTTCTACTTTGCCTTTGTAAACGTTAAGCGCTAACACGGTCTGTGGCACCGTACATTTTAAATGGGGGGGGGGGTTAACTAATATCTTACAAAGATACATTTACACAGACAGATACTTGGCCAGTGAGCTTACAATCTAGCCTTTCCATACAAAGCTCCTGGGGAGTATGATGGGCTCCTAGGGGCCCCGCTCCTGAGTTTACAGTCTAAAAAAACATGACCCTTTATGCAGCAACATTGGATTATAAGACTAAAAGATACACAGGGCTAAGCGGGGCTGACTCCAACTCCCATCATGCCTAACCAGAGGCCAAAACCCAGGATTACCCACCTGTAGTCAACCTTATATACTACTAGTGTGCCTAATTCGCCCCTTTTAAAGCCCGCGTGGCGCATGCACCGGAATCCACGCGTTAAACCAGCGTTTTTACTGCCTTTTTATTTATTTATTTTTTTAGGTCGGGTGGCTGAATAATCCGGGAGGAATTCACGGAAATAGTGAACGAGGAAGTCTTTGCGTGTAACAGGCGTGATACTCCTTCACACGGAAACAGCCGGTTCGGTGCAATTCCTATTATAGAAGAGACGGTACATGCCGAGTGCCTCGCTCTGATGGCTGGTGCATCGGAGCATCTCTTTATTTATAATAACGGAGTGCAAACCACGTTAAATGTGATACGGGGGGGGGGGGGGAGTTTAAAATAGAAGCTGCAATAGTGATTCATGCTTTAACTACAACTCCTAGCACCCTCAGCCAAAACCCTTCAGTGCCCAAAGATGCCTTTCCCCCTGGTGTGTACGGTGCAGTGCAGTGACCCCGAGCCGTCCGCACCCCACCCCTCTAATGATCCCTTCCATGGGACTGGGGTACAAAGGGGTATTTCGGGGTAAAATCACCCCCCTTCCTCACGTTACATTCTAGTATTCCGTTATTCTCATTTTTAACTATTAATATCCCTTTAATGGAGTGTTTTGGGTGAAATAAGAGTATATATGGTATATACATTCCAGTTAAAGAGTAGATATGGTATATACGTTCCAGTTAAAGAGTATATGTGGTATATACGTTCCAGTTAAAGGGTAGATATGGTATATACGTTCCAGTTAAAGAGTAGATATGGTATATACGTGACAGTTAAAGAGTGAATATGTATACACATTCGCAGTTTAAAGAGTAGATATGCGTATAATACGTCCAGTTAAAGAGTAGATATCGGTAATAGATACGTTCCAGTTAAAGAGTCATATATGTGTATATCTACGGTTTCCAAGTTTAAAGGGTAGTGATGGTATAATAAACGTTGCCAGTTTTTTTTGTAAAAAGAAAGAACAGTAGATACTGGTATCAACTTACGTTTCCTAGCTTAAAGAGTGATATATATGGTATATACGTTTGCCGCATTAAAGAAAGTATAAAGTATGGTATACTCACGTTCCAGTTAAAGAGTTAGTATATGGTAAGATACGGATTCCAGTTAAAGAGTATATATATGGTATATACGTTCCAGTTAAAGAGTAGATATGGTATATACGTTCCAGTTAAAGAGTAGATATGGTATATACGTTCCAGTTAAACGCTTTAGTGCCGCTGGATCCTTCTAAAGACTTTGTCTCATCGATTGGAGTAGAAGCCGGCGAGAGAGATTTACTAACGAGGAGACCCCGGAGACGGAGCGCTGCCATTCCGTACGGCCCATTTATCCCACGTCACGCAGTTTATGGCTAGCAGAAGCTCATCGCGGCCACGGGACTCGCATTAAATGGTGAATAGTAGTTTATGACTCGGCTGTCCTCGCCTGGCACTGCCTGGATATCCAGAGCCGACACCGCGCGGGGAATGAGAAGTAACCGGAGCGAGAGATCCGCGCCGGCCCGGCTCATACTGAAATGTGAGGGATAAATATTGGGGGGCCGTATATAGTATAACCCACCACTGTGTCGACGGACCCCAAGTGTGATGAATTCCACGTCGCATTAATGCTTACTCGGGATCTGTGGCCGGTGCTGCCCCTTAACACAGTGAGACTCCCCGGAGGGCTCTCTCACCCTGCGCTCTCCCCTTTCTGTATATTTTTGTGCGTATTTGCAGATTCTGACCGAACCTTTGGGTCGAGCGCCCCCCCACTAGCCACGCAGACGCCTCATTAATGCTGTCCGGAAGGGGGCTTTAAACTGAGAGTCTCAGTGGGTTAAGGTGCAGTCCCGCTGGTTCGGCCCCTTGGACTCGCCAGGCTTTGACGTATTGGCGGGTTCAGCCTATTCGTTGTAAAAAGGCCATGATTTTGTAAATAAACTCATTTATTGATTATTGATTGGTAATTTGTCATTTAAAACCCGACAAGGGTCCCTACGGAATATACTTTGTTTTTTGTTCAGCGGCATCGGGGTCGGTGGCAGAGGCTCCTGGGAAATTGCGAGGTTTAACCCTGTAGATCCAGGGCTCCTTTTCTTTTATTCACGTTGACTGCAGGATCGTGCATATAGACTTTTACTACTAGTGTGCTGCATTACAAATCCCTGCTTGAATACAGGTGACTCATTTAAGACAATATCAATGGAATCTGCATATCTTTGGCTTTTCTTATCTTTGCAGCTGCGCCCGCTTTGACACGTGACCCACGCATTTAACCGTTTCAGTGACCGCAGCGAGAGGATCACGAGCCAACATTGTAGCCGAAAACGTCTCGCCGGCCCTTGGATGTTCATTAAGTGCTTTTGTTCCGGGCTGGCAACTGTTACTAAGAATACAAACGTAACGCGGCAATGTGTAAAGATTTCCATAGTACCGGCCCAGGTCCTGCCGCATTAAAAGCCGGCGTTATCCTGACCCGGGGGGGCGCCCGGATGACATCATAGCAGGGAAGCGCTTGCATGTTTGCGTGTGTTTGGCGTGTCTCTGGTTACTGTACACACGCGCAGGCTCGCCTTGGCATCAGACGGTGTGCAAAGTTGACATAGTAGTAATGATTAACTGTGACAATGCTGTAAATACCAAAGTACAAAGCAATCCGATAACCGGCGGTAATTATTTCTCTGCGTAGAACGGCGCTTTCCGCTCATCGCAGGAGGTTATTTAGATGAATGACTGACCGCCTGCGGGAGGAGCGAGAAATTCTTTCACTGACCTCGGCTCCGATCACCACGGACCCGGAACATGTGTAAAGAAATAAGAGACTAATGTGTCCTGTGAGAGAGCGTCGCCGTTTGAACCCGTAGATTGTAAGCTCTGCCGCTTGTCTTTACCGTGACTACTATAAAGGCTCGGCTTCGTATTATTATTCATTGTTCTTATAGCGCCATCATATTCTGCAGCGCTGTACATGACAAGCAGTGGGTAACGTTACAAGTTAGACTTACAGAAACAAAAGGCGAGGAGGGCCCTGCCCAGAAGAGCTTACAATCTAGATCAGCACTCTTAATAACCAGTCAAAGCCCTGTTAATATACTCTGTCTAAGCCACAGAGGTCTCTAAACCCTCTGCTATACAAATAGTAAAATGTGCTGGGGGGGTCACCTGGAAAAAATAAAGAATTGTCCTTTTTTTCTTGGAATTGGAAATGACGGTGGAAAAATATAATGAAATAAATACTAATTTACTAATTGGCTGTGAGCTGCATTTATCCCATTGTGATGCTATATATAGATATATATACAGTATATGGCGTTATAGCCATTAATATATATATACAGTATATGGGGTTATAGACATTAATCTTTATATATATATACAGTATATATTATAGACATTAATATATATATATATATACAGTATATGACGTTATAGACATTTATATACAGTATATGATGTTATAGACATAAATATATATATATATATATATACAGTATATGGCGTTATAGCCATTAATATATATATATATATATATATAGTATATGTTATAGCCATTAATATATATATATATATATATATGTTATAGACATTAATATATACCGGTATATATATATATATATATATGAGGGTTTCTTGCACCTTTTTTAAGAATTAGTGTTTGTTTATTTGTTGAAACCACGTTCTATGTTAGACTTTTAAACGTAAATATTTGGTTTATAAAAAGGAAGGAAGGTGATTTACGGAAAAAAAAACCACGGCTTTTAAGGCTTTTCAGGCTGAAACATTACGCCCACGGAGACGAAGCAAAAAATAGTATAATGCAAAAAACTCACAATACCCGGGAATATCGTTTTTTTTCCCAGTACAGAATAAAAGCAGCGAACACAACCCAGCCTTTTGTGCAGCCGAGGGTCCGCTGCGCTTTAAAACGCTCTCTCTATGTGGGGGGGGGGGTGCGATGGCTCCCTGGGGGGTTCACTGGGGTCACTGATCGATATTAAAATTAATGTCTCTGATACCCTCTATATAATAAAGACAATAAACACCAATAAAAACATAATGAAAGCAGCTATTCTGGACTTGTGGTTTTTCCAGAAAGATGTGTTTTTGTGGCGTCTAATAATAATTGTTATCTCTGTAAATGATGGGATGTCTCATTAGACTGCGATAGGCAGAGTCTCGCCCTGCGGCCTCTGGCTTCCTAAATGATTATCCATCCAGGAGGCTAATTGGCTAATTGATACCTAATAAGAACATACAAGGTATGACATAGAACCTGCCGGCAGATCGGCCCCTTCTGGCCCATCCGGTTTTTCCTGTTGTAAAGACTCAAACCTTAATCAGTCGTTGGTCTCGGCTTAGATTAAGGAGCCGTATGTCTATCCATGCACGTTTAATACCCTCGCTGTATTACCCTCTACCACTTCCGCTGGGAGGCTGTTCCGCTTATCTAGCACTCTTGGGGCAAAACAGACACAACGGACCCTCCTACATTTATAATTACATAAAATAAAATCTACTTTATTTCTATTTATATAATTTTGCCTTTAGCCTCTAAGCATGAAGCGGGGGTCTGTTCATATTGGCCTCAATATCCAATAAAGGTTTTTTTTTTATAAATCAACATTTTTTAAATATTTTTTTTTAAAAGCTGCATCCATAGTTAGAATTTATTCCGACTTTATTTAAGTAAATATTTCCCTTTTTATTATATATATATATACACACAGTGTATATATATCTCACTCAGCCTCTGTATTAACCCCTGTGACACAGTTGCAGATTTCAGTGAAGTCCAATAGTTTTTTTTTTTTTTTTAAAAAAGCGCATTTTTTTATTTTGAGCAGCGTTTGCCGTTGTAGTTCCTGCGTTGCCCGTGTAGCGGCCGCTCAGCCCGGGTTCGGGTCGCAGGCGTTCGCCCCACGCGGGGATTAAACTCACTTTTGCCACGAAAGCCTTTTACGAAAAGCGACGGTTTTAGGCTTCCCGCAGAGCGATCGATAAACACGGCGGAAAGCTATTATTCTGAGTGCTGCCGAGCGGCGGATCCGACGGCCGCCAGCATGCAAACTTAATACGATTATTTCTCTTCTGTTAATTTAGTCTTTCTGTGATGCGGATTAATTTCCTCTATTAATGCGTTTATTTGTAAAACTGTATATTCACAGAAATATTAACCCTTCAAGGGGTGGACTGGCCCTGTTCTGCCCTGTGGGGCTTGCTGGGGACGACTGCCCAGGGTGACTTCTCCTGGGTACTAGTTCATAACATATAACACACAACCTGCCAGCAGATCGGCCCCATCCGGCCCCCATCTGGTCGCCCGTTTCTCCTGCTGTAACGACTCAAACCTTAATCAGCCGCTGGTCTCGTCTTAGATTCAGGAGCCGTATGTCTATCCCACGCGTGTTTAATCCCCTCACTGTATTACCCTCTACCACTTCTGCTGGGAGGCTGCTCCACGTATCTCCCACCCTCTCAGTAAAGTAAAACTTCCTTCCGTTACATCTCAGTCTCTGACCCTCTGGTGGTAATAAATGATAATGTTTGCACCTTAGCCACCCCTAGGCGTCTAGCGAGGGTATCTGACGCTCAGCGTCACTACTACACAATCAGACGCAATTTGCACCATTTACTTAGCGACCGTCTGCCACGCGGGGAGCAGCAGCCCAGCGGCGGATCTGCTGCCGGTAACAAATACTGAATAAGCCGGATACAGACTTTTGGAGTAAAGCGATAATTATGACCTGAAATGACTTCTGACAATTAAACTGCTTTTTCTATTTCACGTCTGAGTGACGAATCCCTCGGAGATCGGAATAAAACGGCAGGATTTGGCTCGCCGCGGATACCGCGCGCCCGCACATGGCGCAGACAGATGGTGCAGTATGTAGACCGTCGCCGACGTGCGCGCATGAGAGCTCAGATCCCAAGGGACCGGATTAAAAACAATCTTTCACGTGGGAAAAGGGGGCTCTATAGATTTAGGGGGCGCAGGGGTTCAGCGGCACGTCGGGTCTTTTCATCTCGAGGATCTGTGTGTAAAAATGAATTTAAAGTGAATTATATGCACAATATCGCAGGTTTTACGGCTCCGGGATACACTCAGCCACGGCCAGCGCCAGCGGGGTGCAGCCTCAGGGGCAAAGGAGCCTCGACTTTTGTGGGGCAACAACGTCATGTGACCGCTGCGAAAGAAATGGTGAGAAACCCAAGACCCCAACGGAGACTTCCCAGCAACCGCACGGCATGGGACCGGGGAGGGGGGGGGGGTGCAGGGCCTGGGGTAACTGACCCAATTTGCCCTTGATGAAGGATGGACCTGCCCTCATCCACACCGAAAGCTCTAAGCATATAGGGACACCAGGACCAGGAAGATGGGTCTCATGGAGGGACTGTCTCTCCTAAATTAGGGATTCTTGGGAGGTATAGGATAGACGTTATAGGGTACAATGCATCAAAATGTAAAGTAGTAAAAGTGGTGTAGTCACCATAGCAACCAACGGGATGTTCCAAGTGCTTTGCTCTAGATTTGGGCATTAGACGTAGCCCGTTACGTTGCCGCGGGTTACCGCTCGCTTTCACCCCGTTTAAATAAACGACACTATGAGTAATAGTTGGGAGGATGAAACCGACTCGTAATGCACTGCGGACGATACTGGCCCCGGTCTGCTAACTGGAGCGCGGCCAGGCTGCCTCGCCATTAATAATTAACCCGCGGCTGCAGGCTGAACGATTTGTGCCGCAGGATTGCGATTTCCTACAGGACTTTCTCAAAACGTAAAATATTCCCTTCATTTTTATGCAGAATAATAGTAATTATTTATAAGGAGTTTTAAAAATGACAATTATTATAATTTATTGTTTTATGTAGCGCCATCATATGCCGTAGCGCTGACGTACAGCGGACTCCATTCGCTGATATTAAAAAAGGACATGAAAATTCTGTATAAAACACAAAATAATTGTATAGATGAGCTTTTGCTGGAATTTTTTTTTTTACAATAAGGTTAATTATGGTAATCTCACAAAAACATATTTGAATATCGGGCCAAGAGAACAAAAGTCCAAAGAATACGGAGATGATTCAAAATATGAATCATAAAATCGTAAAATCGGAAGACCTCAGGTCCCTTGAGACTACATCTGAAGAAGAGACCACTGAGGTTTGGATAGCTGTCATGACTCTATAAATAAATAACTATAAAAAAAATATAACTATAAAAATATATCTGTTAAAAGGTATCCTTTCATGGCATTTAAAATAAAAAAAGATGGTTTCAGAGATTTAGTGTGGCCACCAGCTAGGGGCAAATGGTCGCCAAAGTGATAAAAAAGTAATGGCCACTGGGGATATTTTGGTTGCTATGCAGTTAATACAGTGTACCACATTAAGCTGCAGAGGACAGGTGCGGACTACATTTCCCAGCACGCACTGCAGCTTAGCCGCTATCTTAGCTTAGCGATAGCGCCTAACCGCATGCTGGGAAATGTAGTTCGGCGGAGGATGTTGTGGTGTATGCGTGACGTGCATTGGCTGCGACGCGCTCGTTGACAGCGGCGGAGAAATGGCGCTGTTTCCAGCTTTTGCAGGCTGCAGCAGCAGCAGCGACAGCTCGGCTCCTGCTGCACGCACAGGTGAGACCCTTGCCAGGAATGCCCTGTCCCGGGCGGGGGGGCAGAGAGATTAACCCTTAAATCGTGCAGAAAAAAAACAACATTTCAGGGACCTCAGTCTTACATTTCCTGGGCAACCCAAACGTGAGCTCACTGGCCATCAGACATCGGTTATGCACGTTTAACCGTCATTGTTTGAATAAAATGTAATGGTGACATCATACTGACCCTAGGCAGCTACTAAAGCTGCTGCTCCACTTACTCTGCTGAATTTAACACTTTAATAACCAAATACAGCATCAGAAACAAGTACTCAGACCCTCCTCAGAAAGCGTTTAATCACGAAAAATCTTGACTGATTTTTTTGAATGATTGTTATTGGGGACTCATGAGTGTCACGTGACACACAAGCAGTCGCCTATAGGTTATTGCCATAGACACTAAAAAGCTGCTTAGTGTTTACAGTGCTAAAAGAGATCTGCTTTAATGTGCTGGACAGATAAACAACGTCTTGTCTGAATGGGACGGCATCTTTAATTTTGGGTTTTACTGCTTTACGTTTTGCGGTTTCTGGGATTATTTCCTCCGACTGAGAACTTCTTTATTTTGTCCTCCTGGATTTATTAATCTCCTGCTCATCACATATATATACACCTGCATGTATGTATGTAATGTATATATACGGTATATATATATATAATGTATGTATGTGTGTATAATATATATGTTATATACACACACTACGCTCCAAAGGTTTGGGATCACTGAGCTGTTTCCATGGAAACCAAGGAAATTTCTGGCTGTAACATGATTGCAAAAGGGTTTTTTTAACCATCATGTAGCCTTTTAAATTTATACATGGATCAGCGAACGCAACGTGCCATTGAAACACAGGAGTGATGGGAGTGAACCCCCGTTGAAGGGGTTAAATGGCATCGGGGACGTTGTTCTGGGCCGCGCGTAGAGCTGTGGGTTTTAAGAGCTTAATGTTATTGATCGTCTCCCACCTTCCTCTCTCCGCAGATTTGGACTGGCTGGCGAATAAAAGCTTCTGCGCGGAGGATGCCGTGTCTCTGCACCAGCTCGCTCTGCAGGCCGACCACCAGCCTATGGTCCGCAGATCTAGGTACTCACTCCATCAGCCGTGCAGAGGATCAGTATTGTAACCAATAACCATTAACAATGTGAAAGGCCCAATGCAGATAGGTTTTAAGTACAGCTCACACGTCTGGACCACTTTGTTTCCTAATCTGACGGCCACCAATCAGTCCATTTCTAAGACGTCCGTCCTGTGGTTGGTTGCTTTTCGAAATCTGTCAGGACGTGAGGTCATCGTCTAAAGCTAGGGAGTCAGAGGCGTAGATTTTATATAAAGCTTTACTTCATTGAGAATGTGA
The DNA here is from genome assembly GCA_009364415.1 of Spea multiplicata. Classification (NCBI taxonomy): domain Eukaryota; kingdom Metazoa; phylum Chordata; class Amphibia; order Anura; family Pelobatidae; genus Spea; species Spea multiplicata. Next base: position 19,342,699 of record VKOC01000008.1, read on the forward strand.
TGGATAAATGGAGCTGCAGTCCAGCAGAAACGATAGAGAAATTCTTTGTGAAACCTCCAATTTTTGTTCTAATTCGCTCTATTCTACAGTAATTTCCTGTCACTTATTTTCTGGCCTCCGGTGGGTCAGAGATCTGTTAGTTTGTTGTGTATTGAGTTTTTTTTCTTTTATTTTTTTGATTAGGAGAATTTATTCAAACATCCCTGTTGTATAAAATTAATGTATCATCCCTGTAAGGTACATAATTATTATTATTGTTATTATTACTACTGTTATTATTATTATTACTATTGTTGTTATTGCTGTAATTGTTATTGTTATTATATAATATTATTATGAAATCCCTCTGAAGGTAAGTTGTTTGTCAGTATTTACTGCTGGGATGTTAAAGTGACGGCCATTGTTCCCTGCAGGAGTCCGTCCGAGCCGGAGCTGTCGGCGGAAAGCGAGGGGGATTCTAAGACGTCAAAGAAAAAGAAAAAGAAGAAAAAAAAGAAAAAAAAAGCCACTCGAAGAAGAGAAAGCACGGCAGCGATGAAGACGATGTTGGCAGGAGCAGCAGCGACTCTGAAACCGTCTCGGCCACAAGGAAGGCAGAAAGTGAACCTGCGCAGAGGTACACAGGGGATCCGAGGTAGTAATTCCACAAGTCCCGGGGTAACAAGCATTATAAAGCTCTAGTTTAATAATGACATATATTGACATATTGAGTGGAAGGCTGTGGAGGATACCACCGGAAGAGAGTTTTTTATGCTAATGGGAATGTGGGGGCCTATCTGATCTTGATGGACCGTGCTAGCCATGTCCCGACTAAACATTAGCCCCCTGGAAGAAATGCAACGTTAACGCAGCAGGTTTCTATCGAGTGTAATGTTATGGGTGGTAACACTACATACTCTCTATCAGGCAGGACTCTGGAGTTTGGCGATGGTTGGATGAGACCCAGTCTGGGACCGAGGAGACATTCATCATCGACAAGAAAGGCGACCCTGCAAACTGGCAGTACAAGTCTCTGTACAGAGGGGACATTGCAAGGTAAGGCGGCATCCGCTGGCAGCCTCAAAGACTTCCATGGTAGAGCGGGCCGGGCAGCTGCCAGACACACGTCTCAGAGTGTATGCTGCACAGGTTAGGGTTAATGCCAAGCGCTGCTTAGGCCGCTGTAGCCTTCGTCATTTTTTCAGTACTTTTTCAGATCTATAAACTACTGAAAAGATGCACAAAATGCTTCTTTAATTGTCCACCAAGTTTTCAGACCTGCGATTTCAAACCCCATTGCGAGGCAGCGGTTTTTCTATATGATATGAAGATGCGCCGTCCCCGGCTTATCTACATACAACGCCAAACATTATTTCCCTGAAGTTTGGAGAATTCTAGCTATATGGTGCTCCGGGGTATACAAACCTAGACAAGTAGCTTCATAGGCCACGAAACACTGGAGTTATTCTCACATTCGCTACAATCTATGGAAATGTTGCTTTAAATGCTCGTGTGTTCTAACTTTTATTAAGTGGCGCTCTCACCACAAGGGAACTCTTCATTAATTCAATAAATGATGTGAGTCCTGAACAGCTGGACTATAAATCACCGGTCCTTCTGCTCTCGTATAACGTTGATTAATGTCTCAATAAGCAGAGTCTGACCCGACTCTATTTATTCATCGTAATATGTACTATTTGTAACAAATTATATGCAAATGTATTTGCCTCTTTACCCTATTATCTGAATGTTGCCTTTAAGACTATTCTTGGTGTATTTTGTCGCTTAGATACAAGCGGAAAGGGAACTCCTGCCTTGGGATCGACCGTAAGAAGCAGCAGATAGTTTGGGAGAATACACCAGGCAATAAGAAGCAACCCAAACCGGTGAAAAGGGTACGCTTTTTCTCTAAAGTCGCCGTGCAGGACTTCCGGTGTCCCGGAGAGCTGGTGTCTTCCCACCGTGATGGAGCAGGATCAGAAGTGCCGGATTTTATACCCGTAACGCACGGTGACCCGGATGCTCCCGGTTCCTCCTCTGTCCCCACCAGCCGGGTGAACCCCCTCGGGGTATACGATTCATCTACCGCCCTGTGGCTGGAAGGAAAAGGCAATCCCAAAGAAGACTGTCCGCAGACGGCACCCAGAGACAGCGGCATTCTGGGGAGGATAGAGGACTACAACAAGAGAATCCGGGAAAACCCAACAGACGTTCAGACGTGGATGGATTTTGTCTCCTTCCAGGTACTGTTTCTCTTACTTGATGCGTCTTTGTTGTGTTCTCTTTTTATATCTGAAAAACAAATTGGGGTAAAAACCCAAACAAACAGTTTTTAAAGTGGAAAAAAACATAAGCAACCAATGAGAGGTTGAATCTCTGCCCTGCTTATCTCCCATTGGCTGCTTTCTGCTCTAATTCAGAACCTTGCATTTGATATTCCTATCGCTCTCTCCTTGAAGGATGAACTGATCAGCCACCCGAGCATGTATTCCACCAGCGAGGGAGAGCTGGACAGCCACCGCATGTCGGTGAAGCCGCTTCTGGAGAAGAAATTGTCCATCCTGGAGAGAGCCATCGAGAGCAACCCGGGCAGCACAGAGCTGAAGTTCGCCAGACTGAAGGTGTGCGCAGAGTTTTGGGAAGCGCCCGCCATGCTGAAGGAATGGCAGAAACTGGTTTTCTTGCACCCCAATGACCCGCAGCTCTGGCAGCAATATCTGCGCTTCTCCCAAAGCCAGTTCAGCACCTTCACCACGTCCAAGATGAACGCTGTTTTCGGGAAGTGTCTCAGTACGTTGGCAGCAGTGCTGGACGGCAGCATGCAGTCTCACCCAGCCCTGCCGGGCACTGAACGCAGCATGTTCGGTGAGTGACCCGTCCCCGCCATCTACATGCATGCCGATATTCGGACAAATCGTTCAAATACTGGCTAGATTGTCTAATATCATAAACCGCCTAAGAAAATGGGTATTTTGAAAACAGCTCAGATTTTTCCTCTGCCAACCTTATTTAATTTTATCAGCTCCCCAGAAACAAGCATTACCCCAGAGGTAGAACCTGTACCTTATTCCGGGCGATTTATGATAAATGGTCCTGTTTAAATAAAAATTAAAAACAACCATCAGCGCCACCTACTGTAACATTAAGGGAAGCGCACCCACAAGAGCTTTCCTTCACCAGCCCCATCCGGCCCCCGTCTGGTCGCCCGTTTGTCCCGCTGTAAAGACTCAAACATTAATCAGTCGTTGGTCTCATCTTAGATTCAGGAGCCGTATGTCTGTCCCATGCATATTTAATACCCTCACTGTATTACCCTCTACCACTTCTGCTGAGAGGCTGTTGCACTTACCTAGCACCTCCCTCAGTAATAAATGCATAATAAAAATTAAAAAAAAATGTGGAAAATTTTCCAAAGCTCCAGTTTTTGGGAATCTTTTTAATGAAAAAAAAAGCTTTTCCGTTGCTTGGTAACCATCTGGCCTCATTTTCTTCTTTCCCCGTTCCTCTCAGATATTTTTATCCAGCAATGTCATTTCCTGCGGCAGGCCGGCCACACGGAGAAAGCGGTGTCTCTGTTCCAGGCACTCATTGAGTTTACGCTCTATAAGCCGGACAGCGTGAAAGACATGAGCAGCAGAGAACAGGTATTTACAGCGGCCGGAAACCCTGGCTTTGGGCAGAGCTGGGACTCGATGTAAAGGGACGCTCCAGCCATCATATGTACTTTAAATCATATGATAAGCGAGAGATCTCTGTTCCCTCTTGTAAATGCATGGGTGGAATCTGCAGAATCCTATTTGCCCCCCCTACCAGCTCCAACACATCTTGGCAAACACTCCAGCTGGGGTCCGGCGGGACTCGTGTGCACGTATGAGGAAGACTCTACCAGTGATGCTGGCGTCTCTTCCGCTTATTCTGTAGCAGCACCAATGACCGACCCTGACGTATTGGTGAATTTGTTTGGCGATGTGAATCGTCAACTCCAAAGACCCCCAGCCGTGTCCATTAAATACGTTTATCGCGTTCTTCATCGATCAGACTTAGAATTCTACCAGTTAGAGGCAGACAGATCAACTGGGGGCTTGTAAACATTTGGATGCAGCGGATGTGAATAAGCCCAGGCAGGCTAAGGGTTAAACAGCCTGAAACTGGTATTTAACACTTTCTTACCTAGTAGGAATTTCTGTAGGGCCCTGGTGACTGCCATCAAGACTTCTTCTAATTATTTTTTCTCCCCTTTATTCTCAGGTGCAATTTTTTGAGCCATTTTGGGACAGCGGGGAATCGCGTTTCGGTGAGAAAGGTGCAAAGGGCTGGCGCTCCTGGATGAAGCAGCAGGAACGCGGCGGCTGGGTCACCATCAATAACCTGGGTAATCCTATTCGCACGTTCCGGCCCCTTGAGAGGCCAGACATATATTTATCTGCTCGCTGCTGTACACCATTCATCTCGTCTGTCAGCTCCTGTTACCTGCAGCAGAGGCTTCGCTAACGAGCTGTCGAGCTGTCGCATTGCACCCCGGCACGAGCTGCCAAAAAGACATAAAACTCACCGCCATCTTTAACCCCTGACATGCACGGCAGACTAGAGCTCTTTGCGTATATATATTTATATAAATATATATATATCTCAGCAGGGATTTTCATAATGCAAATGAAAACTTGGGTCTTTCTTCCTAAAACAAGATACTCTTTGATGGCCCCGGTGTCTTTAACAGCAAGACTGATCAAAATATTAATATTAATTATCTATATTAATGTTTATTTTAGAGATTTAGAACTCGAGACCAATTTAGTTGATTTTTTTTCCTTTTTTTTCTTAATAAAACCAATTCTAACATAATAGATACATAATATTTAATAAGACAGAATGTAGTATGATTTAGAAAAATAACCCACTTAAAATGGTTACATTGTAATATATATATAATTGCTTTTTATAAACGATTCTATTGGTGTATGAAGTTCCGGTGTCAGTTTGTAGGTAATCTCTCCCCCCTCTTGGACTTTTCCTGTGGGTTTGAGGTTTTATTTGGGATTTCTGTATTTTAGGGATTTAAAGGGTTCTCTCTAGGACAGATCGTAAAGTTTGATGTCTCGGTCAGTCTGTCTGTGTTACTTTTGTCTACAGGCGAGGATGACGAGGATGAAGCAGACGAGGAGTTTGACATTAAAGACAAAGACCGTCCCAGGCATGAGATCTGGCTGGATGTAGAGTGCGCGAGGGAATCTCGCCACTGGTTGCCGTGGCGACCCGATCCTGCCAAAAAGCAGACCGAGGAGGATTGTGAGGATCCAGAGAGACAGGTGAGAATTATCATATACTTAACCATTTGAGTGTCGGTAAGTTTTGTGGTTCATTACCGGGTTTCTCTGCTGTGTCCTCAGGTGCTGTTTGATGATCTCGGTCCGTCCCTGTTTAGGATCTCCAGCCCCCCTCTCCAGTTCCAGCTGATCCTCTCCTTCCTGCAGTTCCTTGGGGTCCCCTGCGGGTCTCGCCTCCCCGAGTCTTGCCTCTACCTCTTCCTGGACGAACCTTCCATCTTTGACCCCGTTCCTCCGTACGAGAGGCTGCTGACCTCATTCGAGCCGCCAGGGTCAGGGGTTTGCACCGTCGGTCACTTGGACACCATGACCCGAGGCAGGCGACTGGTGGGTCAGTCCAAGGAGGGAGAAGACTTCCTACAAAATGTCTTCCAGTCTGCGCTTTCGCTTTTCCAAGGAGAGGAGAAGGTGAAACTGTCGGTCTACTGGCTGCGGTATGAAATATCCAAGGTATCCATTAATTCGTACAAAACCTGAACCCTTCAGCGTTAGCGAACGCGTCACACGGGGGCACTAATAAAGAAACCCAGAATCCAGTAGATCGGCCCCCGTCTAGTCGCCTCTCTCCTGCTGTAAAGACTCAAACCTTAATCAGTCGTTGGTCTCGTCTTAGATACAGGAGCCGTCTGTCTATCCCATGCATGCTTAATACCCTCGCTGTATTACCCTCTACCACTTCTGCTGGGAGGCTGTTCCTCTTATTATGAGATTTAATGTTATTGTAACATTTTTTTTTCTTGCCGTGGGCAGGTGGTCTCGTACCTCCAAACAACGAATAAAAGGAAGCTGAAGTGTCAGGGCAAGCGGAGCAAACGCCTGGCCAAGGCTTTGCTGAAAGAGGCTTCGAACCGGAACTGCTTGGCCCTATGGAAGGAGTACGCGCTACTGGAGTGGCTTCTCGGCAACTTGGACGATGCCAGGAAGGTGTTTGATGTTGCGATCGGTTCAGCGGGGGGCAAAGGGTTACAGGACCCGGAGCTCTGTGGCCTCTGCCTCCTGTATGCAGAACTGGAAGGGGAAAAGCTGGGGTGTCCGGACGGAGGCGCCGGCTCTCGGGCCGTCCACGTTCTGACGAGTCTTGCCGAAAGTTCCCCATATGCTCCCTACAGCGGCCCGGTGCAAGCTCTTCGCATCCTGAGAGCTCGCAAGGCTTACGATCGCGCTCTGGAAGACTGCTTGAAACGGCCCCAGGCGCCCGGAACGCTCCGTTTCTATGGCTGTTTTACGCTGTTCCAGTATCTCACTGTGGGCATTGATGCGGCTCTCGCTTTATTGGTACAAATCTCCAGCTCGTGTCTGCCCCCTGCTGCACGCCCAGGAGAAGCGCAGGGCTCCCAGAGCACTCTGCAGGATATCGCGGTCATGCGCGCCAATCTGCTCCGGTACCACACCAGGGCCAGCGTGTACCCTCTAACCCCACTCAGAGAGGCTCTGATGGACGCCTTAAAGCTGTGCCCCACCAACACGTCGCTGTGGAGAATTTACCTCCAGACTGAGAACAAATTCCACGTCGCCAGCCGGGCCCGGAGATTCCTGGACGGCGTCCGGAGGATGACGAACGCGCTGGAACCGCTCCTGTTTGCCATACGGGCCGAACAGCAGAGGAAGGAGCTGATTGACTCCGCACAGCGGTAAAAAATACTCGGAATCTCTTTCCTTTCAATATTTTTATATTTTTTTTTTCTCACCCATGTTTTTTTTTACCACCAGTAGTTTGTTTAGATGGATTTTTCTCAGTGCGGGGCTTTACAAGCTCACAGTTTGCCTGAAACGCATTATACTCGGCTGACGCGTTTCGCTCACGGCTATGCCTTTGTTCTTGCAGGGTAAATCGGGTTGAGATTCACTCCGTCTTTCCGGAAACCGGGCTGTCGAATCGCATCAAGGCCCTGTTTGAACACTCGTTCCGCACAGAACACGGATCCCGGTGCCTGCTGCTGTGGCGCATGTACCTGTGCTTTACGGTAAGGGGGGGGGATACAGGAAGATGAGCTTTACCCGTGTAAACCCAGAGAGCCGGTTCTGAACCCAAAAACATACCCAGGGCATCTATTCATTATACTCTGTAACTTGAGCTAGACCCGCTGTGCATCCGAATGTCCGAAAACAAGGAGAGACCCCAGAGAGCTCAGAATTTACGTTTGCATTAAGATGTTTTATTCTCACTCTCACTCACTCTTATTCACTCTCACACTCTCTCTTTCGCACTCTCACTCTTATTCACTCCCTCGCGCTCTGTCACACTCTCTCGCGCTCTCTCGCAATGTGTCCTTACCTTCCGTTTCCCCATCTCCTTTACCACAACTCGTCTCTTCTTGTTCTTCTCTCTTCTTTCTTTATCCGCTTCTCCTTGCTCTCCGCCTCGTTAAGCAGGACTCCCGGAGCACATCTGCAAAAGGGGTGGAGCCTCCAGCCACACCCTGTCTCCTGATTGGTGGCGTGGGGCTGTCCCTGTGACTCTGCCCCTTTAGCGGACGTCCTCCGAGGGGCCAGAATAATGCAGATGGATTCGCGGAGAAAAGAATTGCTTCTGCCCTGTGCTCCTGATAACCGTAACGCATTCTCTGTTCATGTCTGGGGACCTGACGGCTGAGGGTCCTGGCGGCTGAGGGTCCTGACGGCTGAGGGTCCTGACCGTGTTTTCTGTTCTGCTTCTGTGAAGGTTTCTTTGGGACATCGGGAGCGGAGCAGAGGGCTGTTCTACAAGGCGATACAGAACTGTCCGTGGGCCAAGGTGAGATCAAAGTTACTCTCTACACGGCAGGTGTTATCCGTATAGCTTGAGACCGAGTCCTGCTAACGTCTCACTCCGTCCTCGTACAAACAGACCTTCCCCCTTCATCGATTTAAGATGTATCTGTACTGTATATCGGCGACTGGGTGAGAAGGAGCTGGATGAGGCCTCCCTCTGGTGGTAGGATATTGGATGGGGTAATAGGTGGAGGAAAGACGTGGATTGGCTCTACTCTGTGACTGGTGTAACGCCCCAATATGTTAAACTCATTGAGGGGACCTCACAATTACCGCGACTCAGGACTATTTTAAAGATATATGTTTGGGGGCGCTCAGGTGATGTTTGCTGATAGTTTTCCTTTGGGATGGGGTCACCCAATTACTTTATCGGTTCCTCTGCTCTCTCAGGTGCTGTATCTGGACGCCGCAGAGTATTTCCCAGACCATCTCAACGAGATCGCCGACCTCATGCTGGAAAAGGAGTTGAGGATCCGGGTGCCTCTGGAGGAGCTGGATCTCCTTTTGGAGGATTAATCCGGAAACCTCCTTGACCTCAGAAAGAATTTGTTATTTATATATATATATGTTTTTTATGAGATCCTTAGTTTTTCAGAAAAGGACCTAGATTGTTAATAAAAAATATTCTTATGTAAACGTCAGAGTTTGGTTTTTTTTATTGATATTGGCCTGTTGGGTACTCAATACTCATATCTTCTTTCCACCGGTGATATTATTGGCCATTGTTATGCATGTAAGAGTTTTCTTAATGCGCCTCCCCCGTCCCTCTGCCCCAGCAGCCTCCCTCTCGTTTAAGATATGCGCTCTCACGGCGTTCGGCCCCTGGGTATAATGGCAAACCTCGCCTTCACCGGGCCGGAACAGTCTCCGTGACGGTCAGACTGCGAACGATCGGAGCGAACGAGGACCGCAATTCTACTCCTTGGGGGACTCCACATGGATAAAAGTCTTTTTCTCGCGACCGTTCTTTCCTTGTTGCTCGTGGGGTCTCTCCTAGGGGTCTCGTCGGTTCCAGGTGAGTACACGTCTGTTATGGGGGTCATGTTATGGATTAGATCGGGGGGAGGCAGCACCCCCTGAAACTATTCAGGTTCTATGTTTCCTTTGAAGAAGAAATGACTGCGATATGAAATATAACGGGTTCCGTTTCGGCGTTTTTCTCCCCTCAGACGATGAATGTCCGGACGCTCTCCCGGCTCGCGAGGACTGCGAATACCACGAGGTCTGCGAAGACGCGTCCTGCCTGTACAACGAATACGTCACCTGCCATTTAAATCGCTGCGGGACCTGCGAGGCCGTTTACAGCGGATACGACAACGCGACGGTGGATTGTGACCAGCGTGAGTGCCCCGCGGAGTGCCCCCGGCGCAGGTTCCCATGAAATGCCCTTTAAATAGTCCAAAATCCTTTAGAAATTTAGAAACATTTGGGGTTAGATTGTCCTTTCTTATAGTTTCAGAAAATGTTAGAAATATTACCCACAAAATGGAATAAAAATAGAAATCTTTTTTTCTATTTTTGGTCTTTTTGAGACCTTTCGGAGAGAGCGCCACCTGGTGTTATACATCTTACTCTGTTCTACAGGCTTACAGTCTATCGCGGGGACTCTTTAACTGCTGGACAGAGACATTTTTAACCCAGGTCTGACGTTTCGCCTATGACTGCGAAACGCGTCGGGTGTTTGGCCCATTGCCTGTCGCTTGATGTTTGTGTAACTGTCCGCTCTGGCCCTGCAGTGACCCCAAAGTGTCGTCTCATGCACCTTGAGATGCTTCACAAGAGCCGAAGTGGAGAAAGCCGGCCCCGGCGCGGCCGGCTGGAGGTGGACAGCGTTTATGACCCCGAATGCGAAGAAAGCGGGGCCTTCAAGGCGAAGCAGTGCGACGAGGACTCCAACCTGTGCTGGTGCGTGGACAGCGCCGGCGTCCGGGTCACGGATAAGACCGGGGACGACCCAAAGTGTGACAAGCTGGTCCCGGTGCAGTGAGTATAACGCCGAGAACGTGTCCGAGTGTCCTGCGCGATGTACCGCCGAGCGGAGTCAGGGTTACCGCTTGTGTTTTCTTACCTTTCAGTCTGATCCAGATCGATTTCGGCTTCAAAGCAGAATCTGCATTTCTCAAAGGGAGAGAGGAGGATCTGCGCAGGTGAGTCGGCTCAACGCTCCCTCCGCGCCCATTCGGGGGCCGCTCCGGGCCACCTGTTTGCTCTTCTCCATCCAAATAGACCCCAAGGCTCTGTGTAATACCCCATAGGAGGCTTTTATCATTTCTCTGATGGTCGCGTGATTGGTCTGTTTCAGGAGTCTGGTCAGTAAAGTGTCGCACTTCGTCCAAAAAACCCCACAGATCCTGCAAATAACAGTGAGTACCGAGTATCACCAGCATCTGATTTTAACCCCTTTGTGTTGCTCACCCTTGTGTGTCCTTGGCGCACATTTTTTGGTCTAACATTAACACGCACAGCATCTACGCAGTCGTTGTTACAGAAGCTCTTCTTAAAAAGAGACCGACGTGTCCTTTTTAGACGCCCCTGGGGATGATACACGTATAGACTGTCCATGGCATAGCAAGCAGTAGATAAAGTTGCAGTTGTAAGAAGAGGCAGAATGTGGACACGCGGGGTAATAATGATGGTTGTGAATGTGTCGAGTGCCTCCTGACTGCCGTTAAATGATGTGCTTTTCCCGGCGCAGGTTCATGAAGCCACGCACGATATCACCATGAAATTATTTTGTATGAACGGAACTAAGGAGCTGATCGACATCGCCACAGCCGCTTATTACATTGAGAGAGACGTATGTATCGAGTTGTAAGGACTCTGTGAATAAATATGTTTAAAGTTATATTTTTAGGCTGTTCTCCCGATGGCGTGACGTAGGGGAGCAGCAGCTATTCCCGAACGTCCAAGTTGTATTGAGTCGACCCAACTGGGTTATCGGACGGTCACCGATTTGCCTCTTTGCCCTGTTATTTAGTTCAACCGCTGTTTCTCTCCGCAGCTAAAGCAGAATAAGTTCTCCGTTTCCCTGGGCGGCCGCAGCCTGGAGGTGGATCGGGATTCCATCCGCGTTCTGTTCTTTGACAACGAGCCGCCTCGCATCAACATGAAGACCATCTCCCCAGGATTCGCAGCCATCATCATCATTATAGCCCTGGCCATCCTCACAGGGATCGCAGTGTTTGTAAGTATGGGGTACAAAGGCAGAAACCTCGCCTTCGTCTAAAGCCAGGAACTATACTGTATGTGCTTCCGATACGTGCTTCACATACAGGTGTGTCCGACACGTGCTTCATATGTGCTTCATGTCACCCTGCGGTGGGGAAGTTTAGCTGCACGGGACGGAAACTGGATTAATATAATTCTCTTACAGGTTGTAGTCCAGAGAAAAGCAGAACAAGAGCGAATTCAGTTTGAAGTCATTGAGGTGAGATACTCCGGGTCCATGTGTGGCTTTGGGCTGGTGACGGGATATTTAGCTTGTGGTGGATGGAATAAATACACAGAGGTCCCTGGCTTGGTGAAGGGTAAGCGCTCAGGGGTCCATGGGCTAGGATTCTGCGCCCTTTTAGAATACTAATGACTCTAACCCCGCTCCTGAGACACTTCCCACGCTGAGCAGGTTAGTAGATCATTTAAAACTTATTTTGCATTAATATATCTTTTTTCCCCCCAGGGCCAGGAGCTGGGGGATTATCATCTGGCGCACAGAGAAGGCCTGCGCTACTTTTATGATTAAAATAAAGTTATTATTTAAGTTTTTCTTGTTGTCTGTATATGTGATGTGTAACCACTTTAGCTGACAAAACATGCGCCGATTCATTAAGTCTCTCACTAATCACACAGATGGATTCGTTGAATAGTTTTATTTTGAAAACGCTAATACTTAACACCAGTCCTAGCCGATAATTTGCTTAACGAAACACCCTTAGGCCAGGTATCGCACGTTGAATATTTACCCGGCCGCTTTTACAGCGGGCAAAATCCGTTAACGGTGCTTCCACGGGGACAGGTAGGCCTGGCTCAGCCGTGACAGCTTTGGAAGAGACCGCATGTTTTTTTCCCCCCACGTTAACAGAAAACCTTCCCCTTTCACATGAAATAAAAAAATATACAAGAAAAAAAATAACGTTTACAGATAAAGCCCCTCGGGGGTTCCCTCCTGCTTCTTGTAGAGGACGTTTTCTTTTGATTTCTTGAAATCTTCGTTGGTTACTTTCATTCTCCTCTCTCTGAGGGCCATGAGGCCAGCTTCCGTGCATATGGCCTGCAAAGAGACATCAAGGTTATCAGATTCAGCCGCGTGGCCTCAGATTAAAAAACACAAATTTAATTCATATGGCAGGTAAAAAAATAAAATAAATCAAACATCAAGCCGGGGCGTTGTGGGGACGTCCTGCTACTGAAAGGTAAGAGTCTTACTTTTATATCTGCCCCAGAGAGATCGTCTTTTGCCATAATTAAATCATCTAAGGTAACATCGTCTGCCAGGGTCATGCGACTTGTGTGAATCTGGAAGATTCTCTTCTTAGTCTTCTCATCAGGGAGAGGAAACTCAATTTTTCTGTCAATTCGTCCTGAAATAAAAAGGAACAAACAAAACTAAATAAGTATAAACATGGCGGATGAAAAATGAAGGACAGAAGTATACCCTGTGCCGTTTGCCAATGCTAGGTGGCCCGTTTGTACCTGGTCTAATTAGCGCCGGGTCAAGAGTCTCTATCCGGTTTGTGGCCATTATTACTTTGACGTCTCCTCTCGAATCAAACCCATCCAGCTGGTTCAGAAGCTCCAGCATGGTCCTCTGAATCTCGCGCTCTCCTCCGGAGTTTGAGTCGTATCTATAGGACAGGACAGGACAGGTCAAAATACAGTAACCCATTCAGATCCAAGACAAGAAAAAGAGCCTTTTAATGTATTAATTTACACGTTATTTTTACTCTAAATCTGCTAATAAGATGGTATAAGACCAAACATTTCGATGCCCGCGGCGAGTGGAAAGTAAAGTCGCCAATCACCTTTTAGTACCGATGGCATCGATTTCATCAATAAATACAATGGACGGGGCGTGCTCCTCGGCCACGCGGAAGAGCTCCCGAACGAGCTTGGGGCCGTCGCCCAGGTATTTCTGAATGAGCTCCGAGCCCACGACCCTCAAAAAGGTGGCAGATGTTTGGTTTGCTACAGCTTTGGCCAGCAGGGTCTTACCTACAGATAGAAACAAACGCATCATCAATAGGGGCAGATCAATTACAACTAAGAAATAAAGTATAACGTTAGAGAGTCAAAACAGGGATCTCCTGTATCCTTCAAACAACGTACCTGTCCCGGGAGGGCCATAGAGGATGACACCTTTGGGTGGCTTGATGCCCATCTCCTCGTAATACTCTGGGTGGGTGAGGGGAAGCTCCACAGACTCCTAATGAACACAATACCCAGAAAATCACCAGCAGTACTATACTCAATGCGGGATTCCCAAGCGTAATGAGTATGATGAATCCATCAGATTACGCTACTTACACCCCTGCCCGACCGAGTGTCACGGCAGGCCCTAGCATTGTGTGAAATGACTGAATAGCGCTAGCCTGTAGTACCTTGATCTCCTGGATCTGGTTATCCAGTCCTCCTATATCCGCGTATGTTTCCTGAGGTGCTTTCTCTACCTTCATGACCGTCACCAAGGGATCAGTGTCATCCATGAGAACCCCGATCACAGCATGAACCTGAGAGAAAACAAAGACAGTATTAAACAGGCCTTAGGTTATTTCTGCCGTTTACACTTCTTAAAGAAGGCACCTGCCATGCGCGAGAACCGGAAGATGTCCACTTATTCCTAGCATCGTCCAATCCTCACCTTGTGGTTGAGTAACACGGAGCATCCGGGTTCCAGGAGATCCTTGTCTACGAAAGACAGGATACTGACATAGTGCTCGGATCCTACGGATGTTGAAACTATAGCGTGATTATCATCAATGATCTCCTCCAGAGTGCCAACAGACATGGGGGTTCCTCGCAGGTCATCGACCTTGGACCTCTCTTCCTGCAAAGGTCATAAGAACAACATATTATAGTTTATCCTACTATCAGAGAGGACACTTCCCTAATACATTCATTGAAGTTTGTAAATGACAAACTTCAAGTAGATGAAGCCGCTCACTAACTCCTGGCTGCTTCAGGACAAATGATTTGATCCATTCTTAATCACACAAGTCAGCGAAACAGACGCAGAGAGCACCCCCTGTCTGCATCACCTCCTGCTTCTCCTCCAGGGGCTTCATCTGTTCCTGGTTTCTGATGAACTCTTCCTCCATGAGTAGGTAATCTTTAATTCTCTCCAGTTTCAACAGCTTCAGCCGGCACTGCGTATGAGGAGTCACTGTGGGAGAAGAGAGGCCATGTATTAGACAACAAGGGGATATCATTGTTAATAATACATTGTTAAAAACTGGTGCAATAAGCGGACACAGAGCCTGCTTTTTGAAAGATAAACAGTAACTGAAATCAGCCAACTGCCAAAATCTGGGGACAATTCACTAAGCACAGTTCTAAGTACCCTGAGAGTTATTTGTCACACTTACCAAGGGGCAGTTTGCTAGCTGCATCTGGACCTTTTGTCTTCTTTTTCTTCTTGCCCACTCGGGTTGGTACAGGGGGCTCATATTTCTTCTTCTTGTCCTTAAATTCAATGCACATAAGTCAAAGCGCGTACAATACAAATACTACATTAGAATGGATAGTCTTAATGCATTTTAAAATCCAGGGAGCTTTGGAGAACGGGAGTGATGGGAAATATTTTGCATATCTTAGATTCAGGCTGTATTGAGTATAGCCAGAGAGGTCGGTTAATACACAATAGGTATTCTTTTCCATAAAGAGCATTAACAGTTTTTAGAACTAGGTATTTACTAAACGGGTCCCGTTCATTTATTCCAAGCGATTAAAGAAAAATACGTTTATATACCTTGTCATCTTTTTTGCCACCTCCAGGCCCGTGTCCGCCACTCTGACTTTGACCCTGATATAAAAATAATGAAAATAATCCAAGGTTAATGACAGATGAAGCACAGGCCAGCGGACGCAATCCATCTCTTCTCACACCAATTGTCCCCTTAGACTGGAGACCCTCGCATTTTATTTAGCACCACCAGTCATAAAATAACTTCAGAAAGGATCTAAAACGTTCCCATCCAATACTGAAGCTGTCACTGTTTCTGCGAACTGCCCCATATAAGTGTTTATTTACTACGACTGGGGCAGGAGGCTGCTGGCTGTGAGGAAAGGAGAATGGATGAACTGGAATTTTATTCTGGCATAAAGACTTCCTACTCTCCGACAACAAGCAGGGGAAAAACAAAAACGTTCATATTAAGCCGGTTTAACGCAAGGCCGGGTCTCTGGCGTTTATTTCCACAGCCGGTGGAACCTACACGGTAATTCTTTAGAAGCTTCTGCGTGATTCTTGAATATGGGAAACACTGGCATGATAATATTTGGTTCATTTAAATGTTAAATAAAGTTTATTGAATAATAAAAAAACTTGCTTTGAGCCCACGTTGTGCTGTTGATGGCCCCCCCAGTTGTATTTGTGGGTTTCTGCCCCCAGTGCCCTGCATTGGCGATGCCAGGCAGGGGATTATATACCGGGACACATGTAAGGGGGCATCCTAGTGACCGGTACTATATGTGCACTATGTGCCTGCCACGCAGTAACGCTGATGTTTTAACTATTTTTACAAAATCCAATGAAAAATGTAGGCGTACAAAACTTTATACTAAACATAAAAGCCTTGGGCAGAATGAAAGCAAATGCCCCAGCAATGTGTGTGGGGCAAATATCCCTCAGAGTATTATAACATAATAAAAATATATAATAAAATAGTAATATCTTTATTATTAAGATAATAATAATAATAATATTAATAACGACCAGCAGGGCCCTTTGTGTTACTCTGAGCTTCTGTCTCTACAAGCTGTAAACATGACATGATGTGCGGCCTTCCTGCTGGGTACACGGGGCTTCTTTGGCCCCGAAGTAACCCTGACAGCAGCCCTGCTCCATCACCCCACACATATAAAGCGAGGGCCAGAAGGACCCCGAATCCTCATATGCCCCCTCATACTGACAGAACGGTCACTTACTGCACCATGGGGGGTATGTGCTACCGGGAGAGGAGGTAAATACACCTGCACGGTGACACCGGGCTCCCCCACCGGAACAGACCCGCGTTAACTGCCCCTACAGAGATACCCCCCGAGGAGGCCAGCCCTATTACTGCCCCTTGCCCAGCAGTTCTACCCCAGGTTTAGAAAGATGCCCACTCACCATGTCCGCTGCTTCCTGCCGGCTGCCGATTCCGGAACTACGTCACTAGACGGGTCCTGAGGAGGACCAGAAAGCCGGAGCCCCGCCTTCTCCGCGAAAGGCAAAGGAAAGGAGAGCCAGCTGTTACCATAGCAACGGGGAGGCCGCCGCAGCTGGAGCCTGTCAGAGCAAAGCGACTCCCGTAGCTGCCAGTTACCCCGGTTTAGTTCGGCCAGTCCCTCTATGCCTCAAACCCCTGATGCCCCTCTCTCCTCCCCTGATGCCCCTCTTTTCTAGGAGGTCAGAATGTTTGCTGGGTATGAGGGGATCGCAGGGTTCTACATCCCTAAAAGCCCCGATAATGTGTATAGAAACAGCAGGAAACGGCTTTATAAGTGACAGGAAAGCTCCCGGGACCCCGCCAAACAATCAATTTATAGGAAAATACTGTACATGTCGGAAAATAAAACGTTCATACTTTAGGGAGAAGCTGCAGGGCTGCAGTTTCCCACTCCCTCCATGGTCCTGCTATTCTTGCCACTGATTGGTTGTTTGAAGCATCTAAAATGGTACCATTGGAGCGCTTTGTGTGCATGCACACGGGGGCGGGGGTCTCAATTACATACCTGGGAACTCTCCAGGTGTCAGCAGAGACATTCTATTGGTCGATATGGCAATAAAACCACTAGCCATGGCCCGCCATCACACTGCTGCCGACGTACTATGTGCACAGGGTCATGTGACGCTGTGACCCCACAAATGTGTACCTCCCAACATGTGCCTCTATTTTCTTTCCTGATGTCACTCGGGGATGGTGTCCCCCGGTTGCTATGGTAATGCCTTTTATGTAAATCCCTTTTATTTGGCGAGTCTGGGCCCCCAATAGATGGCTCCACGGCTCGGAACCCTCCGGCTGCCTCTATCTTTGGCCTCGTTGAAGATCAGCAATTTGCCGTAAAACGGGCTACGTAGATCCGGAATGTTATTTATGTTTATTAATATCATTTAAAGGGGAAGCAGCCAGGAATGATGTCATTTATAAAGTTCTCTACCACATTAATGGGGTTTATTTACCCTGTTTAATTTATAAAGCTGTTCCCTGCTGCTTCTATACACATTATCGGGGCTTTTAGGGCCGTAGAAC
>VKOC01000008.1:19391465-19409540 GCA_009364415.1 Spea multiplicata
ACAGCCGTACTCGTACCAGACAGACTGCGGGTCGGTACTTGGGTCTGGGGACCCCGGCGTGCTTTTGGAGGAACTTCTTTTGTTGGGTTCCTCCTCAGCGTTTAGTGTAGAGTGACATTCGGCGCTTGCGGACTTCTTCACAGGTTCGCCAGGAACCAAGCTCTGCGAGACTTCCACCTCCGGGATGGCGGGGACGGCTCTGACGGGTGTTTCTCCGGAGCGAGGGACCGGTCGGGTCTTCATCCTGGTGGAGCCGAGGACGGGCGCGTGATGTTGCTGCAAGCCGGCAGATGATGGAACCGAGTGCACCCTCTGGTCTTCTTTAGGAACGGCCAAGGACAGGCGCCTGGTATCTAAGGGCCGGCAGCGGGATTCATCGCCGCGTAGAGTGCCGTCCACCCTTGCAGATGCTGGACGCTCCCTAAGGGATGTCTGGGAGCCCAACGGAGTAGATGATCTCAGCCCGTGGCTGCTAAAATCCTTTCCTACTGGCGTTTCCACCTCCGGTTTCTCCAGTCTGCCCGAGTCTGGACCATTGGCTTTTAGGAGGTCAGCGGTGGCCACGCTGAACGACCTGCTCAGAGGGCTACCCCTGCTGGAGGGAGACGCCGGGCGCTGCGGCTCGGGGGTCTGCTTGGACAACGTGATGGACTGATGTGCAAGTCCGCGGTGATGAAGGCTCAGGGGGCCGGTCTGAGCACCCATCTGCCGAAGGTTTGGCTTCGCATACGGTCCCGGCTTTACGCCCCTGCCGTCGGAGGAATCCAAGGTTAAGCTGACGGAAGTCGTCATGTGGCTTGCAGGCTGCGGGTCTCTGTAGCCAGACTGCAGCAACGGGCTACCAAAATCTGGAGCTTCTCCCGCCTTCTTAAAGTAATCGCCCAGCACCTCATCCGGACAGCCGGACGCATCCTGCGCAAGAAAAAGGGGAAAATGCCATAAATTAGCAAATTACTTCAAAAAGGCTATTTTCCTGTGGACAACATTCTTGCAACATTAGCCTGTTGGCCGCTGGAGAGTTAAGAAGGTGTTAGTGCTCATGCTCAGTGAGTGGAGGTGAGTAGGAGTGGATGGGGGTGAGTGCAGGGATGAGTTTGGGGTGGTGGTAAGTGAAAGGTGCAGGCAGGTTGAATACCCTGGGGATATACAGAGATGCGGCCCTCCTGCTGGCCCTGTCTGAGCTGCTCCTCCACACACAGGATCCCAGGGCCGGCGAGTGGTTGCGGGGGGACGGCGAGTGGTTTCGGGGGGCCGTCTGCGGAGATTCCTTGGGGTTTAGGTTGGGAGAAGGGGGCTGGGAGGAGGAGGGATGGAGGGTCTCAGCCTCTAATAGGAACTGATGCAGGGTGATGAGCTCCTTGTCATTTAGACTGTGCCTGCGCTGTAAGGGAAGCGGTGGGACGAGGAAGAGAAACAGGATGAGCGAGGCAGGCAGCAAAGATCCCCCAAGACACAAACTGTAGGAAGATCGTTATTCTTTTACACCACCGGAGGGCAGCAAAGTTCTGCACCCAACCCAATGCATCAGCCCCCCCCTCCCCGCTACGGACCCCCACGGAGCGCTTTAAATGGTAATAACGACACTACACGGATCTCGAGCACTTTTTCCACCCCGTTTTAGAAAGGCAACTTACTGAGGGGGGAGACAGCTGGTTGCCCTCGTTCAGAAACTCTTCTAAGGTCACCATCTCGCTTCCGGGAGACCCCGATCGGGGCCGGGCGTGAGCGCGACTCGGTGGTCTTTTCTCTGGATTGTTGTAAAAGGCCAGGCTGTTTCTGTTGAGCGGAGACTCCGGTTTGTTGACGGAGCGGCACAGGTGCTGGTCTCGGGGTAATGTCGCCACGTCTTTGGTTGGGATCATGTCTTCGCTGCTCATACTCTCTGTTCTGCCTGGCAGATGCCCAGAAGATCCTAAAAATATGGACATTAAGCACATATTCGCCCCAAAACGCACTTATAATATGATGAGTATATGTTACGCGGCTTTGACGGATACTTTAATTGCATCCCCCATAACTCCAGAGAGGTAAATGTGCCCCGGGGGCTCGTACCTTTCAGGGTGAGGGGTGAGATGCTGTTCAAAGTACTTCTGTTACTGCCTATAGAACTCAGCCGGGGCTCTGAAATGAGAAAAATCACAATAAATTCCCGGCAGATATTTACAGAAAGATGGTCGACAACCAGCGGAGGACAGAATAACGGAAAGTTACCTCGGGGTCCGGCGCTGCCGGGTTCAGCCTCCTGCGATGGGTCATAGAGGTTATCGTCTGAGGGGAATCCTAAGGAAGGTTTAAAAACAAGAAGAATGCCGTCAACAAGACCAACGTGACCACGACATCCCCACCGAAGACCAAACGATCTAACGTTCCCCGTGAGCGAGGTCTGGCTCAGTCACCTCTGGGTCCCGCCGGCTGCTGGGTTTTGCCGCCGGGTCCCGCGCACGGCAGGTGGACGGCAGACGCAGAGAAAGCTCTGGACGCGGCCTCCATCCGCCTGGAGCGGGAGAGACTTCCCAATCCTTCCGCTTCGTCCTGGTCTCCTGCGTGGTAGGACATCCGGTGGCGCTTGTGACCGACGTCGGTGGGAACTGACGGAGGCGAAAGGACAGCTTAGTGAGATATTGAGCGGCGTAAACTGGGGGGGGGGGGCGAAACGCATCAGAGCCTCGGGGCGCAGCCACAAAACGGGAACAGCAGGAGGGGAACGGCTTAAAGATACAAAGTATCCACCACGAGATTAACGAAAGATCACAGGTAACCTGCGGCTCCTCAGCTGAACTCGGAATCCCCATGGACCTCTTCGGGCACCTGGGGCCGAATTCTACTACGAGAGTAATAATATCCAACTAATTATTATTATATAGAGATATATAGAGATATAGATATATATATAATATTTCCTCCAAGGCCAGGAAGAGTTCCCGAACAGAGAAAGAACCCCCCCGCATCCTCCTTTGTGGCTGCGACCGTGCTGTACTGTGTCAGGCGAGGTAAGGGTTAATACATTAAAACGAAAGCAACAACAAAAAACAGCAAGGAACGCAAAATCCGGGCGAAAAGCGGCAGACACAAGGAACGTGGTGACCACGGGGGCCGGCAGCGACCGGCAGGCCCTGAACCTAATCAACTGTAACGATACGCGCCGATCCAGCGCAAGTGCGGAATGTGGAGCTGTTACTATGGAAACCGATGTTCCAGCGGATTACTTTTACCTTTTAGTTGCTCTTTATACACCGCGGTACTGCTCTGCCCCCGACATACAGTATACCCCCCACACACACGGCCCCCCCAGGAAACCCCCCGGTCTACGTTACATCTCTGTGCCCGACGGAAAGGAGAACTTCACCTTCCTTAAACGGATTCGGGGAAAATCCCGTCTGAAACGAACGACGAGAGCGTTTTAGCC
Source organism: Spea multiplicata (assembly GCA_009364415.1). Lineage (NCBI taxonomy): Eukaryota > Metazoa > Chordata > Amphibia > Anura > Pelobatidae > Spea > Spea multiplicata. The sequence continues at coordinate 19,394,872 of VKOC01000008.1, forward strand.
GCTTTTCCAAAAAAAATAGAAACGAGCATTTTTTTTAAAACATTTTTTAAGGAAGTTAAAAACGCATAACGGATCCCCATCACAAAAGGGGGTTTTTTGGGTTTTTTTTTTTTTTTTTTTTTGCAACATTGTTCAACCCGAATGGTGCCAAAAGAATACATTGCAATGGAAAGCATCTAAAGTTTTGCAAAGAGATGAAACGGAGGGCAGCCGGAAACCGTACGATGGGTATTTTGATTGAATATATATATATCTATATAATATATATACACACACATTATATATATATATATACACCTATCTATAGATTTATAACCTACGGCAGGACTCTCCTAAGATCTACCCGAACTTCACCCCCCAACCCGAGGAGATCCGGGGTCCGCAGCGTGCAGCGCGTTCCGGGGTATTTGGGACGGGAATCACGGCAAATGGTTTGTTAGACAAGAAAGCAGGGGGGGGGGGGTTAGACAGCGGGGGCATGCGAGCGGGTTCCGGAAGAGTATGGAAAACGGTATATATATTATATATATTCACGAGCCAAATTGCCTTAAAACGCACACACAGGGCAAAAACAGGGAAGCAAGACGAGCCAAATTGCCTTAAAACGCACACACAGGGCAAAAACAGGGAAGCAAGACGGGGGCTTTAACGCCCCCCCGCGGACGCACATACAAAGTGCCCGAGCTTGGGGCCACACGACTTACAGTTTGCTTGGTGATTGTAAAATGCGTGGGTTTTTTTTTTTTTTACATAAAATGGCTTAATTTCAATTAAGAAACTCGTTCTTCATCTGGTTCAGCGCTTTGCTCGATGACAGATTACGTGTGTGCAAAAAAAGTCTGCTGGGGAAATATTTTTTCTTTTTTTTTTTTTGGAGGGGGGGTTTTAATTTTTTTTTTCCATAGCCCTGGAAAGCCCGGCGTAGAAGAAGAAGAAGAAGTGAGCGTTAGAAGTCATTGATTTCCGGGAGAGAGACAGAGCCGTTACGGGACGGCGGGATATCGGGAGACGACCAGAAGCGCAGACGCTTGGAGAGACGCCGCTGGGCCTGCGCGGACTTCTCCTTCTCCTGACTTTTGCTTTTCAAGAACGGAAACTTTTTGCGTGGAGCTGCTGAAGGCAAACAGATCACCGGGGTGAGAAAAGAACAGAGCGGAACAAGTGGCTATTAAACACCCCGAGTCCGGACCATCGCTGGCCACCAGCTGGGCATCTTCCCAATACATGAACATTACAAGCGCTTACGCTGGCACCAATATCCATTGTACAGCGCCGCGGAATATGGTACCGCCATACAAAAGCAGACGACCGTGGCGGCCGAGGACAACCCCTTACCTTTGGTTAATAATACCCTGGAGCCATCTTTCTCCTCCGAGCCCAGAGAAGAATTGTCCAAGCTGTCCTGCTGCACCCGGAGGGGCCGGGAAGTGGACGGCGATGCGGCCACGTTCAGGGTATCGGCCGCTTGGGTCAGACCCTCCGCGCAGGACTTGGATCGTTCCCTGGAATGCTCTTTCCTGGGTTTGATCAGTCTAGCGAGAGCTCGGGCGCCCGACCAGTGGTTTTTCCTGACAAAAAAACAACAGCGAAGAAGCTGAAAAAGCATATAAAAAAAAAAGTGGAACCAGAGAGAAGCAGCAGCGGATACAGCGGAGTCCGCGGCCGGCCCATGAGCTGCCTATCATACGACTGCCCACAGGGGGCTACGGAACGGAGCGTTTCGGGGAAAATGAAGTATAATGCGTTAAGGGACTTACTTTTTGGGCGCAGGATCGTAGAATTTATACTGATCCATGATTTTCTCCTCTAATTTCTCCTTCTGTCTTCTTAAATCATTCAATTTGTCGCTGCAGAGAAAAAAAGAACTTTAATAATCCAACATTCCAATAATTATTAATAGTCATTCTATACGGAATATTCATCAGCTGGAGTCTATAGGTCAGGGTTCTAAATTGGAACAGTCGCCAGCCAATGGGAGATAAGCAGGGCAAAGATTCCACCTCCCATTGGCTTGCGTGGGGTACCAGTCTAAAACTATGTGCATATAATTAAACCATGTCATGAGGCTCACGCTGTGATACAAGGGTTTGTATGTTACACGCGTGTATGCGCTCCGGTCACATACATGTACTGCTTCTGCTCCTCGTGGTAATGCTCCTTGCTCTCCATGCTCTGCTCCAGTAACATCTGGTTCTGCTGGCTCAGCATCTGGATCTGGCTCAGGAGGTGATGGTTTTCCTCCTCCAGGTTACTCTTCAGACGGGACAGAAGCTGCGAACGGAGTACCGGGGAACATGTAACGCGGTCACGGCCAGAACGCACGCTAAGGCGCCAGACACCGGCAAGTAGTCACAGGACTCAGCGCGTGGGTTACTTTAAATGTTAGCCTTTTAAGTAATCTTTACAAAAATGTCCGCTAAATTTGCTGTTATTAACTTATTTAAGAAATTAACTTATGGAGAGATAAGTGGAACAGCCTCCCAGCAGAAGTGGTAGAGGGTAATCTACGAGACTAAGAATCTGAGTCTAAGACGAGACCAACGACTGATTAAGGTTTGAGTCTTTACAGCAGGAGAGACAGGCGACTAGACGGGGGCCGGATGGGGCCGATCTGCCGGCGGGTTCTATGTTTTGTATTTTGGATTGTATCAGGGCATCTTATTTGCCCGGGACGGGGCTCGCTCTGCTGGATGGGGTAATAGGGGTATGCCGTCTGCCCCCGGGTACCTCGCAGTGGTTGTCCAGCTTGGTCAGGGTAATATCCATGGTCTGGTGCTGCTCCTTTAGCTCGTCGAATCGCGCCTGCCAGCGGTTCAGCTCCATCTGCGCGTTGTTCAGGGCGCTCTTCATGTCCTTGGTGTGTTTGTGTAAACTCGTATATTCCTTCTGCAGCTCCCCGTGCAAGAAATTCAACCTGCAACATACAACATACACGAATAAACACGTCCGCCTCCCCCCCCGGCGCCCCTCCATGTCTCCACCACACGCGGAGGGGGCTCCGAGGGACCCCACCTGTCCAATTCCTCCTTGAGTTTCTGCTTCTCGTCGGAGGCGACCAGGTGATTCCTCTTCTCTTGCCGCAGGGCTTCGCACTCGGCCCTTAGGATCTTCTCCCGCTCCTCCAGCTCGCTTCTCTGTCTCAGCGAGACGTTATAACTGCGAACAGAAAAGGAGCGGCGTCTGCAGCGTGACGAGGAGCCGCCGAGCGGCGTTACGCCTGCGCCGCCGGGGCTTCCCGTCCACTCACCTCTCCTCCAGCCCGCGGTGGCTCTGCTCCAAACTCTTGTGCTGGGTTTTCAGAGCGCCGTGCTGGCCGATCAGAGCCTCGTATTCGGCAGACTGGCGCTCGTACAGGGAGCCCAGGTGGCGGTGGTCGTAGAGCAAGGACTCGCGGGCCGCCTTGAGACCCTCCGTCTGCCGCGCGAGACCCTCGTTCTCGCTCTCCAGAGCGGACAGCTGGTTCTGGAGCTGGGAGATTTGAGACTTCAGGGAGGAGCGCTCGGACGCGGCAGCGGAATTCTCCACCTGGAATAGGCCAGCGAGACGCGTGTTAAAGCAGCGCAGCGCATGCCCTCCGACGAGGGGACCTCTGAGGCATCGCTAATTTCTAATAGACATAAGATGACCCCCACCTGCAGGCTGGCCGTCTGCGTCTGCAGGCCCGTGTTATGCTCCTGCAGGAAGGCCACCTGTTTCTGTAAGGTCCGCGCCTGCTCGTCCAGAGACGCGTTCTGACTCTCCAGGTGCTTGAGCTGCTCTCTCAACAGCTGCTTCTCGGCTTGCAGGGCCGCATTCTGCCGACGGCGATCCAGAGAGAAAACAAAACATGGAAGACGGTCTGTGAAACATCTGCAGGTCTTCTGAGACTCAACCGGGGCCACCCATGCTTATTCAGATCCCTCGGCATGTTCATGGACCAGTTAAGTCCATACAAAGCAATGAAGGGACTAGGTATATATATTATATATATATACACACCATTACATAAGTTACGGTGGGTAAAGGTGATATATACGAGGTTGGACGTTATTGGTAGGACGCATGCAAGATGTCCAAGCTAAGCACATGAAAGACGTCATAGAAGCAGAACGCCTCTCTTCAGATGACCATCGTGTCAATCAACGTCATTAAAACCACGGACCGTATTGAGCCCAAAAACCTTAAACTAAAACTATAAACCGCGGGTGCCCTCTAACCACCCCTTGCGGGGGCAGATATCACACAAACAGAGCGGGCAGGACACCGACGCTGCTGTCCTTCTGGTCAATGAACCTACATTCCTCTCGAGTTCGATGGCTCGGTCTTTGACCTTCAGCAGCTCCCGGGTGGCCTCCCTCTCCCGGCTCTTATACTCCGGGTTTTCTCTGGGGGTTTTACCCAAATTCTGAAGCTTTTCCGTTTGAGTCCGGCCTTGGACTCCGATATCTTGTTTTATCTGCAACACAGGACCACTCGGTTATTTCTACGCAACTTATCAATGGAAATAGCAATTTAACACTAACCCCCCCCCCGGGGACAGTCTCCCTACCGCATCAATACGTCAAAAGGATGTTAATTAATATGCAGTATTTTAAATATTGTTTTCTCGGGGGGGGGGGGGTGTAGTTACCGGAGACGCGGAACAGCTGGGAATCGTTCACCTGTCCCCTCTACCGGCTCCATGTCTCTCAGACATCCATCAGCCGTCAACAAGACAGCTGCCGGCTCGACAGCTGAAACCAAACCGCTCGCTTCATACAAAAGCGAACCCCCTGTACCGAGTCGTTCTATAAAAGGCACGCTTGGCAACACGGAAATTCCTAGCACAGACTTGCAGCTCGGCGGAAATTCAGAATCTTTTGCCGAATTAAATAGAGATTCCATTCCCTGAGGTGAGCGCTGGGTACGACATCATGGCAAAAAATGTGGATACCAAGTAGCTGCCTTGCCCCACGCTTTTTTCCTATAACATAAATAAATTTAGGGCTTCGTACCAAATTCAGCTCATTTTGGAGCTGCTGGTTGAGCCCGCGAGCCTCTTCCACCTGCGCCTCCAGCGCCGAGATCTTGCTTTCCTTCACGGCCAGCGTGGTCTTCATGGTGGACTCCATCTTGCTTTCCAGAATCTTATATTTCCTGTAACGGTTACACGGATATCACGGTCAGGTCCGATAATAAGACATTAACCCCACCGGGGACCGCTCTGCATGTCGGGTACCCATAGGCGCCGCTCACCTCTCTGCGTTGCTGTTTTCGTCCTGCAGCATCAGCTCCTTGTTTAACCCGATCTTCTCCAGTTCCAAGGTTAGCTTGTCCAGTTCGCTGGACATTTGCTGGGTTTTTAATTTCTCCAAAACCAAATCCTGCAACAAACCAAATTTACATAGAAAACCTGAGATCCGGCCGTAAAGAAACATGTTCCTGTTAATAATGTGTATTTTTGGAAAACAAAATTTCAGAAATGTAATCAGATACACGATATCACATTGCTGATGGCTACCAAGAACCCATAAAACTGTCACAATAATAAAAAAAATAACTAATATAAAAAAATAAATACACTATTTTAAGAAAACATGATGAATACATGGCAGGGCCCCACGGATGTGCATGTCCTCGTGTTACCAACATGCGCCACGCATGCCTTCATCCCACCGCTGAGATGTGTGCGAGAATCGGGGGCCAATGCCCTGAGCCTGTAGCAACATACTTACTGGTTACTATGTTACTGTAACAGAACACTTAACACTCGTAATAAATACGGGACGATATGAATTCTCGGTTACCTCTCGTAACGTCGCGAGTGTCCTCTTGTCAACGGTTAATTGTTGAAGAAGGTTCTTATTTTCCTTCTCCAGCTCCCGTATTTTTGTGGCCGACTCTCTCAGCTTGGACACTTCCTTGTCCAGCGTTCGGCTTTCTTTCTCCAAGTCGGCTATCTTGACCGCGTTGTCATCCAAGATGGCGTCCTTCAGCTCCACTTGGTGCCACAGTCGCTTCGATTCCTTTTCTAGGGTTTTCATGTGTTTCTCCAACTGCGACATCTCCTCTTCCATAGTCGTCTTCTCATTCTCCAGCCTCTCCAGCCTTTTGTTGGACAGCCTCATTTCCTCCAGGTTCTTCTGCAGTTCCTTGTTCTCCTTCTCGGTCTCCTGAATCTCTGCTTCCAGTCCCTGGACCTTCCTGGTCTCAGCCTCCAACATATGCTGCAACTTCCTATTCTCATCAGCAAGGCCCTGATAACTGATCTCCAGGCGCTCTGACTTCTTCCCCAACGCTTTTAGGACCTCTACGTTCTTTTGGAGCTCTTCTTTCTCCTTTTGAAGGTCGCCGTTCTCTCTTTCGATCTGCGTCATCTTTGTGCAAGAGAACCTCATCGATTCCACTGCTCTCCTGAGCTCCAAGTTCTCTTCGTCGATCTGCTTGTTTTCCTTCTCCATCACCTCCAACTTAATAGCGACATTTTGCAAGGTGTCTAAAGACTTCTTCAGCATTCTATTATCTCCTTCCAACCTTCCGTTTTCTTTCTCCAAAGCATCCACTTTCTCTTCAATGATTTTCACAGACGCCACTTTCTTTGCCAACCGTTCGTTCTGCTTCTCCAGCCGATGGACCTCTTTCTCCATTTCTTCCGCTCTCTCGACTTTTTCCTTGACCTGGTCCATAGCTTTCTGCAGCTGCTTCTTCTCGTACTCCACCTCACTCAGTTTGCCGCTGGTGTCCGTGATGGTCTCGTGGAGAATTTTGTTCTCCATCTCGATTTCTTTCACCCTGGCCTCGGCATTCACCTGGGACCTTTCCCGAAGAGCGGACAAAGCCTGCGCGAGGTGTTGCTTTTCCTGTTCCAGATCTCTGATCTACTCAAGAAAAAAGAAGATCTCATTGTATCGCTGGAGATAATTCCTGGACGTTCTAAGCATTTGATAAACTAATGAAAATTCCATTACCTGCCTGTCCTTCTCACATTTTACATTCTCCAAGGCCCGGGAGAGATGTTCTTTGTCCTTCAAAAGATCTTCGCTCAGACTTTCAAGGTCTAAGGTGCTCTGTCTCTCTTTCTCAAGTTGCTCGTAGACGCTTTCAATCTTTAGGAATATTGGTGATTGGAGGAAAACAAACAATTAAGGAAAGAATATTGGAAGCTCATATTTAATTTGACCTCAGAACACGTGGAGGACACTCAACCCAATGTCAAGAAGCCAACGCCATGCATGAGATGCTCCCATTATGGCTGTACTTGGGGTAAAGGCATAAAATATGGAAGGACCAGAGTGCTTCTCACCTTCTTGCTGAGCTCTTGGTTTTCTTTCTCCAGTTCCTGCCCTTTCAGGCTGCTCTCCTCCAGAGACAGCGAGGTCTCCCGTAACTCCTGGATGATGTTCTGCAGACTTTGGTTCTCTTTTTCCAGCTTCAGGATCCGACTGGACGCAGATTCGTTCATCTCAAACACAAACGACTTTCTAGCTGATGAGAACAATAGGACGGAAATAAAAAAAAGGTTCCTTTGGTTGGATACCGGAGACAAAGCCGAAGCTGAAGCCAAACGCCCAGCCTTGTGGCCAACGGGTAGAGCTCCAGCTATAGAGAAATCGAGACGACCGGCTACATGGCCCCCATTTGCCCGAGTCTGTGGTTTCTGTGACCATCAAGTGAGAGAAAGCGCATGCGGCTATTAACGCAGCAGACATATTTTCTTATAGAAGTAGGAATACAGAGCTAGAAATAAAATGATGAACTGATTTCATCGAGAACGAGAGAGACGGGAGATTTACAAACACGTCGGGGGAAAAAAAACCCGTTCTTCATTTATACCATCGGACAAACAAAGACTACTCCTTAATCCGGAGCGCCTGGCACCACGGTAAATATTTATTTATCATAATGGATGAAATGCGTAGGGATTACGGAGCTTTAAACAGGAATCGTTGGGGCCTTATACACTAAGCAGTGCTCTAAAGAGTTACCATCAGGAGCTTCAAGGCGTGGTGGTCTCCATACAGACAGTCGACTGCCCCCCCCCAGACTCGGTAAAATGTAAATAATCTGCCCGAAGGAGGATCATTGCTATGCATTATTGGTTGAGATGGCAGGAGACACAATGTAGCTTATTGCATTCTTGTTCCGAAGAGCTTGCAATCTAGTGCCACTTTTTCAGTGCAGTAAAGCAGGGGCACCGAGCAGTTTATCGTTTCGCCCCGGCCCCTGGATAATGCCCCGCTTACCATCTGACAGGTCGGTGCTCCTGGAGAGCTGCTCCAGCTCCCAGCCCAGCTGCACGGACTCGTTCATACTCTGCTTCTGCGCCATCTCCAGCACCATGTTTTCTTCCAGGAGCTCCTCGATCCGGTTTTTGTCCGAGTAACGATCCTGGAAACCGGCAGGGGGGGATTTTTTTTGCCACATTAACAAAAAATGAACGGTTCTTACATCGATGACATTTGGGATTCGGCATAAAACGGGAAGAAGAAGAACGAGCGCAGCGTCCGGCGCAACGGCCTAAAAAATCGTAAATTCTTTGATAACCCCTGGGACGGGGGGGAAGCTCTGCGGGGCAGATTAGACCCCGCGGCCCTGTTTGGGGGGGAATAATAATAATAATAATAATAATAATAATAGGGCGCGCGGGTCGCTCACCAGCTCCATGTCGTGAAGTTTGGATTTCAGCTGCAGATTTTCCTTCTCCAGGTCGTGCAGTTTGTCCGTCCGCGCACGCGCGGCCGCCAGCTGCTCCTCCAACATGCTTTTGGTCTCGATGAGAATCAGGTTATCCTCCCTCAGCTCCTGCAGAGGACACGATGGTTGGTGTGTCGCGCGTGCACAAAAACATATACATACATACATACATACATACATACATACATACATATACACACACACACCTACTACGTGTACCCCAATATCCCCAGCAAAAAGGGTAAATTAATCACTCCAGGACGGTGTGATTAGCTAATTTCCTGATTTCCTAATATTTACAATGGCCAAAGAGGGGCACTTTTGTTTTTGGGGGTGTGGTTAGAGGCATGGCTGGGGTGGAGCTTTGTGCCCTATTGCGGGGGTATTTTTGTTACTGAGGGGGTAATTTAGAAGAAGAATAATTGGTTTATTTGCCCCGTTTAATTTATAAAGCCGTTCCCTGCTGTTTCTATACACATTATCGGGGCTTTTAGGGAATGTAGAACCCTGCGACCCCTCCCTACCCAGCAAACATTCTGACCTCCTAGAAAAGAAGGGGCATAGGGGAGGAGAGGGGCATCAGGGGGAGAGAGGGGCATCAGGGATTTGGGGGACCAAAGAGGTGAACCCAAAGAGGTACAGAACAAATGTTTGTGGGCAACAGCAACAGAAAATTAAAAAAATCCCCCACCTGCTACTTTATACTTTTTTTTTTTTTGCATGTTTTTGACAGTTTGGTCAGTAAAACGTTTCCAGTTTATTAGGAAGCCGCTGGGTGATTATCTGGGAGACCCCCCCCCCATAACCCCCAAAAGGTGTAACCGGATCATAGTGCGGAGCGTTCGGGGTTAACGAGCTCGCGTTTCTCCTGCCCTCCGGCTCCAAAGGAGTCAGGAAACTTAATCTTCCACCAAAAAGAAAGTTTCGACAAAGTGCATTCCCTGGCGAGCGGTAATCGCTGCGCTCCGGAATTCCGGCACCAGACCCGAAACTCACATTAAACAAACAAAAAAAAATCTCTGCTTTAATTATTTCTACTGAGAAGCGCTCGCCGTATCCAGGGAAACGGGAGACCTGTTTTTCACGTACGTCCATGCGCGCCCGGTAAAAGTCCACGTCGTGCAGCCTCTCTTTGCAGCGGGAGAGCTCCGTCTCCAGCCGGTCCAGCTTGCCGGCTTTCTCTTTGAGGGAGTCGATCTCATCTCTGTAGGTGCGGGCGCTGCGAGCCTCGGCGGCCAGCTGGATATTCTGCAGAAAACACCCCAAAAACGCGTTAATTTCCCCCAAACGCCTCCTCCCCCAGGGCACACGTACCACAGAAACTACCCCCAACCTGCCCAAAGACGTATTAAGAGGCACCGCGGGCGGGGGAATGGAGCTTCAAACTTTGTACATCGCTGCAGCATAGGACGGCGCCATAAACAACAACAACAACGACAACAACAACAACGCACCTCCTGCTTCAGCCTCTGCAGCTCCAGACCGAGTCGCTCCACTTCGTGTTTGGTGTCCAGAAGTAACTCGGATTTCTCTTCTCTGCAAATATATAGATTTATTCCTGAATGCCGATCTTTCCTGGAATTTAACCGTCTTATCCAATGAAAGCGTCGCTATTTACTCCGGAAACCCAGAATCGGCCCCCATCCGGCCCCCGTCCAGTCGCCCGTTTCTCCCGCTGTAAAGACTCAAACCTTAATCAGTCGTTGGTCTCGTCTTAGATTCAGGAGCCGGATGCCCGTCCCATGCGTGTTTAATCCCCTCGCTGTATTACCCTCTACCACTCTGCTGGGATGCTGTTCCACTTATCTACCACTCTCACAGTAAAGCACAACTTAAAAAAAAAAAAAAAAAAAAAAGCACAACTCACAGTTCCTGCCTCATCCGCCGGAGTTTTGCTTTGCCGTCCGCCAGCTCCACGGCCAGGTGCTGCCGGTCTTCGCTCGGCGGGTGCTTGGCGGCGTTTGCCGAGTTTTCGGGGCTGGATGATTTTACCGGGCTGGGGGGGCCGAGAGACTGCAGGTAATCCCTCTCCTGGGTCAGATCCACGATGGCCTGCAATCCACACACAGAGAGATCGAGGGGTTACACACGGGGGGGCATTTAACCCTTCGCACAACACTAAGAATCTAAACCAGAATCCCCGGCCCTTTTCTAAGGTTATTATTTTATGTAGCACCATCATATTCCGTGGCGCTGTACAATAGGAACTGCTTTGTAAACGTATTCAGCTTTATTTTGTTTCAGGCAATTCTGTGTTTATTTAGAGAAAACATAAAAGCCGCGTTTTGGGGGTCCGTCGAACATCAATTTCCTGTAAAAAATGTCCACTTTTTCATGAAACCTCCCAAAATCGGCGAGACGTTTTTTTTGCTCAGATCTGGGACCGTTCTGTTTGTACAAAGGAATGAACTTTAACACGGTGACAGGGGTCAGAGATACGAGGGGAAGAGGGGCCGGCGCGGCCCTTCCTGTCCCTTCCATACCCGCCGGTGGAAAAAAACGCAAGATTCAGCTCTATGAAGCCGAATGACGGTGGAAAAACTGCAATTATTACGCCAATAAAAATACAGTGATAGCAAAAAAAAAAATGGAACCCTTTAAAGACGGATCGCTATCTGCCCCGGGGCAATTAAGATTCTAATTCAGATTCTCATTCCATAAGATTTTTTAATATTATGTTAAAGATCCAGGAGAAAAACCCTCCCAAAGCGTCAAAAACATGGAGATTTTTAAAAAATATAGAATGGCTCAGCCTCAATGTCCCAGTCGGACTCTCTGACTAATGAAAGTCTATGGAGGGACGGACTTCATTAGCGTCGCCATAAAGCGTCAGCTCAGTGTGGTGTTTGAGCCGGGAAAGTCACCAAAATATCACATGACCGACAGCGACGGGGGCTCCAGGTCTGCAGATAAAGGGGGTTTATTGGGGCAAAATGAGCTAAAAACAAGAAAATCAGAAGTCCAGGTCTGGACGAGGACTTCGCTGGAGAGCAGATCCAAGATCACAAACCCACATGCGGCGTTCGCTCACCTCCCTGCATTCATCTCTCTCATCCACCAGTCTGCGCAGGCTCAGGACCATGCTTCTGGACAGCGAGTCCATCTCTTCCGGAGCCACGTCGGGAAGGTCCAGCCATTGCAGGTCAAACACGTTCTCCTGATTGTGCGTCACCTGCCGGAAACAAAGTCACCGACCAATCACAAGGAGACCCCCTCCGGGCCTGGTATCACTGGGGGGGGGCAGCATCACCCATTGGCCCAACAGGGGCAGGACGGACCGGGGTTAAAATCAATGAAGCTGCGGCTCCTACAGAACCTCTTGGCAAAAGAAAATACCGAAAATACCCAACATCGGATATCAAGAAACAGAGGAATTCCAACTCCCATGATGCTCAGTCCGCCCCCGGTCTAGCGGGTTTATACGGTGGAAGCCGTGAATCCATACGGTGGCTAGTGACGAGGCTACCGCGTGTCACCGAGAGGAGGCTCGGCTGCGGGGAGTCCGCTTTACCTCTCATAATAAATGATTCAGGGGCCGTTACTGGAAATACCTCCTGGATGTGAGACACGATTCCCGCCTGAGTCTCGATATCCAGCTGCTTGATCCTCACGATGTACTCTTCTTTCCTTTCACACTGAAAACACAAACGGAATAAAGCAAAAAAACACACAAAAAAAACACGAATAATAGAAAAAAAAATCCATCACGCACTCCGGGTCACGGAGCCTCCGCCTTATCCGCTAAACGGCAAAACCCCCTGAATTCCGTCAAGAAGCCATCTTTACGTCTGTAAAATATCGCGACTCCAGAAACATCGTAATCGCCACGAAACAGAACATTTAAGGGATAATCCGGATTAAAAACCCCAAAATTATTTACAATAAACGGGGTTAAAAAAAATCCATTAAAATAATTTTTAAATAATTTTTGTTCGTGAATGAAGTTAAGGGGCCGTCGATTCACAAAATCCATAAATTATTAAAGCGTTATTTCTGTCCCCGAACGCCCCGGGCGCTGAGCCGATGGAACATAAGACAAAGCCGGTATTAACGGCTCATAAATTATCCGCACCGGAAGCCATCGCCGTTAAAAATTAATATAGTTAACCCTCGGAGGAACAGGTGAGCGCCGAGCCCCCCTCCCTATAAAAAACGAGGGGGGATTACCTGCACCGCGCAGCCCAACATCAGCAGCAAGATCTTCTTCATCTCCTCCATGCTTTTACCTGCACAAAACCAGAGAAAAAAGGGATATTCAAACCCAAATCCACCTAACTCATTCAACTTATCGTTTTTATTTATATTTTTTTTACCCCTGATATTCGCTTGATTTAAAGCCTCAAAATCTCTCACACGCCATCACACACACAAAAAAAAGGCATTTAATGCGCTTTCATTTTTTTCTTTTTTTTTGCCGCAATTGCAAATTTTATATTATTTTTTTACTTACAAAAAAAATAAAAATAAATAAATTGTCAAAATTTTTTTAAAATTAATAATTAATTCATCTCTACTTCTGTCTTCATGGGTGAGAATTGGGATTAATAGAATAAAACAAAAAAAAAAACCATATTTTATATCTATAGGAGCAAATAAAAAAAAAAAAAAACCTTTATCGTGTTAATGCCCCAGCCGAGGGCAACAACATGACACCCACCGTTGAGAGGGTCTTTACTTATCATCAAAACATTGGGCAGGTTCATGACAATCAGCTGCTGCAGAACCTCCTGAAACGACACGCAAGAAACAGAGCATTTCACTTTGTGTGCGAAGCATTTACAGGGTTAAAATAAATAAAAAGACATTTAAAAAAAGGGGTTTTTTTTACAATAAAATAAAGAAAAATTAAATAAAGTCCCATAAATCTATAAATTTCCACTGGTGACATAAACATCGCTTTAACTTCACTAAAAACAAGGATGCGCAGTTGGGGAAAATTCAGAAAGTAACCAAGTGCCTCAGAGGTCTCTTCTTCGGATGGACTGACGATGGTTTTCCCAACTACAATGAAAAGTCCTGGACACAGAAGATGTGGAGTGAGGTTTACGTGGGCCGCGTCCGGACACCCAGCCCGAAACCCTGGTTTCACATCGAATTGCCCCGTATTGTCACCGAAAAACACAAAATTAACCTTTTAACTACCGCAGAGGAGGCGCAATCCCTGCGCATCATAAGAGACCATAAACGGTCAAAGATACGACGTTTCGTGTGACGTCGGACCGCGGCAACGCCGCCTGCTACCCCCATGACCCCGGCGCTTGGTACGGCCCGGCCGATTTAACGCGGGAACGCCAAATTATTCAATTCATGGAAACCTTGTAAAAAGATCCTTTTTCTCATAAAACCGAACCCGGCGGGGGAAACGCAGCGACGTCCCGTAACACACGACGGCGCCATGGCATTTATACGGGAGGCAAACGCCGCCGCCGACGGCACAAAAACATCACCTCATTGGCTGCAGTTTGTAATAACTGGCGCAGGAATCATAAGTGCCCCCCCCCACCACGGTGGGCGACTCGAAAGACATTCCTAGATTCCGCATGCTGTAGATTGCAAGCTCCTTTGCGCAGAACCCTCGTTACTGATTATTATGGGATGCGCTACCTGCTACAATGTTTGTTGGATATATAAAAAAAAACATCCGGCCCGCGGAGTAAAGATTCCGTATATTCTTTCTATCCTCCGTATCATAAGCATTTTCCTTTCTTTTAAGTTCTCTGAAATTTCGTGACCTATAACAATCGCCCCCGATCTCGGCCCCCCCCGCCCCGGCCATGCACTCCGCTCTGCACCCCCGGGTGCCCCTGAATCGGGGAGGAATTAGTCACGGATCCTGCCGCCGAAAACAAAAACCCGGGAAGAAAAGAAAAAGTGAATAGGACACAAAATACTCCGCAGCCTGAAAGGATCGGGGGGGGGCGCAATGAGCTCATCTCCCTAATTAACCCTTCAGGGAACGTGGATTTCCTTCTGGCCCCAAGGAATCCATATATTCTTCAGTGGCAATCAAGGGGTTA
>VKOC01000008.1:19429333-19439685 GCA_009364415.1 Spea multiplicata
AAAAAAAAAAGAAAGAAAAAAAACCCAAAACATAAAGGGGGCAAAAACGTTATAATTGTCCCTCCCCAGCGAGGATTTTTAAAACGTGTTGTGGCAATGAGAAAATGTTCAGGATGTGGGAATCCCCAAAGGCAGAAATATTCCACCCCAAGAGAAGTGCTGGCATCCACCGTAGCTGCACAAAAATCCTCTTCTTGAATGGCGTTCCGGAACCTCTCCTCTGTTACGCATCATCTGATTGGAGCACCCGACCAGCCAATCCAGAGTTCACTGACAAACTCCTGCCCCGTTGGCTTTATTTTTTTTATTATTATTTATTTACGTTTTTTTTTTCCTTCCCTGAGAAAAGGGCAAAGTTGTGGTCTAAACCGGGAGAGTAGAAAGGCTTCGGTCCTTTTGTTCGATTCCTCCCCCTCTCCTCGTGCTCCTTGGAATTGGCACTTGATGAGCAGAAATCTACGCGTTGGTTTGTGTCAAATTTGCTCGCAGAACTGGGGTGAGATCTGTGTGTTTTCGTTTTTTTTTTGCGGGAGATCGGACAGCGCGTCTCGCCGGGAGTTGTCAGAGCTGCTGCTGGTATTAAGAGCCAAGCCTTGCCTTCTTTGCGATCGGTAGAGTCTCTTCCTTCTCCTCTTCGTCCGTGTCGTCATCTTCCTCGTCGTCGTCTGGATAATCCACGAGTCCTACGAGACCTCCCTGAGAACAAAGACGGCATGAGTGCCCCGCGCATGCCCAACCCCAGGCAGCCAGCAGCTGAATTACAGACAGGAGGGATTAAAACGTCTTTTACCACCAAGCCCGTTCCCGGTGAATTTTTAGCACAGGGAGCCGCACATTTCTTCTATATATCTAGATGATAATATACCCCCCCCCTCGTTCCTAACTCCCCCCGGAGTCGGCTTGTGGGAATAGTTACCTTTGTAGTAATAGCTGTCGTCTGAGATGTGCTTTTGGAAATAGACCCTGGAGATCCTGGAGAACCCGGGGATCCGGGGGACGTGGGAGACCCGGGCAGGGCGCTCGCCGCTGATTGGCTGGTGAGGTTCGTCTTGGCTGCCCCGGAAAACGAAAGCTTAAAGCTTGGATTCTGGCGGCCGGAGAGGTTGGTCTTCAGAATGACCTCTTTCTCTTCAGTCTCTTTTACTGAAAGTCACAAGAAGAGAATTTTGGTGACCTGCGCCTTGCTTTATATATCATCGCACCACGCGGACCTCGGACATCTTGGCCAACAAAATACCCGTAACGTGACCCAGCGATCCCAACTTCTGCTTCCCAACCCAGGCTGTTCCGTTACAGTAAACCATACTTATTTATGAAAATATAATCTAAACCAAAAAATAAGCGGCTAATGTAAGCACTGACTGCCTGGCCCCGCATTTCTAGACTTACATTTCTTTCTTTCCATGAATTTGCTTATAGGATCCATCAGATCATCGTTATTCTTTATTTTGTCTGAGGGAAGCACCACTGGTTCTGTATCTTCTAAATCATCCTCATCCGTGTTAAACCACATCTCCTCTTCGTCTTCCAAAGAACGAGCGTCTCTTCGGTACCTGTGATTCCGGAGGATGGATCTCATGCTGTGGAGGAAGCGATTGATCGTCAAATGTTGGTTCTTACTGTTCACGTCAAATGGCACAAATCCAGAAACGTCAGTAACATTTCCAACTGGCTGGTATTCTACTTGCAGTTCACTACGAATTATTTACCAGTAATAACCAGGGATTTTTTTTTAAAAAAAATTCTACAAAAAGGAGCAACGGGAGACGAGATGACGCCCAACGGGTTCGGGAGACGAGATAAAACGGGTGCCGAGATGACGCCCAACGGGTTCGGGAGACGAGATAAGATAGACGCGCCAGGGGCTTCGGAGACGAGATACACGCCCAAGGGTTCGGGAGACGAGATAACGCCCAGGGTTCGGGAGAGCGAGATAACGCCCAAGGGGTTCGGGAGACGAGATAGACGCCCAAGGGGTTCGGCGAGATATTAACGCCCAGGGGTTCGGGAGACGAGATAACGCCCAACAGGTTCGGGAGATTAAATAAGACGGGAACGATAACGCCCAACAGGTTCGGGAGACGAGATAAATAAGACAACGTTAAATCCGCGTCAGAATAAGGAGAGTATGACAGAGAACGTAGACAAGAAGGTTATCCCAGGCTTTAAAGAGCTGCGCTTAACGGAGTCTGAATATGATGAGATGCGCTGAGAAGGGCAGACGGGAAGAACACCGGGACCGATGGAGGTTTATTTGGGTTCATTTACCTGTCAAGTTTAGGATTATCTTGTCTCTCCCTTTGCTGATCGTAGCGTAGTTTAAGTCCTTTGAAAGTCTGCACATAATCGATGTCCTCCAGAGCTTTCCAGTAATTTTCGATGATGTGGGATGTTAATGATTTTATATCTTCCTGTCAGAAAAAAAAAAAAAAGGCAAATGGTACTCGTTACACCCGGCTGTGCATGCCGTGGCGTCCAAAGGATTTATAAAGAGGGTAAAGAGGAGTTTTAAATGCTCTTTGAAAGCAAATAATCAAATGCAAGAGACAACACTCACCACGCGGACATATTCAAAGATTTCTATGATGGCGGAGTTCAGGAGATTATATCGGGAGCCGTTGTTGAGAAAGGCCTTGACCACAGGTTCAAACAAGAAGCTCTTCACAATGTACCGATTGTAGAATTCGTCCTTCAGGCCCACAATCTTCCTCATAAATCGAAGAGCACCTAGAAGCATTCAAAATAAATTAAATCCTCGAGAACTGAATTTTAGAGTTTATTTTTCACTTTTATAGAAAGGTCACATGGCATCAGTTAGGAAAGTACAATTTTCTATAGGAAGGGAAGGTTTCACAGTACATTCGCTATTAAAATGTGTCTGGATTTGTCTTTATAAATATTAATAAAATCCCAGATTCTATTTACAGGATTATATAAGGAGAACCCACAATCCCATGACGGCTCGGGCCGAGTCCGGTGGAAAGGCTGGCATTTCATCATAATCGCCCCAGACATTAAATATGAATTAGGCAGCTGTTTTACTCACATAAGGCCAGGAAAGAATGCACGGAAGACATGAGAACGAGCACTCTGCGTAAGATGTCCTTGTTGATGATGTAATTTTTAATATGGTAGGTATGATGCTCCACACAGAAAGTCAGCAGTTCCAAGATCAATGCCAGCAGCTGGGCTGTCTGAAAATCATCTGCCACGAAAGACGACGTGTTATTATACAGAGAAGACTCGAAAGGGTTCAAGATTTGCCCAAAGTATCGCTTCCTCCGAGTCCACACTCACACCTCAGAACATTCCGGTCGCAAATGAACAATTTGCCAAAAAACAGGAACCACCGGATTGTAAAAGAAACCCCCAAAAACGGTAAAACGGACAGAAGCATCCATACTAACCTTTGCTGGGCTTCTCCTCCGTGGTGTTGGCCAGTAACGGCGCAGTGAGCACGTGCATGCAGTGTTTGTAGAAGAAACCCAGGAACTCGGTCTTCTCCGTTTTCTAATAAAATACGATCATTTTGGTTAATTAACTTTTTCAAAAGATTGACAGATATATTCAAAATGACTCTAAAGAAAGCATTAGAGATTATTGGTATGAGACGATACAATGTACGGCACTACATAGTAATTAAGTATATTTGGAAGGATACAATGTTACACTGTGACATCACAAGGCATGTTTAAAGACCAGCACAAGGTATAGAAAGAGGCAAAATACATCATCCACATGGCGTTTAGTGAAGGGGTCACTTACACTTGTTGTCGCCAGCATGTTCTCTGGGTCAACCAACGTACGCAGAAGTCCTGTGAGTTGTACAGCACCACCAAGTTCAGGATCCGTGTCACAAATCATATGTTCTATGATGAGATTTATCAGCAATATATCCTGTGGACGGGACAAGCCGGCTCGGTTACATACGAGTATGAAAAAATACACACAAAAAGGGAGTACGGCACCAGCGGACATTTAAAAAGAAGTCAAGTCTCGTCCCCCAACGAAGGCCATCGCGCAATAAACTCCGGCAAAAGCGGGGCAGCGATTACCGGGAAGATCGTAACTTACATCATCGTTCTGCTGGGACTCCTGCATGACAAACTCTCGCACCATGGAGGGATTATATTCAACCAAGTAAGAAAAAATATCCGTGGCTGCACTTCGGACCTGCGTGTCATCCATGCCCTGAAAGCAACAAACAGGGACTGTATAGCATTATTCATCCAGAGCGGCCCAAAAAGCGTGTACCCCTCATCTTGTAGGACGCCTATGCGGAGAGACATGCCCCATTATATGTATGTATGTATGTATGTATGTATGTATGTGTATATATATATTGGTGGGATGTACAGCATGCATATTAAGGTAGTCACAAAGTACTATGATATGCATTCTTCATTGGTGATGGTTTATGGGGCTCGGGGGGTCCCTTTAAGCTGCTGTTTTCCCCAGACGAGGATACAATGAACAGCAAGCTGAATAACAGTCCCAATAAAACCCACATCACTGGATTACTTATTAAATAGTGGGAAAAAAACAGGATTCCAACTCACTAAAATCACTTCCAGCGCTGGCAAAATGCCCATATTCGACAAGGTCTTGAAGAAGGTGTCTCTGTTTTGAGGTTGTAATGTCTGAGAGAACGCACAGAACTCCTTCAGAAAATTTACCTGAAAAGGGGACACAGATTAGGCGCCTCTACGCATCACAGCGGCCGAAATGACCTGTAAAGGCGGTCAGCACTAGAAACGTACACATTTAATTTATATAACTAATGTAAAACAGACACAGCAGTCTCCAAGCTGCCCGACGCGTTTTACAGGGACCACGCATGCTGCTTGAGGTGCGGTGCGAGCCGTTTTTACATTTAGTAAGCAAGTTCCCTCAAGCTCCAAAACGTATATTGAATGGGGCAGGCCGTGTAGCTCCGAGGCCGTTCAGGAAATCCCACCCTTGCACAGTAGCCCCCTCTAGTGGTAAAGTGAATACTTTGGCAACTTACCAGCTCCTGCCTCTTCTCGTCAACCGTAGCTTCGTCTGTGAGGTGTGCAAATAACTCTGTTAAAAATTTCTCATCTTCCTAGAAGAGGAAGAAAGGCCAACGATCAGCATTTGAAACGTCCACAATGCAATCGATCTCACGTTCAGGCCATCGGAACAGATAGAGAAATACTTATTGCAGAGTAAGAGATTTTGATTTGGTCCCAATAACCAGTTACCTGCGGGAAATCCGTTTATATTATATATATATGTTATATGTTATTTATATTATATGAAGACGTCACTACAACGGCCTGCGAACGTCAAAGCACCCACCAAAAGACTTAAACACCACCCACTTAAATATTGGCAACCACGTCTACATGTGTCTAATGAACAAATATACAATACTAATATACACACACATATATATATATATTTATATGTTACTCTCACACACGAAAGAAATATAACCCAAAACAAGAAAATAAATACAATTCCACTGCTAACAGTCCAAGGTCAGAATAAAACAAACATAGAAAAGTTGTTTTTTTTGCTTTGGATTTCGTGCGCTCGACACCCAGAAGTACGTCGGCCTCTACGGCTTTTAAATGCTTAAAGAATAATTCCACGTTTAAGGGCCACCGAGAACCCGATTCAATCCCAGGATGTACAGCGTATACATTAACTTTCTCACAGGTATTTCTTCCGCTGGAGATACTGAAGAGCTCCGCATTTACAACAAAAGCGATAAATTATATAATCGATACAATTCTGCAGTATTTCGCAAAGGTTTGAAAACCGACCTGAAAAGGTAATTGAAAAAGCAACACACATTTAGTCGTGCACAGAAACCAAAGGCAGGTCGGCCCCGATCGGCCCATCTAGTTTGCCAGTGTTACCTTCTTAGACCCCACTGTAGGTTTAAATCCCCTCCATCGCTTCTGCCGGAAGGCTGCGCTACTTACCTACCATCCACTCAGTAAAGTAAAACACCTACAAACATTATACATGTTCCATGGCTGCCGTGCGTTCGTAAAGTATTTGTCCCGACGTCGGCATCACTTCATTTAACTAATATTTTAATCTATATTGGTTTTATTACCACTATGGATAAAAATATTAGGTATTTAACTAACACTTGTAGACATTCTTCGCCCGGTAACGGTAACTTTTACAGCGGTCACAGAACCCAAAATTACAAAAATATATATATTTTTGGGAGCCGCAGGGCAGTTAACAGAGGACTCTGATGTGACTTCGTCCCCGCGGACTCGCGTCCCTTTTCTCTACATACCTGTAACATGCCAACTATCTCCACTTTGTTAAAAAATATGAAGGAGTGAAGCGTCGACAACATATTCTCTTCAAACACAGAAGGGGTGGGCAGGACGACATCTTGAATATACTGAACTCGGTACGTCTGGTGGATTTTTTGTTTGAGTTCCGAGTCGGAGATGGGAATCACCTCTTTAAACTTGGCAGTCTTTGTGAGAAATTCCCTGTGTTTCCTCTGCACGGAGAGAGACGGGTCGTACTCCAGGCATCCGATAACGTCCATGATGCAGTCTTCCGAAAACATGACCTCAAACAGCGCAGTTCGGTTTAACAGGAAGATGCCCTTGATAATTTCGTACAAGTGGTGCAACCCTTCGACGTTTTCCAAATCTTCACAGACGTGGAAGAGTTCGAGGAGCTTTTTGATGTAGCCCTCGTTTTCCAGGGCCAGCGAAAGCTTCTCCCGGCGGAGCGGGGAGGGTAGAGAAGAGGCCACAACCTCGGCGATCTCTTCGAGGCGACTTAATTCGCAAGCCGGTAACTCCAAGCCGGGAGAGGACATGTCATCGAAGCGTTCCTCTTCCGACTCATCCACCAGATCCTGGGTGATGTCCACAGAAGGGTCCTTCCCCTGAACCTGAAGATAAACATGAAATCATTGAGCTCATCGAAGGGAAATAAAAGCCATCCTTTATTCATCCAGTTACGGACATCAAGGGGTACGTCCAGCCTTAAAAAAAAGGTCTTTAACCCCTTCAGGACAAATCCCATACACGTACGGCCTCACAATGCATTGGTTTTTAATGGGTTTAACTCATTGCCCTTTAGGGGTTAAAACTAACAATTACAATGTGGTCTGCTGGTCAACCCCCCAAAGAAAAAGATCTGCAACTGAAACGCGGACCAAGTGTCACAGGCTGACGGATTTAAACGTAATAAACATCGAGCATCGCAGTACCTGACATATCTTCTCCCAAATCTCATCACAGCCAGCCTTTTCCTGAAAGCTCAGAGCCAGGTCATAATTTTCAGCTTCCGACCACACAATCAGCGTGTCCTAGGAAGAAAACAAAGCGTTTCACCTTAAATTACCTGCTGAATACCCTTTCTCCGTGGGTTATAAAGGCACCCGAGTATCGGGATTTGGCTTCCATCGCCGGGGTCAGATACAAGTAACGAGTACTCGGGACGCTCTTTTTCGAAACGCTTACCTGCTGCTTCTGGTAGGCAGTGTTGGGGTTAATCTTGGACTCCAACAGGAGGGAGCCTGAGAATAAAAAATACAGAATAAGATTAAAGGTGCGTTTTTATCGCAGACGGGAGGAAATTACCATTCAGTTTATGGGTGGGGATATAAAGCGATCGTTATCGTTCATAAAAAGACCAGGGGCCAGAATTAGCTTGTCTGGGGCCACTCGCGGGACGGAAATCTCTCAGCAGATGCTGCGGCACTCTGACTGCCTAGCAAGAGCTTCTGCAGCAGCTGCGGCACTCTCCTGACTGCCTAGCAAGAGCTTCAGCAGCAGCTGCGGCTTTCACGTTCGCATAAGTTAACACTCATTATTTAAGTAAATTGTCCCAAAAGGCCCTTGACGATGTATAAACTAACATCAGAGAAATGTAAAGGCAAAGCTCGACCGCTCCATGAATAAATCCAGAGATATTGGGAGATTTTACCGGGAAAAAAGTTCCAAAAATTAAATGTAAAAATAAAAAGTTGTAAAAGTTAAATGAATAGAAGTAGAAAGAACCTTCCTTGGGTTTGCGACATCTGGAACATTTGTAAACGCGCATGTTTGTTTCTAGTGCTAAATTATTTAAACATTACAACAAAAATAAATAAATGTCAATATTTGTACGAGAGACGTCCCAAACAAAGTCGCCATCGAGAGACTCACACAATAAACACCGAAACAAACACCAGGAATACAGCGTCCTACCCGGCTTCCACAACTACACCAACATTCAAAAGTTTGGGGTCAGTGAGCCGTTTCCACGGAAACCAAGGACATTTCTGGCTGTGACATCATTGCAAAAGGGTTTTCTAAACCATCAATTAGCCCTTTAAACTTAAACTTGGACACAGGAGTGATGGGAGTGATAAAGGGCCATTGGAACCCAGGAGTGATGGGAGTGATAAAGGGCCATTGGGGA
Source organism: Spea multiplicata (assembly GCA_009364415.1). Taxonomy (NCBI): domain Eukaryota; kingdom Metazoa; phylum Chordata; class Amphibia; order Anura; family Pelobatidae; genus Spea; species Spea multiplicata. The sequence continues at coordinate 19,437,752 of VKOC01000008.1, forward strand.
GTGCATGGGAGTGATAAAGTTGGGGACCAGGAGTGATGGAGTGATAAAGGGCCATTGGGACACAGGAGTGATGGGAGTGATAAAGGAGTGATGGGAGTGATAAAGGATAAAGGAGTGATGGGAGTGATAAAGGAGTGATGGGAGTGATAAAGGACCTCTGTACGCCTATGAAGAGATTCTTCTTTCCAAAGCAATGACCCCAAACTTTTGAGTAGTTGTGTTTTTTACGAAGTGTAACGAGGTTCCGTGTTTATGACGGTTACGTTGAATAGTGGGCTTTTTTGTGTGTAAAAGTCACATGAAATCGGGCGAGAGATGAATATTTGGGGTAAAAATACTGGGGTTGGGGCCCCCCCAAAGCAAGTCCTACAGGAAAGAATTCACCTGCATGGAAAAATATTTTTCGCCTTCCTAGAGTCGTGAAATCTGTATATTTCTGGGGATATCGAAAAGCAGCTTCCTGGAGTCATTTATAGTATAATATATTTATAATATATTACATAATATAAGAAAATACATAATATTTTAAGTAAACGTTACCCCCTCGCTGACATTTCTCTCATCCTGGCCAATGATGAAAACAAATGTAAAAACCTAAACACCACGTTTTATTAGAAATACCCTAAATAAGATGATTTAAGAGCGAGATATACTCTAAATGCCGTTGTCATGGAGACGGCATATAAACCTCCGAGGCTTGTTTTATTATTTATTATTGAAGTATTAAACGCTTCTAATTTATGACACCTTAGACCGTGGCGTCGTCGGTTTATTAGAATCGTATCGTTCTTCTGTAAGAATTAAAGGAAATAAAAGTCAAATAATTACCATCGTCATGACGACCGCTAAATATAATATTAATTGCTTTTTGTGAGCCCCGTACTGTCAGCAAGTTACCGTCACATCACCCAAAAATAACCCACCGCGGGCTCACGTCCCCTGCTTGCCGGTACTCCGCACCCCGACGCACCGCCGGCGGCTCCCGGCGTCCAAACCATTACTACCGATCGGCGAAATCATTAAATATCATCCCAAAAAACAGAGCATCGCGTGATAAGCAGCATTTAGTGGATTAAGCTGAAGAAGAAATGATAAATCGCCCTAAATGCCATCTTTATTCCAGTTAATTGTGAAGCTATCGCCATGGAAACCACAGTCTCCATACGTAACCAGAACCGCTCTAACGACCTTTGGGGTTCATTTACTAAACGGTGAGTTGTGGTTATTTTGAAACCCAGAACTTGCTGGCAGATCGGCCCCCATCCGGCCCCCGTTTCTCCTGCTGTAAAGACTCAAACCTTAATCAGTCGTCGGTCTCGTCTTAGATTCAGGAGCCGTATGTCTATCCCATGCATGTTTAATAATCCCCTCACTGTATTACCCTCTACCACTTCTGCTGGGAGGCTGTTCCACTTACCTACCACCCTCTCATTGACTATCATTTACAAAGAGCCAACCGAGGGGTCTCTAATATTATTTACACTTCCTAAGTTACTTTTAAAATCTAAAACTCTGCCCTTATTATCGCGCCGTCTATACCCTGCCACGAGTATATATTAAGAGATCAGTATTACGGTCTGTGGCCCCCAGCCTGTGTATATAATCTGTGTGTGGCCCCCAGATAATGTGCTGGGGGTACATGTAAACGATTTCAATTGTCATGGAGTGACCCCAGGCGTATGAACCCCATTAATAACACCTACCCTGTAGCCCAAGGCTGGGTCAATCCATTTAATACAATTATTATTACTCTGTGGCCCCTGATTTGGGGTATTTTCAGGTTATATTAATATCGTATATAATTATTCCCAGGCTGGGTACCTACAGCCAGAGAACGATAAATACCCGGAGAAGTACTCAGACTGTATACGCGTTCAGCACATGGGGTATAATAATAATCATATTATATATATATATATATATATATATATATA
>VKOC01000008.1:19443375-19476556 GCA_009364415.1 Spea multiplicata
ACCTCGCGCTCTTCCTAGCGCAGTTACAGCAGGAAGGTAAGGCTGTTATCGATTTCATTATCACGTTATTAAAAATAATATATTTATTGAAAGAATGAGTCGTCAGTCTATGTATTTACTTAATATGACGATTATATGGATATTGGAGGAGGGTAGAGAGAGGGATGAGATAGAAACATTTCAATACGTAAAGGGATTTAATAAATGACGGGAGGGAGGAAAAATATTACAGCAACCGGAATCTAACACTAGAGGGTCAGAGGCTGAGATGGAATGGAAGGAAGTTTTACTTTACTGAGAGGGTGGGAGATACGTGGAACAGCCTCCCAGCAGAAGTGGTAGAGGGTAATACAGTGAGGGTATTAAACATGCATGGGATAGACATCCGGCTCCTGAATCTAAGACGAGACCGACGACTGATTTACAGCAGGAGAAACGGGCCGACGGGGGCCGGATGGGACCGACTTGCCGGCGGATTCTATGTTTAGCTCTGTTCCGTCTGTACCAGGTTATTCCATATTTGTGGTTAAGGGAGAACTGCCTGACTGCGAGGCCGACCAGCTTCTCCAGATGGTCCAAGTTCAGCAGTTCCAGCGCCCGAGACTGATAGGAGAGGACTCGGCGGCCAGGGAGCAGCGGTACGCTGGGGTGTTCTTTGAATGTCTCTGAATTTAAGGTCTCCGTTAGGGGATAGGGTGGTCTTTTACCCCCAGACGTGTCCATGTAGCGTGTTTCACGTAAACAGCCGTCCAGAATGCAGTTCTTTGCCCCGCGTGCAGGCTGGAGACGAGCGAGACGGCCGTGGAGGAGGACGCCTTGTTCGAGAGACCGGTCCCGATGGACGAGGACGAGGAGAACCTGCAGAAAGCCCTCGCCCTCAGCCGCCAGCAGATCGACATGGAAGACGAAGAAGCGGATCTACGCCGGGCCATTCAGCTCAGTATGCAAGGTGCGTGACCTCTGCCGGTCGGCGGACCGGTGCGTTGGGTGACATCCAGGGAGATATCCGGTCACGGCGTGCTTCCTGTATGATTCTTACCATCGTGTCGTGTAATAGGCGGACATCAAAGCGACTTCACTGAGTCCGGGTCGGCCGCTATTCCTCAATCACCCGAGCCCGGCGAGCCTGGATCGCTCACGTCCGAGGAGCTGCGGCGGCGGAGGCAGATGTACTTCGAGAAGTAATTACCCCCTTTTCTGGGAGATTGAATGCTGTCGGTGACGGGGCTGTCGGGAGGCGGATCGCAGCGGGGATTATCTGTCGATTTTAGGTTTTTTTTTCCCCCCATCACAGACGTTGCGTCTTCTTTCAGGCAGCAGCAGAACAACAACAACAAGAAGTCGGGGCAGCCGTCCTCGGAGGCGAACGCGGACCCCCGTAACGTGCTAACAAATGACACGGGTAAGCCTTTTATATCACAGCATAGCTGCCCGAACACTCCGTGCCTGGCCTCCAGTCCCTGTTACCCCTTTTAGAGACCACACAGGAAAGGAACAGGAATCCACTCAATGTAGAGACCCTCACCCAAACTAAACGGGGTGGAAAAAGTCAGCTCTGGCAAAGTCCACCATTGTTCTGGTCTCGAGACCCCCGTGCCGTCTTGATCTCGATTTCCCCGTTTATTATGGGCGTTGATGTGTGTGACCCTTTTGCTCTCTCGTCAGGCGCAGGTATGAGTGAAGACGACGCGCTGAGGGCTGCCACGAAAATGTCTCTGGATGTCGGTGCGAGCGATGCCAACGCCTCGGAGAAATGACGGCGCCTGCGACGAGCTCCCCCTGCGCGACCCGTCCCCCGATGTTTTTACGAATGGCTTTTTACAGCCGGGTGGTCTTTGGCTCCGGACCCTCGCATTCTGACCGTTCTCTTTCTGTTCCGTCGCACGCGGCAGCCTCATAACCCGGCTTCACCGAACCAGCTGAGCTATAAACGACCAAACTAAGCTTTCCTGCATCGCATCGTGCGCTCGGACCCCCCCTGCATACACCCCGTATCCAGCCGGCCCATTCCCAGTGTTGTTGGGGGAACCACCGCTATCCGACCTGTATTTTGCCCCCCCCATTGCAACAGAAGGGGCAACGGTGCTTTTAATACTGTTTACGAAGACTGGCGGTTCTCTTGTCCGTGTCGGCGATGTATTCCAGGGGAACAAACCAACGCGTTTCGCTTCTTATTGCGGTTGCATGCGCGACATTTTTGGATCTGTCTGTCTGTTAATTGCTGAGCACAGATTTTATCTCCCCTCCCCCTGCACATTTTGATTGTAAACCGGGATAAGCCTATTCGGTGTGTCTGCGAGATGCTGTCGCGCATCGGCCCCTATAGATATAGGGGGCCACCATAGACTACAGAGTTACTAGGTAGAGATATTTAACTAGTCGGCTGGTGAATGCGAGGGTTAAATGCCATGGATAGCCTACATTTTAAGTAAAAGTTTCTATATCTGACAGTTCATAAAAATGTTACTTATTGTATTTTTTTAATACAGATTATAGATATTTTATCTGTATTAGCCGGAGCGATGATTGGCCGGCGGTTCCGATTGCCCGCTGACCTCTGCGTGAAACCTCTGGAGAAGCCGAGCAATAAGATTAAAGTTCAAGTTTTTTTTTTAAAATTAAATTCCAGTTTAAAGCGTTATTCAGAGCCCACCCCCCCTCCCAGTATGACGCGCTGCATGGGTTACCCCTCAGTCTATAATATAAATAAAATAGTAATTTTTTCCACCATTCTATCCGTCTGCCGTATAGATACCGGGGTCCTGTCCCTTTAAGTGAATGATATCCCCCGTACGCGCATGGTCTGTGTATGGGGGGGCCGCACGTCCGCGTCTTCAACTGTTACAACATAGACCCCGGATCGCCCTCTTTATTGTCATTTGAATGATTTGTATCTTTACCTCTTTTTACCGTTTTTTTTAAATTGCGTTCCAGAGTGCGTTAACCTGTTGAGTACCAGAGGCAGGCGCGGTGTTGCGCGTAACGGGTTTATGTCCTAAAACTTTGTGTTTTGGTCCATAATACCTATTTTTAATTTTTTTTTTTTTAACCGCGTAAAGCTAAACCTGCGTTGAAATCATCAGACGGAATAAAAAAAAAAAAAAAAAAGGGTGTTTTGGGGCAAAAAAGTTTATCGTTCTGCAGACTGTTTCGGTTCGGTTAACCGGGGAACTTTTAAGCAAAAAATAAAAAGAAGCTAATATATATATTTTTTTGGCACGTTTGTACGAATGAGGTACGAAATTCTTTTAAACGCCGTGAGTGTCTAGCGATGGATTCTGTGTTCGATTCGCTATCCAAAGGTTATTAAATAAAAGTGTGAAATGCTTTTTATTTGAGTAAATTGGTCTTAAGTTTTTCCTTAAAAAAGTTTTTTCGGTCATCGCGAGTCCTGCTGATGTTTCTTATTATTTTTAATCATTTTTTTTTTGCATTTTCGATAACGGATCTGTGCGATTCGTATGAAACCCCGGTAACGAGGCCTGAGTCGAATCGGAGGAAATGAAGCAAAAAAACCCAAAAAAAGCTCAATTTTCCTCCGAAATTGGCAGGCCCGCGTTCATGCGCGATCTCTCTCTTCTTCGGTCTGGCACAATGGCGGTGCTTGCGGCGCCGTCCTCTCCCCCGATCTCTGATTCTGGGTAGAGGACGTCACTGAAAGCGCCCCGACAGCTATTGAGCTCGGCGCAATATGGCGGCGCCCGTGGTGACGTCCTCTCTTCTGATTGGAGGATCACTAAAAAAAAAACCTGCCCAAATAGTTTTCGCCCCGTTTGCCCGTCTCCGTTCTACCTGCTTTCCCCTTGGAGTTACCCTGACGGGGGGTAACGGCATGTAATTGCTACATGCGTGGCTCGGCGCCGGCGCGCATGGTTAGCGGGTTCATGGGCGGTCCTGTAAGCCTAATTTTATAATCACACCCCTCAGTATAAAGAAAGTTGCCCCTCACCGGGGTATCTTTCCCGTCATTATCCCAGCTTCATGGAACCAAGTGCCCCCCCAAACCCCTGCCCGGGGGTAAGTGTAGGACCAATCAGTGAACCCAGTAAAGGACCAATAACAGCTGGCAGTCAGGGGCCCCGGTAAATGTCAGGGGCCCCACACCCCGGCGCAGGGCTCCTTCCTTCGCGGTGCCCGGGGTGACTGTCAGCCGGGTACACGTGGAGCTGCCGCCCGCCCAGTCCTCCCGTATCCCGGCATGCACCGCGACCCGGACACGTCGCTCTGCTCCGACCATCGAGTCTCGAAGTCCCTGTCATGGCGGCCGTTGAGTTGGCGGAGGCCGGGATGGATTAATAGGCGATGAGCGGCGAGCCCTGGAGCCGTTGAGGTTTTTTTGTGACCGGAGGAGCGGAAAGCTGAAGCCTCGGTGTTTCCTGAGAGAAACGACCGCCCAGGGACACCCGGAGCCGGCTTAGCATCTTGCCCGGGTCCGCGTATCCGGATCTCTCTCAGGCTAAGACTCGGTATTGCCGGCTAACTCTTCCGCTATGGCTTCCTGGCTCGGGGGCCTGGGCTCCGGCCTGGGGCAGTCCCTGGGACAGGTGGGGGGCAGCCTGTCCTCCCTCACGGGGCAGATCTCCAGCTTCACTAAGGATATGCTGCTGGAGGGCAAGGAGGAAGCTGAGGGTGAGTGACAGCGGGGCATCCGGGGACCGGCATCTGTCTGTGGGGCATCCGGGGACCGGCATCTGTCTGTGGGGCATCCGGGCCGGCATCTTGTCGGCCGGCATCTGTCTTTGGGGCATCCGGGGACCGGCATCTGTCTTTGGGGCATCCGGGGACCGGCATCTGTCTGTGGGGCATCCGGGGACAGGGTATCCTTCTAGGGCACAGGTGGCTCCTTACTGAACCCCATGTCACTGGGGGGCCTCTGGTGGCAGCGCCTGCACCGAAGGTTGAACGGGGGGGGGGGATTGGTGCAGAGTGGCGGAGGCGTGACACGGGGGGGATCGGTGACAGCGCCGAGCACGGGGGGGGGGGATCTGTGACAGCGCCGGGCAAAAAACGGAGGGGACCGGGGGGGAGGACTGGTGACAGCGCCGGGCATGGCAGGGGACAACGGGGGGGGGGGATCTGGTGACAGCAACCGGCACGGAGGGGACATGGGGGGGGAATCTGGTGACAGCACGCGGCAACGGGGGGGGATCTGGTGACAGCGCCGGCATGGAGGTGTCATGGGGGGGGGGCAGGATGTATTATTTTCACCATAATCCACTATTTCCCGGGTCATGTGACCGTCCGGTTAGGCAGGAGAAACAGTTTACGAGGTAATCGCGGCGTTTCTGTGTTTCAGGAGTCGCTGCCGATGTGGAGATCTCCGGTGCCCGGATCAGGGAGCTGGAAGGGGTACAGAGATCAGAGGTAAATACGGAGCTCCTGCCCGAGACAGACAGACAGACGGCTGGCGCGGAATCGGAGCTGTCCGGGACGGGCCATTCATTCTGCGTTGCTTTTCTTCGTTTAGAACGAGAGGCTGAGGAGATTTGTCAGCGAGCTGGAGGAGAAGCACGAGGCGGCCGAGCTTCAGGTGAAGCAGCAGTCTCTGGACTTCAGGAACCGGCTGCAGCAAAAAGAGGTACGCGGCAAAAAGACAGCCCGGCAGCCGCCTATCCATCCTGGGTCACGGCGGGGTATTTACAGGACATGCAGGACTTAAAGGGTTAAGCATCGCCTAAGGGACCGGACCCCTTTAAGATGTAGCAGAGGGTAGAGGCGCTTCACGTTTACAGAATCTGCGTGTTTTTCCCTCGTTTATCCTCAGGTGGAAATAAGTCACCTTAAAGCCAAACTGAACGCCCTCCAGGACGAAATGCAGAAGAAACAAGCGTCGGCTCAGCTGTCCGGCGCCTCCCTCGCGGGGGCCGCGCAGTCCCCCTTTATGACGAGCATCCAGCCCCCCGCCTCGGCTTTCCAGGGCGAGGACCTGGACCTGGGCGACGTCATCTGGTCCCAGCAAGAGATCAACACTCTGTCCGGCGAAGTGTCCCGGCTCCAGGCCGAGCTCTCCCACTGGAAGCAGCTTGCTCAGGTGCCTCTACACCCCTTCTACGACTTTGGGGGTCCGTCCAGACCTTCACAGGGTCCGCAAAAGTATTAAATAAATATTCTGCGGTCGCAGCTCGTGTTCACTTTATCCAGCCTTATTACACGGATGACATCACAGTGTAATCCGTGATCAGTGTAACATATAACAAGCTCACGGAACAGACTCCATATCCTTTCTGCTTCTTTCAAATCAATGAAATCTCTTTTTTTTAATTCCAGGCATCAAAAGTGCAAGGTCTGCCAAATTCTGACCCAAACGAGATCTACGTGCTGCGAAATACCATTAAGGTATTAAAGTCATCGTTCACTTATTTCAGTTTAAATCTAGTTTTTTGTTTTTTTATGTATTTATTCATGAAAGGCGATAATTCTAAAAGTGTGGAAAGCTTTATTTTGTCTGCCGCTTCCTCGCAGGAGCTGAAGGAGAGACTGGATCGGGAACGGGACGAGCGGCAGCACGAGATGTCGGCCCTCCAAGACACGCATCGGCAGAAGCTCGCCGAGCACACGCGGCGGCACCGGGACGAGCTGGGGGAATACGAAGACCGGATAGAGGAGCTGGAGGAGCAGCTGGCGCGAGGTTAGGAGGGATTCCTCGCTCTCTCTCCTCTCCTCACTCGCCGCTCGGTGGCAGCAGCCTAAATGAAAGGCAATGGTGGCTCAGCTGCCGTGGTGCCGACGCGAGGCGTTGCGCCGCTGATGTTGCCGTTAGTAACGGATGACTCTTTGGCTTTAGGGGGCAGCGATGGTCCCGGGGAGAAATCCAAACTACATGAGATGCAGAAGACCATCCATGCCCTGGAAACGGAGAAAGCGGAAACGGCTCGGAAAACGCAGGAACTGGAACGTCGAGTGTCGGACCTGAGCCGGGAGCTGGCTTCGTCCAGCGAGGAGAGAGACCTCGCGAGAAAACAGAGCGAGTTGGCGATGGAGGAGAAAGTCCAGCTGGGCCGAGATTACGAAACACTGCTGTCCCAGTTCAGGGAGCAGCAGGGATTGCAGCCAGGCGGCCCAGCCGAGGTGGCCGCTCTGCAAGAAGAAGTCATTAGACTGCGGGAAGCGTTGCTCGGTGAGACGTTGATAAAATAGGGATATTTTGCACTTTAAACTCATTATCTAGTATTTTAAGAAGATGTCATCCGTTCTTTTTCTCAGACGCACAGAAGGAAGGTACCGGATTAAAGGCTGCGGAGCGGGTACGTTTGCCTCTCGGAACGTGACGCGCGTCGGGGTTTTGGCAGACGTGGACCTGACTCGTACCGCCATTTTGTTTTGCAGAGCAATACGGCTGTGGAGGAACTCGAAGGGACCGTACAGACTCTTCTAGACGAAAAGCGTCAGCTAGAGAAAGACAAGGTATTTACGTGTTCTCCCCCCTCGGTGACGAGGGGCTCCCTGTAATATTTTAATTTATAAACTAAACAATAATAGCTGGTAATCTGGTCCAATATTTATCAATCGCTTCAAATGGTGCAAGCGCTGGGAATTCTAGAAAGGGAGAAGCTCTTTAGGAACCCTTACAATCTCTTTAGAGTATAATTTAGGGAGAAAAATATCTATTTAGAGAAAAAAAAAGCGTATCGGTGGGACCCTATTGGTCGGATGTTTAGTACCGCGTAGAACATCACAGAAGCCATGTCAACCTGCTTTCTGTGCCCTTTCCGGCCCTTTTTAGATTTATGACAAAAGGCGAGACGCCATTATTTTAAGACGTGTAGAACGCTGACCTGCTAGTACTTACGTTTGCTGTAAAAGTATCGGCCTTGTTTTTCTGACAAAAATATGTTTTTATTAATTTAAGGAGGAACTGGAAGCGGAGGTGAGTCGCATTCGGTCTGCCCAGGACTCTGTCGTCGTCTCGCGGCTGGCGAGGGAAGAGCTCGAAGCCAAAGAACTAAAACTAGCGGAAGTCGCTGCGGAAAAGGAGGCGCTGGCAGCCGAGTTGGATGAACTCGACAAGCAGAACCAAGAAGCCGTGGAGGTACTGGGCTTAGAAATTTGGGCTGATGGGTCATAAATGGACAGCTCTGTTCTCGGAATTGTTTAAAACATGGCCCCCTCGGTCGACAGTAAGCATATGTTTCTTATGTTTGGACCGGAGACGGTCTCGTGTGGGGTCAGAACGCCTTCTATGGAACCCAAGTTTGTAGCCTCGTATAGAATAATGATGTCATCAAGGTTTTTTTAGGGATTTGGGGTTATTTATATTATGTGCACCGTGAAGCTCTGGTAATACTATGGCCCAAGTGCCTTTTTCCAATCTACGTCAGCCCAGTGTTTTTTTTTCTCATTATAATTTAATTTATTAAATTTTTCCTTTTTTTTCCAGCATCTATTTTTAATTAAGGAGCAATTAAACAAGCAGAGGATTGAGGCCGACGGGAGCATCGCTCAGCTGAAAGAGGACCTCCTGAAACTAAAGGAGAACGTTTCCCACCTGGAATCCGAAAACGCTGCGCTCAGGAAACAGAAAGATAACCAGAACGAGGAGCTTCGCCAGACGACGTCCGCTCTGAACGAGCTGCGTGCGGAGAATCAACGTCTTTCGGGCCAAACGAAGGATTTTTCTGAAAGGATTAACCAACTGGAAATCTCAAGTTCTACCCTTAGGGAGGAAAACCTAGAACTCCAGAGAATCGTGCAGCGAGGAAAGGAGGAACTCTCTGCAGACAAACAAGACTCTCCGTCCCAGTCAGAGGCTGCAAAAAATAAGGTTCAGCTTTCAGAGGTCAAGCAGTCGAATGAAGACCTCGAAAAGGAAATTTGTGACCTCAAGATGGAGAACGAAATGCTGCTTTCCACTCAAGAACAGACCAGAGTTCAGTTACAAGAAGCAATGGCGGCCAACGCCAAAGACGCCCTGGAAAAACAGACTCTGATCGAGGCGCTGAGAATGCAAAAGTCCCAGCTCGAACTCGAGTTAAACCATACGGAGAACAGATTGCTCGAACAAGCCCAAAAGTACGAGCGCACCATAGACGAGCTCACTAGTGCTCGGAAAATGGACACCTCTGCCTTACAGCAGGAGCACGAGCGTCTGCTTAAACTCAATCAAAGCAAAGACTTCGAGCTAGCGGAGAGCAGGAGGATCCTCGAGCAACTGGAGAAGGATTATGAGGAGACCAAGCAAATGTTGAGTAGCAGCTTAGAAGGACAGAAGCAGTTGGCCGACCTTATAAACGAGAAGGAAAAATTCGTCCTTGACCTAAAGGAAAAGAATGGCGAGTTACAGCAGAGCCTCAAACATCTCTCGGAAACCTCCAAGGAGTGTGATAAGCTGCGGCAAAGCGTTGAGGACAAGGAAAGGACTCTTGCGTCTATGAAAGAAGACAACAGCCATCTAAAGGAGGAGATCGAACGTTTGAAGGACCAGCAGAGTAGACCTCAGCCAGCGGTCGAACCCAAAACTTTAGACATCATTACCGATCTCGAGGTAGAGATAACGCAGCTGAATAAAGTCAAGGATGGTTACGAGGAAGAGCTGAGACTCCTGAAAATGGCAGCCGAAAAGCAAAGCCAGCAATCTGTACAGCTGGAACGCTCCTTGCGGGAGAAGATCAGAGAAACGGACGAGGCCAAGACGCAGCACAAGCAGATAGTGGAGACGTACGAGAAGCTACTGACGGAAAAAGACAGCGAGATCGGCAGCCTCCGGCAAACCAACGAGCTGATCAGCTCCCAGCTACAGAACGAGCAGCCGCTCCAAAACGATTCCACCGTCATACTGCCGGACACCAAGGGGCAAAGCGTCAATGGCGAGAACGGCAACGAGAAGCATGACCTGTCCAAAGCCGAGATCGAGAGACTGGTAAAAGGCATCAAGGAAAAAGACATGGAGATAAAAACGCTCAACGAGAAGAACGTCGGTTTGGCCAAACAAATCGATCAGCTGTCGAAAGGGGACGTCGGGAAACTCGCGCAGATCATTCAGCAGAAAGATTTGGAGATACAGAGTCTGTCCGCCAGAGTCTCCTCTATGAATTACTCTCAAGATGTCGTCTATTTACAGCAGCAGATCCAGGCCTATGGCGTGGAAAGGGAACAAGTGCTGGCCATTTTGAACGAGAAGACCCGCGAGAGCAGCCAACTCCGAACGGAATACCATAAGCTCATGGACGTGGTGGCGGCCAAAGAATCGGCGCTTCTCAAGCTCCAAGACGAGAACCAAAGGCTTTCCCGTGGCCAGGAGGGCGGCACCAATGAAATGTTTAAGGAAACGATTCAGAACCTGTCTCGGATCATCCGAGAGAAAGACATCGAAATCGATGCGCTGAGCCAGAAATCTCAGACTTTGCTGGCCGTTCTGCAGGCTTCCAACTCCGACAACGGCAACGGGCTCGGGGCCATCAGCAGCAACCAGTTCGAGGAGCTGCTGCAGGAACGCGACAAGCTCAAGCAGCAGGTGAAGAAGATGGAAGAGTGGAAGCAGCAAGTGATGACCACCGTGAAGAACATGCAGCACGAGTCTGCCCATTTCGAGGAGCACCTGGACAAGCTTCGGAGGCAGATGGTGGAGGACTGCGACTCCAACTCCAAACTGCAAGTGGAGTACGACCGGCTCGTTCAAAACTACGAACAGAAAGAAACCATGCTGAAGGGGTTAAATTTAGAGCTGCGGGACGTGCAGCGCAGCCTAGAGCAGCTTAGCCTTGCTAAAGCTCTGATTTTGGGTGAGTTGGATGCCGCCAACCTACAGCCGGGTACGTCGGGTCTACCTGCCGTGCAAGGCGTTCCGTCAGCGGCCCCTTTGGACCCGAGCGGTGAACGGGCAACGAAGGCTTTGCAGGAATGCGAACGACTGAAGGTCCAGCTGCAAGAGAGGGAGGCCACGATCCGGACGCTTCAGGAGAACAATCAGCGGCTCTCGGACTCGGTGGCCGTGACGTCGGAGCGCGTCCGGAAGGACCAGAAAGACGCAGACGCCGAGATCAAGCAGCTGAAAGAGAAAAACGATGTTTTGCAGAGATCTCTGAAAGAAAAGGACCTTTTAATCAAAACCAAGGGCGACAAATTAAACTCCGCGAGCGAAAATCTGAGGAACAAAGAGAACGAGAACGAGCTTCTGAAACAGGCGGTCACCAACCTTAAGGAAAGGACGCACGTTCTGGAAACGGACATCCGCAAGCTGGAGGCGGAAAACGAAAAGGTCGTGGCCAAGGGCGCCGAGAAAGCCACCGAGTTCCAAGCGCTGCACGAGACCAACATGCAGTTTTCCATGATGCTCCGCGAGATGGAGTTTGAGTCGAATTCCATGAGGGAGAAAGCGTCGGCACTCGAGAGCCTTCTGAAAGAAAAAGAGCAGGTTTGTTCTGCAGGGATAACTATTTAATACTTTGGGGAAAAAATTAATAATCTGTGCAAAATGTAATATCGACCGTCACTAGAAATCTGATTTTTATTTGCATGCAGGGAAAAACTGGTGAGCTAAACCAGCTACTCAACGAGGTGAAATCCATGCAAGAAAAGGCCGTTCTGTTCCAGCACGAGCGAGACCAGGTTATGCTGACCCTGAAACAGAAGCAAATGGAAAACGGCTCTCTGCAAAGCGAGGTGAGGGTCTACGGTGGCCGTAATGCTCTATTTATTCGGTTTATCTGGTGTAAAACCTTTATAAAGTGATGTCATGGAACTGCGATCCCCATCATGCTCTTCTTTGGGGAGGTGGCAATCACGCGGAACCCAGTTTTGTGTCTGCGGCTGATATTGGGATCCTAAAGCCCCGTTTTTTTTATGCCATCGACGTTGTCAGGTACAATATCTGCGAGAAAAGGAGCAGCGTTTAAGTCAAGAGCTGGAGAGGTTACGCCACCACTTGCTCGAGACGGAAGATTCGTACACCCGGGAGGCTCTCGCTGCCGAAGGGCGAGAAACGGAACTGAGGAAAAAAGTGTCCGTTCTGGAAAATAAATTATCGACGTCCTCCAGCGCCGTGCAGAATGCCAGGTATGATTACTATTCCTCTATTACCGCTAATAGTGTTGGAAAAAATAAAGCCGGATCAAATGTGGCCCCTACGGAGTTATCAGATAAATGCGGGTAAGCGGAGGACTTGCTGGAACCTTGATTTAAAGGCTGCGTCTTTTTGTACCGTTGTTAAAGCTAAATCGTTCACCTAATGATTGCTCCGCTAATGATCGCTCCGCTGCGCTCTGCTCAGTCTTCAGGCTACGATGCAAGTGGAGTCTCTGCAAGAGCAGCTAAACCTGGTTTCCAAGCAGAGAGATGAGATCGCCCATCAGCTGCGCATGTCCCAAGAACAAGTGAGGCAGTATGCAGTGTCACTGAGCAACCTGCAGATGGTGCTAGAGCAGTTCCAGCAGGGTGAGTGACACAGGCCAGTTGAGACGCGTAATACCTGATATGTGTCCTGGAGTTTATGTTGTGTTCCCTGCGTGGCTCCAAGAAGCAGCACCTTCAAGGAGTAGGGATTTAAATGGAAGTCCCGAAATCCAAGCGAGAGAAACCCAAATCTGATTCTGTGATTTTCCGGGGGGCCTGAATCCGATACCATCGGTGTGGGATGGGGGAGACCGATTTAAAAGGAGGGTCGCGGTGTTTTTTGGTTTGTTCCGTGTATCCCATGGTTTGCCGTTAAGCTGAACACTGAATGACGTTTCTTCTTCTTCGGTGGCAGAGGAGAAGGCCATGTATTCCGCCGAGCTGAACAAACACAAGAAGCAGAACAAGGAGCTGAAGGCGCGAGCTGAAAAGCTGGAAAATATCGTCGTCTCTCTGCAGGTACGAGGTCAGGAACCAATTTCTAGGGCACACAAACTGGATCTACATTGCATTTCTTTTCGTACTTTCCCTTTCTTAAATGATTTCTGTTTTTGGGGTGAAATGAAAGGGTTTATGCTGTGGTCAAGCGAATATACGGAGAGAAAATGAACATAAAGCTCTAGGATGTGGATGTAGATTAAGATGTTACCAATGACACACAGAGATATATATTTAATATTATTGCCCATCTAAGGGCGACCATATTACATGTTCTTTAGTTCATTGTTTAAAAGAGATATGAAATAGGGGTTTGTTCTTTTTCCACCCCACTGTGTGGCCCCTGGCTATTAATTCCACGCAGCACATAGAGAACATCTTACGAGCCTTAGTTTGCTTCCACTATAGAAAGCGTCCCTGTCTGTGTCGCTGACTTTTCTATTTTTCTATTTATCAGGAGCAATTAGATGAAGCAAACAGCGCGTTGGAAGCTGCAGCTCGACTCACCGAGCAACTGGATCTGCAAGAGGAGCAAATGCTGGAGCTGCAGCGGCAGAGTAAGAGCTTCTTGTAGCTCTATGCTGAATATCGCGCCTTTAAGCGCCCGGCATCGCAGACTAATGTGCTGCGTATCATGTCTTCTACCTGTGTTTGGTTTTGGTACCAAGTTCCTAAATTTGGAGCAGATGGCAAAAAAAACCATTCTATTGGTTCCCATGGCAACTGCTCCACATTTAGAAATTTGGTTTTATAATGGTTAATATGTAATCAAAGAAAAGGCTCGGATCTGCCCGGGTCTGATTCTCCGAGTATCGAGTCGGCGCTGGTCCGGGAGGCAATCCGTGACGGGGAAAGCAGAGCCGTTTTATGTTCCGTACTTTGCGGTGCGCGTCGGCGGCCATCGCTCAATGTAAAGAGTCCCGCTCTCTATTTCAGGTGACCTCAAGCAGGAGATGTTGGAAGAAGCGCAGAATAAACTGCTGAACTTAATAAGCAGCACAGAGGGCAAGGTCGACAAGTACGTGTCCCCTACCGAGAACGCTTTTAATTTATAGCTATGGCTTGAATTTTATGATTTGATTTCCGGAATGGCTCTACCATATTGTCCTAAACACCAAAAAGATCACCTGTTCCATGCTTGGGTGAAAGGGGATTAACCGCTAAGTGGCGCAGGGAATCAGCCCTTTTTTTCAGGGCCCTCTGGGATGCATTTAGACCGACGACTGTAAGATCTTTAAACTCACAAACTACCGAGGCATGTTTTGGAGCAAAATCCTGAATTTCGCACAGCAAATATAATCAGTATTGTTCCCCCCCCCCCACTTTTCAGATTGTTAATGAGAAACCTGTTCATCGGCCACTTCCAAACTCCCAAGAAAAAGCGTCACGAGGTGCTGAGATTAATGGGAAGCGTTCTTGGGATCAATAAACAGGAGATGGAGGAGGTAAGGAGGCAACAAAAAGTGAAACTTTTAGATTAAAGATCACAAGAAATGTAATTCGATAGAGTTTGTGGCTGAATCGTGTTATAAAATATTACATAAAAGCGTACATTTATACAGCGATGGCGCGCTGATTGAATTATACATTACACAGGGTGGGTATAGCCCTTCTCACCGGAGAAGCTGACCCTCGGGTTGTGTAACTGAAGGTTGAATGTGTAATCCTTCTGTATCTCATCTATAAAGCTGAATGTCCCACCTATGTTGTCTTTACATGTCTCCAGCTCCTGACAGATGACAGCCGCGGTGTAACCGGATGGGTGACCGGCTGGTTTGGAGGGTCCCCCAGCTCCAAGAGTGTGCCCAGCACCCCCCAGAGACCCACCTCCTCCATGTTTAATACCGTAAGAGCCTGTGTGTTGCATGTCCGCCTGTAGAGCCGCTGGGAACAGGGTAACACGTGGGTAGCGATACGGATGGCCGGAGTCACGCGGTTTGCTACGGGGCGAGGGTTAGGATTAAGACTCGCTTTACTTTCAGAGGTGGAGGGAGGCTGCTTTGCGCCGTGTCCTGCGCTGGGTTATATTAACCTGCCAGGGGTATCGCCAGACACCGTGCCCCGGGCCTTGCATGAAGAATCACAAACTGCCCAAGAGATCAGGCAATTTGCGAGCATTCCCAGGGTCCCGGGCGTGATCGTCAGGCACTCCTGAGCTGTGGCCGTTTGACGATAGGTTCACAGGACAGTTTTAGCTCGAGGATCTTGTTTAAGAGATGCTTTGATCCACGCTATGTCTTTCCAGTCCTTTTCAGAGCTCTTTGTGAAGTTCTTGGAGACCGAATCGCTTCCCACCCTTCCGCCTCTCAAGATGTCCCTGCAAGACATCACTCCTCTGGAAGCTGGAAATCCCAGGACGGCCACCTCTGGCGGGACCTCAGGTACGGAAACACGGAAAGCCTTCGCTCGCATTTCCCAACCAACTACGAGTTTATCGTAAAAAGTCTCACCATCAAACTACCAAATCTCCACGTTGCCCCTGATCCTGCCAGATTTACCCCTGACCCTCTCTATAGGGACCCGTAAAGCCCCCAAAACTTCCCGGAGTCGCTTTCTTTTCGAGTGTCCTGGCAGCGATCGGGTTAAATAATTAATCACGGTGTCTTCTCTTACGCAGGCGCAGCAAAGTCGAGCAGGAAGGCGGATTCCAACCCGTTCCTGGCACCCCGATCAGACGCCGTGCCCCTCGTCCCGGTCTCCTCGCTGGGAGCGAACGCCGCCGCGCACCTTCTCCTAAAGCCGATATCGGACGCCCTCCCCACCTTCACCCCTCTGCCCGTGTCGTCGGACGGCAGCGCGGGGTCTGTGCTCAGAGACCTTCTAAAGCAATAGACGAGCGGGACGCGTTTCAGCACTTTAACGACAGACACTTTGTATATAGAAGAATCCAAAGAGGCCTTTTTGTACAGATCAGTAACTGCCTTTACACCCGCAGTCCTCATCGCCCGCGGTCCTCATCGCCCGCGGTCCTCATCGCCCGCGGTCCTCATCGCCCGCAGTCCTCATCGCCTGCGTCCTCTGGAGGTGAAATCTTGCCAGATGTTATTTTAGCCGCTAATTACTTTACATCCGCCGCCCAGCGTATCTCCATAAAGCGTCTTCTTATTTCTATATTACTTATTTTGTATTTATACGAAAAAGTCGTGTTTTCGGAATGAATTCTCTTTATTAAATCACTCTGCAGGTTTGTCAAAGGATTGATAAAAGTGTGGGGAAAAAAAGGAAAAAAAAACCTGCCGAATGTCAGACTTGTAGATTTTAGGCCGAATTTCTCATTCCTTCACCCAGATTGCTGAAGAAGGTAACCTTATTCCTTTTGTATTCTACACGTTGACGCTCTGCAGTTACAGGGCAGGATCCAGCCGTTTAGTAGACATAGCCCTCCATTCACATTCTGGTATCGCACCCTCGGTACTGAACTTGCAATGTAAAAAAAAAAAAGGGGTCATTTTCCTTTTTTAACACATTTTTTCACACTGAAACAGAAAATCTGCCTTTTACCATTCCTTAGGGAATTTTTAACATGTCGAGGGGCATTTGCTATCTGGGTAACGGTTACCGACCCCCCCAGATGTGTTATTTGGGAAGGGGCAATTTTCCTCTGTACTTTACTTCCAGTTGCCCCCCGCACCAGTGTTATTTTACCGTGTGATTATGCAATGAGGTAAATTAAAAAAAAAATGCCACTAAAAGGTTTTTTTATATTTAAATGCAGAATATTTAATTGCTCTCTGAATGAAATGTTGATTTTTCGCTGTCTTTTTTTCTTTCTTTCAACCTCTGTCCCTTTCCGGTTTAACCAGCTGAGCGCTGGGGGATATCACTACGCCAAGTTCCTTCGCGCTCAAAGGGTTAATAGATTATTTGCTTTTTTGTATATCGGTTCCATAATCCTGTTCTGGAAAATTCCTGTTTTGCTATCATTGCAGGACTGTAGTGTTCATATGTATAGTAAATAAAATTAATTTAAGGTACGTTTGATTTCCGTCGTATTAAAAAAACATATAGTCCTGATTTATCTGTTATTGGGAAAAAACGATATAAAATATAGATATTAAATTATTATTATAATGTTATGTTATATGTTATATGAGTAGCCAGTTAGACGTTGTGAACGGCCGTCTTGCTTTCACCGGTAGATGGCGAGGAAACTCCTTGGGGGGGGGACATCAACCGCTCTTTTGTATATTTTTAGAAAATCTTTCCGACTGGTGCAGGACTCCAAAAGGGGTTTGCTGCTGCTACGCTAATCAAGAAAGCTACAATTTATATATAAAATGTGATTTTGGTTCAGCAAACGATGGTTCAAATACCCAAACGCATCAAAGGATCGTGGCCGAGGCGGCAAGAACGCAATGCTCTGTATCTCGCCGGCCTCTGGCCACGGAATGGTTAAAGCACTTATTGTGTCTGCCTGCCCCCCCCTTCTATCTTGGCAGTTACCCCCAGATTGTTGTGAGGGGTCTGGCCAATTTGTGAACGGAGTAATCGGAACCATCTGTCTGAGCCGAGGCCCCGCTTGCGTCGTTTAACTCAGAAAAAGAAGGGTTCATTTTTTGCATTCCCGCTGCCATTGGTTTGATGCGGAGGGGCAGACGGGGAGTTAAACCCCAAGCAGTTGCCCCCTCAGTCCCGAGTCCAGGCTATGAGCGAGCGGACGCATCCCACCCCACTCACACTTTGCTGCAGGGCAGGAACATGCTCCCACTACGGTGAGTGGCCGGGGGGGGGGGGGTATTATTTCTAAAGCGGCTCCTAAATCGTGTAATTCCTGGAAACTCCGAAAATCCCGAAAGATCCGGAATTTCCAGCAGAAACCCAGATTCTCCTATAGATCCACATGCCTATAGAGCAGTTGTGTCGCCACCAGCCGAGACCCCCACCCCCCCCGCAGTATATCTCTATCCAGAACTCACGAGCCGTAAAGAAAGCCGCCTGTTCGTTTTTGTTTATTGTTTAGAATGTTGCTGTTCGTTTTTGTTTATTGTTTAGAATGTTGCTGTTCGTTTTTGTTTATTGTTTTTAGAATGTTGCTGATCTTTTTGTTTTGCTAGAATGTTCAGATGTAACTATTTCTCATCGTGTTTTCCGATGTTTCTTAAACGCGGCCGTCGCGTCTCAACGTGTTTAGTGAGTAGGTGCCTGAAATTAAGCGAAATTGTAGACCTCTGTCCCAAAGAGCTTACCATCTAACTGTCTATGTTCGAAGCCGGGGGTTGACGTAGTTGTTCATACTCTGGGTTTTGTTGATGCTATATAAATAAAAGATAATAACAATGTATTTAGAGTATGATGTCATCAAAGCCCCTGCTGGTGTAATGGTCAGGTGTCCCAATACTTTTGGCCATATAGTGCGTCTGTGTGTATTTATTATTATCTTTTATTTATTTAGCGCCAACAGTTTACTCAGCGCTTCATACAATAAATATATTCAAGGGGTCTGACAAGGCGAGAATTGACCGACTGAGACAAACCGATCCATTCGGTGGAGAGAAGCCCGGCTTTTTGTCGGTGGAGGGTAGTAGTTACATGTTCTTGCTTACTGCTGCTGTTGTGTTCGTTAATTATCGCTGATGGTCGGACTCTGGTTATAAAGTCCGTGTGGTTTTTGTGCTGTTGTTGAAGCTAAATGATTCACCTGACGATGGCTCCGCTGCTGCGCATGTCCCAGGAGGCAGTGTGCGGTGTCACTGAGCAACCTGCAGGTGGTGCTAGAGCCGTTCCAGCAGGGTGAGTGACTCCGGCCAATGAGACGCGTAATACCTGATAACTGTCCTGGAGTTTATGTTGCGTTCCCTCAAGAAGCAGCACCTGGGGGACCTGAATCTGAAAACATCTAGAACACGTCGGCTGCTAGAATAAATAGAAGTGAGTGATGCCTGCGCTCAGCCTTCACTCAATACCTGTGAGTGTTCACTCACACACCTGTAGGTTCCCAAATCGTCAATCAGTGACTTAAGAAATTCCGGATTATCCCATTTATTTTCTTTTTTTCTAAGCCAAGTTGGCCCCTGCGGGCTGAATAACGCTCTCTGCGCATGCGCTGCCCATACAAAAGACTGGCAAGGGTGAGGATGCCCCCGGCGTGTGGAGGGGCATTACAGCCCTATAGGTGGCTGAGGGGGGGTAGTTGGGGACGCTTCAGGGTTTAAGGTTGTCACGTTTAAAGTGTGGCCCTACCGTTTGGGGTAAATCCTAGCGGTTTCTATAAAATGCTAATGGATGAGAATAAAGCCCCGCACCGTGTATCGGCTGCCCGCCGGCGCCGTTTAGACGATGCTGCCCCCGTTTTGTGCTCCGGTTCCCATAATCATTTTTTTTGGCCGGAATCCCTGAAACGTGAGATATGGTATTTAATGTCCCCGTTTCCTGCTATTTTAACGCGTTTTTCACGATTAGATTACCAGACTTCTCAGCGTGGAACCTGCGCGGCTTCGCGTTCGGCCCCCCCGCGATAAAGCGCGTTGGGTTTGGGAAGCGCATTAAGTCGGCTAGACGGGAAATTCTGCAGAAACGTTTGTTTTCTCAGCAGATTAATGATATTTTTTTTCTCATTAATATCCCGGCGGCCGCCGCGGCCCCCACTTACTGCAATCAAACCTGCTCTGTGCGAAAGGCGATGGCGGTTTAACCCCTCGTGTCCCAGCAGCGAGCCTCCCCCGTGGATACCCCGCTGCAGCTCAACTGTCTAGAATTCAAAGGGTTAACTTCTGTTATTCCTCCCCGATTCGTTATTCTATGCATATATATATAATCAACTGTATGTAAACTTTTGTGAACTTTTATGAAAACCAAACTTTTCCATTCCGTGGGGTCGGTTTAGAGAATAAAAATATATATTTTTTAAGGTACTAATTTGCATAAGGGTCAGCGCTGTGGGGGGGGGGGTAGAGACAAATGACTTAAACCTTGTCTGCTTTGGGTTAATGGAAATCAAGACATCATTTTCCTGTAATCACAGATTTCTGGAGCATTTAACCCTTTCCCCGCCCTGAGCCCGTTTCTAAGGCTTACACGCGGTCGGCCCCTGGGACGCGTCGTATAGGGGTGGTGAGCGGCTGGTATGGGTATGGGGGGGGTTACATTTCACCAAATCTCAGCTAAATCTATGGATTTCTAGAAAGATGCGAGGCTGTTCGGGAACGTCTCGGCGCGTCTTGTTCTGCGGGGGTTAACGCGCATGTTCGCTGTCCCCCACGGGGCCGTCGGCTCGTAAACACGTAACTGAGAGTTAATGATGTGCAAAACCTTAAGAATAAAACCGCAGGGGGGGCCGGCAGGACTTTATTAACTGGCCTGGCACTCGAACTGTTAAACATCATCATTTTATACCATTGGGCTCTGAGCGCCGTTTACATGACATGCCGACGGGGGTTAAAAACGTCATCTGTGATGTCTGTGATGTCATGATTCGCTTCCGCATGCAAATAAAGAGGAGTTATTTTGCATATGGGGTCAGAACTAAGAAACCAAAGACTTTTCTCCTCTGGTTTTGGACTCTGGACGCCCCGTTTAGGCGAGCGGCTCCCTTTGCTGTCCCCTTCCGGCAGTGAAAGGGTGGCTTTGGCCAGAAAGCGTCCAGCTGACTCGGATCCCAGCCGCATTCTCAGACAATGCAGCCGCCAGGTCCGCTGAACGCTTTCTTTATGGGGAAGTTGGCAGCGGAGCCCGAAAATCACAGAACGACGCGACCGGCCCCCGGGGGCCTTTCTGCATCTCCATAAATGGTTAACGGGTTGCTCCAGACGGCCTCGTGCCGCGGCTTCCAGTCCAGAGCCAGACAACCCCCCCCCCGCTTGTCACGCTTGTAAATCAGCGCGGCGTGGGTTAAATAACACGACATCATTCTTTATGAAGCGCTGACATAGTCCGTGGCGCTGTACGCTTTAACAGACCCGGCCCGTGAGCTCACAATCTAGCCTTAAGGCACTTGGCAAGAGTGATGGGTTTGGGGGGGGGGGCAGATTATGATCTTAAAATCTAAAAGGAGTTATGAGGGTAATTAAGACGACTGGAGGGTAAAATTATTTTGCTTAATCTGGTAAAACCAGAACGGTTTTGGTGCAAAGATCCCAAATTCGGAGCGGACGGCAAAAACACTCTGTCGGTTCCCATGGCAACTGCTCCACATTTGAAAAAATTTGCCCCAGCGGGGTTTATGAATACAAGCCCCACTTCACCCCGAGAATCGGTGCGGTGAGAAAGACGTGCGAGGGAGGGGGGGGGCGACGTTCTCACGGTTTGGGTGGAGAAGCCGCCGTAATCAGAAAAATAACATTCCTTTTTCCTGGAAAAATCAAGATATGCAAAGGGGGGGGGTCGGGGGTCTGCCGGGGGGGCTGCCGGGGGGTCTGCCCGGGTCCAATTCTCCAAGAATCGGGTCGGCGCTGGTCTGGGAGGCATATTATTATTATTATTATTTATATAGCGCCATCATATTCCGCAGTGCTGTACAATAGATATATTTATATATAACAAGTAAAAGGAGGAACCCGGCTCACAGGAGCTTACAATCTAGAGGGGGTTCGGGTCCTGAAAATAGAATCACCTGTGAAAGGGGATTAACCGCTAAGTGGCGCAGGGAATCAGCCCTTTACTTCAGGGGCTCTCTGGGATGCACTTAGACCGAGGACTGTAAAATCTTTAATCTTACAAACTACCGGGGGCATTTTTTGGGGCAAAATACTGAAATTTGAGCAGCAATGAGAAAAAATTCAGCAGGGACGTCCCAGCCGGTTGCTTAACATTTAGCGAAAGCCGGCGGTCCCCGAAGCTGACGGTCTGTAGGCGTTTAGTGGAAATGCTCAGGATAACGCAGGGGGTGGAATGTAAGGGGTTATTTTTTTAATGCTTAGGGGCAAATTCATCCTGGCCCTGATTGCAGCCCCCCCCTGTGAAGTCTCCGAAAGGCCGCTTATGCGGTTATTCCGTAACCCCCCATATGTTTGATGGCTCCGGGCCCCTCATCGGGGGGTCCCGGACCGCAGAACTTTCATCTGGACCCAAGGAAATGACAGCAGAGGAGACAACGCTGCGCAGGCCCAGGGAGGAGAGGGTCCGGCGATGGCTTCCAGATGTGCCGGAATTCTTGGACTCGCTAACGAGCCTGTAAAACAAAACCAATTTATGTTTTTGGGCTGCGGACCCCCCCCCCCGCGCGCAACACAAGCAAAGCACCGATCGGGGGGTTTTTCACCCCAAAATCTCAGATAGCAGAGTAACTTTCATCACCAATGATCTGATGTCACGGATCCTAAAAAGCACAATTTGCTCCCAAATGTTAGTTGCGGCAGACTGGGGGTCTTGGCTTCCATCGCTCGTCAGTCTGGGGGTCTTGGCTTGCATCACTCGTCCGTCTGGGGGTCTGGCTTTGCTAATGGTGCTGCGATATCGCGCAGGATATTACCCCCCCCCCCGCCGGCGCGTTGTGTTAGCGATAGGAATGCTTTTCGGATCCCGTGGGTCTCGGACCCCAATGCAACCTCCCTGGAGCTTTAATATTAAATGCCTGTAAGCGGGGGGGGGGGGCTGATACAGGAGGGCGAGCGAGAGCCTCACGGGGGTCTGGAAATCCAACACGCCGAGCAAATCAACCGTAGCCGGACCCCTTGTTCTATCCTTTTTTTTTGGATGTTTAATAACCTGAAAAACAATTTTTTGAGACATTTTTCTCAGTTTACGAGGCACCGGCGCCTGCAGGTCACATGACATAAAATATATGCTTTTTTGAGAAGGGCACTCAGCAGGTGGAGAAAGTGGGACAGGAGCTTTAAAATCTAGATTTTTTTTTCTACTTTTTTTTAGGGTGTAACGGGTCATGTCGCCCCTGACCCTGCCAGATTCACCCCTGATCTCCTCTATAGTGAAGCCCCCGACCCGTAAACGCCCCCCCCCCCCAAACTGTCCCGGCAGCCATCGGGTGGAAGAATTAAGCCGAGTTCATCCCGTTTGTAATCGCAGGTGCAGAGCGTTCCTCGTCCTCTCCTGAATTCGCTCTCTCCTCTGGAGCTGAAATCTTTCCAAGAAATGGGGCAGATGTCAAATTTACACAATCATTTTCATTAAAAAAAAGACGGAAATTTTTTTTTTTTTTTTTTTTTTTTTTAACACATGATACTAGAGCACGTTTTTTTTTTCCACTCTGTAAAAGAAGATATGCCTTTCCACTGTTGGCACTGAAAGGGTTAATAGTTGATTTGCTTTTTTTTTGTATAATCTGTTCTGTATCATTCCTGGGGCCGTCGCGTTCATTTGTATAGTAAATAAAATTAAAGCAGCTTTTTATTTCCGCGATATGAAAAAATATGAGTCCTGATTATTATCCAAAGAAATAAAATAAAAAGAATTGCTAATAAGTGCGGCATGAACGCGGGTTTATTACACCGGTGAATATCAGGAATAGTGAATAATGTGAGCGCAGCTAAACAACGAGACAAACTCCACACATGTCTCACAATAACGTCGGATACAGACATAGGATAGATATAGATAGGGGAAAAGTTTACAACACTTCCTGATAGGGGGAAAGTTTACAACAATTCCAGATAGGGGAAAAGTTTACAACACTTCCTGACAGGCAAAAAGTTTACAACACTTCTAGATAGGGGGAACGTTTACAACACTTCCTGCTAGGGGAAAAGTTTACAACACTTTTAGATAGGGGAAAAGTTTACAACAATTCCAGATAGGGGGAAAGTTTACAACACTTCCTGCTAGTGGAAAAGTTTACAACACTTCTAGATAGGGGGAAAAGGTTATAACACTTCCAGACAGGGGGACAGTTTACAACGCTTCCTGCTAGTGGAAAAGTTTACAACACTTCTAGATAGGGGAAACGTTTACAACACTTCCTGATAGACAAAAAGTTTGCAACACTTCTAGATAGGGGAAACGTTTACAACACTTCCAGATACGGGGAAAGTTTACAACATTCAGATAGGGGAAACGTTTACAACACTTCCTGATAGGGGAAACGTTTACAACACTTCCTGATAGGGGAAAAGTTTACAACACTTCCTGATAGGGGAAAAGTTTACAACACTTCCATATAGGGGAAAAGTTTACAACACTTCCAGATAGGGGGAAAGTTTACAACAATCCCAGATAGGGGGAAAGTTTACAACACTTGCTGATATGGAAAATGTTTACAACAATTCCAGATAGGGGGAAAGGTCATAACACTTCCAGACAGGGGGGAAGTTTACAACAATTCCAGATAGGGGAAAAGTTTACAACACTTCCAGATAGGGGGAACGTTTACAACAATCCCAGATAGGGGGAAAGTTTACAACACTTGCTGATAGGGGAAAGGTTTACAACAATTCCAGATAGGGGAAACATTTACATCACTTCTAGATAGGGGAAAGGTTTGCAACACTTTGAAATAGGTGTGCAACACTTTGAGATACGGGAAAAGTTTACACTTTGTGATATGGGAAAGTTTACATTACTTCTAGATAGGGGAAAAGTTTACAACACTTCGAAATAGGGGAAAGTTTACAACACTTCTAGATAGGGGAAAGTGTTCATCACTTGGAGATAGGGGAAGAGTTTATATCACTTCTAGATAAAGGAAAAGTTTACAACACTTTGAAATAGGTTTACAAGAGATTTTATCTCTTGTAAACTTTTGGAAAAGTTTACAACACTTTGTGATAGGGGAAAGTTTACATTACTTCTAGATAGGGGAAATATTTACAACAATTCGAAATAGGGGAAAGTTTACAACACTTCTACATAGGGTAAAAGTTTACATCACTTCTACATAGGGGAAAAGTTTACAACACTTCGTCGCTTTAATGGTTCAATTATGTTTTTAACGTGTATTTCAACAGCGGTCCTCCATAAAAATGTAAATGTGTAACTCACTAAAACTTGAATTGACCCAATATTTCATTTGATTAATATATATGTATATAATTAGGTTAAATTGTGTTCTCTGCAAACAAGCCTCGCTGACTCCAGACCGTAAAAACCCCAGCCGCTCCTTTTGTCCTGGTGCAGGACTCCAAAAGGGGTTTTGCTATAGCATTTAATGTAATTAGCTGTTTTTGTCTATAAATACCACTGCCGTGCTGATTCAGAAAGATATACTTAAATATAAAACGTGATATTGGTGTTATCGTAGCCGTGGCTGTATATATCGTAGCCGTGGCTGTATATATCGTAGCCGTGGCTGTATATATCGTAGCCGTGGCTGTATATCCTTTTTTTCTAACTGCCTGTCTGTGCTAATTAATTGAGTGATATGTCTGTACTCCACACAGGGCAAGAACGCAATGCTCTGTATCTCGCTGGCCTCTGGCCACGGAATGGTTAAAGCACTTATTGTGTCTGCCTGCCCCCCTTCTATCTTGGCAGTTACCCCAAGATTGTTGTGAGGGGTCTGGCCAATTTGTGAACGGAGTAATCGGAACCATCTGTCTGAGCCGAGGCCCCGCTTGCGTCGTTTAACTCAGAAAAAGAAGGGTTCATTTTTTGCATTCCTGCTGCAATTGGTTTGAAGCGGAGTGGCAGACGGGGAGTTAAACCCCAAGCAGTTGCCCCCTCAGTCCCGAGTCCAGGCTGTGAGCGAGCGGACGCATCCCACCCCGGATCACATCGCTTCACTCCACACTTTGCTGCAGGGCAGGAACATGCTCCCACTACGGTGAGTGCCGGGGGGTTTTATTATTCTAAAGCGGCTCCTAAATTGTGTCTTTACCTGAATTCCTGGAAAACACCGAAAATCCCGAATGATCTGGAATTCCAGCAGAAAACCCAGATTCCTATAGATCCAGACATGCTATAGAGCAGGTGTCCCACCACGCCGAAAACCCCCCCCCCCCCCCCCACGCAGATATATCTCTATCAGAACTACTAGCAGGAAAAGAAAAGTATTTTTTGTTCTTTAGAATGTGCCTTTTGTAATTTTTTTATAGAATATTTGGCTGTTCTTTTTTTTGTATTTTTAGAGAATATTCTGCTCCTTTTTTATTTATTTTTAATATTTATTTCTTTTTTTGTGTATGATTTTATTCTTTTTGAATATTTCTGTTCGTTTGTTTATTTTTTAAAGCATTATTTCTGTTATTTAGTTTTATTAATTTTTTAGAATGTTTGTTCCTTTTTTGTTGTATAAATTTTTTTTTAGAAATGTTGCAGTTCTTTTTGTTATTACATTTTTTTAGAATGTTTATGTTCCTTTTTTTGTTTATTATATTTTTTAGAATTTGCCAGTATCTTTTTTGTTTTATTATTATTAGAATGTTTGCAGTTCTTTTTTGTATTATATTTTTTTTTAGAATGTTGCAAGTCTTTTTATTACCGTAGTTTTTTTTTAGGAATATTTCTGTTCTTTTTTTTTGTTAATCTTTTTTATAGAATATTTCTGTCTTTTTTTTTTGTTATTTTTTTTTATTCTAGGAATATTTCTGTTCTTTTTTTGTTTATTATTTTTTTGTAGAATATTTCTGTTCTTTTTTGTTATTATTTTTTTTTTTCAAATATTTCTGTTTTTTTTGTTTTTTTTTAGAATATTTCTGCTTCTTGTTTTTGTTTGTTTGTTTTTTAGAATAGTTTCTGTTTCTTTTTTTGTTTATTATTTGTTTTTTAGAATATTTCTGTTCTGTTTTTTGTTTGTTTGTTATAACCCGATGCTGTCCCCGGAATGTTTCGATGTAAATATTTCTGTGCTCTCTATGAACGTATGTTTTCCGATGTTTTATAGACGCGTACGTCATGTCTCTGCGTGTAACATGTTTAGGGAGATTTTCACGTGGTTGTGTAAAATGTTTCCAAACAGGAGATCATTTCTAGAAGAACACGGAAAGAGTAGGTGCTTGAAATGAAATTATAGATCTCTGCCCCAAAGAGCTTACAATCTAACGGTTTCTTTTTAAGCAGGGGTTGGCTTAGTTGTACATTCTCTGATTTTTGTTAACCCCGTCCCCGCTGTGCCTTTCAAATGTAACTTTCTTTGCACGTTTTTATCCCAAACTCTTTCCAATATCAGAAGCGGCACAATTTAACTCTTTAAATCTTTCCGCGTTGATACAGTTACAGAATTAGGATTCTTAACCCTTTGTTTGTGCGAGATAGCGATGGCTCCCAAAGACACCTGCGCACTTTTTCTGAGTTTGGGGCGCTTCGACACCCAATGTGTATGTGAGAGATAGAACTTTAAGGGGCGCTGGTATTAACCCTTTGATATCCCCGTCCCTCCTCTCTAATCTTTATCACGGCAGCTTCACATATTCAGGAATGTTTTGGACGGGAAGCGGGGGTCACCGGGGACGCGGGGCGGCCAAGTCCATTCATACCGCTCTCAGCGGAACATCGTTTAGCAAACGCTCCCTTCTTGCACAATTCACGGAAGACAACAGATTCCGATAAAACAATGGATCCTTTTTAGAATTCTGTGACCGCAAATCTGGGATTATTATTTATTTTAATTATTTTTACATTTTAGACGCGACTTTAGTAGTTTAATTTATTTTAACGAGTTTGGAAAAGTGGTCTAATCGGCAGGGCGACCAATGGATCGCTTCAGTAAGTTTTGGTTGCTATGGCGATAAGACCACTTTCCAAACTTTGCACCAGGATCACCGTACTTAGTAATAACCCCCATCAGTAGTGTCTTCACTCCAAAATGTCGTGATCCGGTCGCTGGTGAAAAGGGGTCTTGTGATCAAGTCACGGGTAACTTCTAGTATATCTGCGTTCTTGGATGGGATCATCCAAGTGCCAGAGATCAGTAGATTACAGCATGGTTTTAATACAAGAAAGTGACATAAAAGCGAATCCATGTGACGAGGCAGTGATCCGGAGTGACAGCGAGTCCGAGGGGATCTGGAATCCCCTGAGCAGCACGTCCGGGATCCAGTACCCCCAGTCAGCGATCCGTCTGGGATCTGGTGCGTAGAACCCGTTGATCCGTATCCCGGTCTGGAAATCCAGCACTCTGAACCGGACGCAGGAGCGGGACTACGATTCCATAACTTAGCACGTCTGGGTGCTTTAACCATCCACGGTCCAGGGCCACGCAGTGGTCCGCTTGGCAGGTCCAGAACCAGCGGTCTCTTCCGGGTCCCTGTGCTTTGGAGGCCGTTGGCAGCGAGTCCCTCGCGCTCCGGAGACGTTGATCTGGATAGGCGGGGAGTCCCAGATCCTCGTTTAATGGAGTGGAAAATGAGTCTGTTTTCCTGTGGGTTTTTTCCACAAATTAGCGAATAATTCCTGCGCGTGATTTCACTACCAGAGACCACGGAGCCCGGCCAAGAAAAATACACCATTAAACCGGCAGACGCCCCCCCCCCCCGACTCTCATTACTGGCAGCAACCCCGAGCCCGACGTCTAGCTGACGGGACGTCTTACATACAAATAACATAACGATAGAACGTTACATTAATAATAACGCACGCGATACACAGTGTCCGGGGCCCGGGGCCCATTCAGTTACGCCCCCCCCCCAAACAAGAGCTTCTTAAACCCAATTTGTATCATAGGGGACTCGTTGCGTAACCTAGAACCCGTCTAGATCCAAGACTCGGTGATTTAATCAATCAGACGATTGGCCGGCTGTAAATGCAGCGATGGAGGAGAGATTTTGTAAACATTTTTGGCCTCCATCCGTCGGGGGATTTAGATTTTTATATCCTGTTTCCCATTCCCCTTTTCTGTTGTTTTTGGGCGGTTTTTCCCCATCACGCCTGTGGTTGACGGAGTCCTTGAACACTGACAGTAACGTGGCTGGGCGCCATCTTGGGTTTGGCAGCCCCTGGAGACCTGCCTGGGTTTTGGATTCTGCTCCCCGGCGGCCATGTTTTGGTTGGCACAAAGTACGGGAACCGCTTCTTATTACAGAACATAGTAAGATAAGACGTGCGCGTTAATGCAAGAAATATTTTAATTGCTACTAGTGTTATTTATCAATAAATGTATTCATAATCAGGCTGTTTATAGTTAAAGGAGTAGTGCATTCATTGAGCAGTCACCAGAATGCCGAGGCCGATACCAATAAAGTGCTGATTGCACCCCCATGGCGGGCTTTTAATATCGTTTTTATTTTCCGTTAAGTGGAGGCCGCCGGCCCGGAACGTGTGACCCTTTTTTATGCCCTTTGCCGTTAACCCTTTTGTTTCCCTGTTGCAGAATCCTGGCGCTGCTCTCCCTCAGCCTGCACCTTCCACGTTTCGGCTACGCTCAGGTAAGGATCATAAAGCAGCGCCGGGTATGTGAGAGGACGCGTTTCCATAAAAAGAAATATAGATAATTTTTACAGAATCTTAAGGTTTTCCCCAAATTAAACCTCACATGTAAAGAAAATGTCCAACAAATTGCTCAATACAGATACCAGACCCTCGCCCTCTGCGAACACCCCCAGGGTGCCCTTCGTGTTACAAACACATTCTTCTTCCTTCTTCTTTCCTTTTCTTCCTTCTTCTTTCTTCTTCCTTCTTCCTTCTTTCTTTTTCTTCCTTCTTCGTTCTGCTTTTTCTTTCTTCTTCTTCTTCATCTTTTTTCTTCTTCCTTTTCTTCTTCTTTCTTCTTCTTCTTCTTCTTCTTTTTCCTTCTTCTTCCTCCCCGCAACAGACAATTATTTGGAATAATAAGTTCCCGGTAATGTTTGCAATAAGGTTTTAATTCCTCTGTTTTTGCCAACGGGATCCTGGACACGGCATCGGTATTTTTTTTTTAAATTTTATTTACCGGTATATTTATTGTCGTCGTGTTTCCTATTTATGATGTCATAAGAGCAGGCACCCCAAAAAACAAAGCATATCCCCGCATATCTCTTGCTGAGCTAATAACGGCCGGTCCTTGCGTAGCGCGTCCATGCGAAGGGTTAAAGCGTGAGTTCTGGATACATCGGCTGCACCGGCCTCTATGCTGACACCTAGTGGTCAACATTTCCAAATGCTGGAATAATATAATACCGGGACAGGACTGAGCCCAAAACCCTGGGGCAGTTGGCAGGTATGAATGTTTAACATGCGTGTTTCTTGTGTTTCAGCAGCAGTGTAATAACGGCTTTGAAATGGACCGCTCCACCGGCCAGTGCTTAGGTACGGCACTCACGGAAGGGGCCGCGGGGGGCCAGATATGAGACTCAGAATTGGAGATAAATGCTTTGCTTTTATGGGGGGGAAAAATGTGTTTTAAATTAGTTTTCGTTTTATTTTGACGTTTGATGTTTTGGGTAGAGCACGGGAGCAGCCATCATATCCGCGGCATTATTCCTCCCCACTAACGCCCGGTCTCTCTGGTGATTGTGAGGGAGGGCAGATAATTTAAGGATATGAAATGGATTGAATAACGCCGGCTTTGCCTCTTTTTGACGAAATAAACTCTTTTTTCCCCCAGACGTGGATGAGTGCCGCACCATCGCCGACCCCTGCCGGGGGGATATGATGTGCGTCAACCAGAACGGGGGCTACCTCTGCATCCCCAGGACCAACAGCATGTTCCGAACGACGTACCGCAACACCTTCCTGCCCGCCGTGGCGCCACTTCCTGCGCCCAACTTCCCTTCGCCGTCCCGGCCCCTTATCTGTCGCTTTGGGTATCAGTTAGATGAGAACAGTCAGTGCGCCGGTGAGCCCCTAACCCCCCACATCTGAAATACCCCGACAAGGGCACTTTTGGTTTAGGGGGTGTGGTTGGAGGTGTGGCTGGGGGTGGGGCTTCATTTACGTGACGTATTGCTAAGTAATTATGTAGCCATAAAAAGTGATCCGGATACATTTCTTCGGCCTGTTTATATCCGGGGGTCCTGGGGGTGTTTGTCAGACAGTTGGGGGCTCTGGCAGTAGGGGCAGCCGATGCTTTCTAACGCCCTCTCTTTCTGTTGCAGATGTCGATGAATGTGCCAGTGAAACCCACCATTGCAACCCCACCCAGATCTGTATAAACACGGAGGGGGGCTACACGTGTTCCTGCACCGAGGGCTACTGGCTGCTGGAAGGGCAGTGTTTAGGTAAGTGCCCCTGGTCTGGGTATTGGGGGCCACTCTGGGTTCTGGGTTCTGTTGAGCCCACCCATCTTGCCCCAGGACCCCCCCATGTTTCACCTTGAGAAACCATGCATCTGGATTTAACGATGTGGGGGGTGCAGCATAACGGGGGCTCTCAGAGAAGCCGCCGACTCCATGCCTGTCCCCGCGCACCGCTTACCGGCCAGATTATTAGATTTATTATTACACTTGGTTGGAGGTGTGATGCCGTAGGTTTCTTTGTCTCACCTGTGCTCAAGTAACAATATGCTGGGCGTTTTCCTGCTTGGTGGGATGTTTAGTCTGTGGATCATATGAGCGAGAAGAATGTCCATTAGTCCGGAACGGTGTTTTGTTGAATGTTCCTTCACCCAAAGGGTTAAAGACGAGTGCCGTGTGGAGTTGGGTGGAAGGCATGCGGTCACTCTCCCCACCACCACGTACTTTACACGTCTATAAAACAGCGGGGGGGGGGGATGAGATCCAGATGCCCCGGCATGGCGCGTGGACCAGGAACGTGCGCGGATCGGATCGACCCGGGTAACGAACCTGACGCCCGTTGCTTGGCCACCGATTCGTCCGGGACTTTGGCCAGACTGGGCATCCCCCCCTTTTTCTGCGGTTAGTTTGGGGTTACCCCACCCGGGGGGGGCGGTATTCGTGGTTACTTGGGGTTGAGAAGCGGAGGACGGGATTCTCTCTGAACCGTAAATAAACTCGGTTTTATGGCTTTATTGGAATTTCAAGCAGCTACGATGTGACCTCCCCCTGAACTCTGCGATCAGAAGCTTCCAGCGATGGTTCAAGAAGTGAAGGAGCTAAAAAAAAACTTTCCTATGTCGTCTTTCCCGAGCGCGACCTCGTGTTCTAGAACTAGCGGCTCCGTTATTTTATCGGGAACGCTTAAAAACATATAATAATAATAATAATAAGACCCATTCGGCCCCCGTCTAGTCTCCGGGTCAAACACCAGAAGTCCCCACATTCTAAGCAGCCTCAGTCTGTTTCTTTGAGTTGATGTAGCCTACAGACTTTGGATCTTCTGGATGGGTTGAGGTCTTCTGGATGGGTTGAGGTCTCCAGGATAGGTTAAGGTCTCCCGGATTAACCATGAGGTCTCCTAGGTGGGTTGAGGCCTCCAGGATAGGTTGAGGTCTCCCAGTTGGGCCTGAGGTCTCCTGGATGGGTTGAGGTTTCCTGGATGGGTTGAGGTGTCACAAATGGGCCTGAGGTCTCCAGGATTAGCCTGAGATCTCCCAATTGGGCCTTGAGGTTTCCTGGAATGGTTGAGGTCTCCTAGAATGGTTGAGGTCTCCCAGATGGGTTGAGGTCTCCCAGATGGGTTGAGATCTCCTGAATGGGTTAAGCTCTACCAGATGGTCCTGAGGTCTCCCAGATGAGCCTGAGGTCTCTTGGATTGGTTAAGTCTCCCAGATGGGTTGAGCGTTTCTCCCTTGAGTTAGCCTAGATCTCCCTATATTTGGCCTGAGGTTGTCCTGAATTGGATAGTCTCCATAAAAATGGTTATAATGGTTCCTGAATTAGGTTAGTCTCCTCTGAATTGGTTTAAGAGATCTCCTTAGATGGGTTGATGCGTCTCCTGGATTGAGTTTAGAGGTACATTTCCCAGATGGGTTTGAGGGTCTCCAGATGGGTTTTTGAAGGCTCCCGGATGGGTTTGAGCGTTCTTCATTTGATGGGTTTGAGGTGTATAGCTCCTGGAATGGGTTGAGGTCTCCTTGATGGGTTGAGGTCTCCCAGATGGGTTGAGGTCTCCAAAGCTCTGTCCTTCAACCAAAAACTTGCCGATCTCCCAAAACGTCTCAGCCGGCTGATCGATACGATTTACAATTTAAATATTTTGTTGGAAAATCACACTTTTTTTATTCTATGAAGCCGGATATTTTTTCACTACAACTCTCATCATCCTAGTAGACTTTATGAGCAGGGCCCTCCTGACCTTTTGTTTCAGTCTAAGTTGTTGTGCGATGCGTTGCTTGTTATGTTTTGTTTATGCGTTGTACAACGCTGCACAATAGGATGGCGCTATGTGGATCAATAAATAATACTGGCCCCGGTACGCAGGGTCTCTGCTCCTTCTGCGAGGGAGGGACAGAGTTCCAGAGTCTTCAGCATTTTAGGAAGAAGTTTTAAATAAAGTGAAAATAAGCCTCGTGAGTCCTCTCCTCCTGGGAACGGGTCGGGGGTTGTTTGTACCAATAATGGAGGAAACATCTGAAAGTAAATTCATGCAGCCGGGGAACGGAACAAAGGAGGCTCTGTGACGGCCCCAGAAATCTCGTTTCAATCTGAAATCCATCCTCTGTTTCTCAGCAGATTTCACAATCCGCTCTCTCTCTCTCCCCTCTCTTCTCATTCTCCTCTATTCTCTCTCTCCGCGCTGTATACAGTAATATAACCCCCCAGTGCTGTATACAGTAATA
>VKOC01000008.1:19524031-19547809 GCA_009364415.1 Spea multiplicata
ATAAAAATGCATCTGACGTGACCGCCCCCCCCCCTGTAATTCTCTGAATGATTTCGTAACGGTGGCTGTGTAAGGGTTAAAGGATATCGTCCGGTCGCGTGGCGTTGGTAAAGCCTTTTAATACCCGGAGTCTTGGCGCCTCCATGTTGCTAGAGCGCGGATAACGACACCGTTATATCGTCTTTGATGCTTACCTGCATGTTTGCCCATTCTTTCCCGTTTCTCATTTGTTTAACCCCTTCCGTCGTGCCATCTTGTTGTACGTCTAGGCAGGCTTACTGCTGATTTATGCAAACAACCACGATACGCCTCGGACATAAAGCGACTTGGGCGCAGGCTCTCGGCGTCAGCGGCACGTTTCCCTGCCAGACGAGGCCGATCGAGGTGGACGGGTCTGTTCCTCCTGGTTCATTTTGGGTTAATACTTGCAGGTTTTGGCTTCGGGTTAGTGAGGATCGTCATCTTCCGCTGTCGGAATATCCTGGCGTTCCGTTACCGGACCGGGCGTTCTGGAGCGCGTTCTACCAAAACACTCTTTAAATCCTTACCTGCCCCGTTCCACGCCGTCTCTAGGGCCCGGCCGTCGTATAACGAGGGATCTTCTGATTCCGTTCTCTCACGAGTTTACAATAGTTTGTAAGTTTTTTTATGCAAAAACATCAAGCGTGAAATCCTTCAACGCCTTCCCTCGCAAAGAACCACCGCGTGGGGGGGGGGAAGGGGGTATCGGGAACGTTTACCGCTTCACGTTAAAACGACCAAAAACATACGCGGCTCCTTCTAGGACGTGCGTCGGTCTTCCAACACCAGGAGATATCCGGCTGCCCTGCACGATGCATCCCTGATACGCATTCCGTACTAAGCAGGGGATTCTGGGGGTTATTGTTATTTAGAGTAAGGTCAGCGTTCCTTTGGTGTTTTTTGAGGCGTTAATGCGAATCGTACATGCGCAGAAAGCGTGATCTTCTGCGGGGACAGTAAACGTCAAAGCGGCGACTTTCCCTTTAAAAAGGAAATGTGCGAAAATGTTTGGTATAAAATGCGATTCGCGGTGCAAACTTTGAAAAGGGGGCCCTGTCGCCATAGCAACCAGTGGAATCGTCCTGCAGAAGGCACCCTTCCATTGGTTGCTATGGTGATAAGACCCTTCTTCGGATGGTCCACCGTTTTTCGTACAGGGCTGCGTTAAAATTGGGTCGGGGGCCGGTCGGTCTGCCCATCTTTCTCGGTGCTTTAAGACTTCCAAACTGGCTCGGGCTCCTCTAATGCCTGCGCCCCGGGGGCAAAACATTCTGCTCGGGGTGGGCACGAGACGAGAGATTCAGGTTATCCCCCCCGCACATGCAGACGGGTTTCGGGGGGGCGACCTGCCCCAGGGGGTGTAAAGGCTCCGCTGGCGGTGGTCCTCGTCCCCCTTTACTGCCCCCTTTAGGCGATCACATGCTGTAGATATTCCTTAAACTGCTCGATCCCGTTCCTTTTTAGCATCTTTATGATATTCTTTATACAGCGCTCTGTAACCCCCTCCAAAACATGTTCTTTCTTCATGTAACTCTCGCGTCTTCTGCCTCCCGCATGCGGCGCACTAGCGTGTGATGCATGTTCACATACAAAGGGGCAGCTGATCCTTTAACTCCTTAGTTTCCGCGGATCTCCCCGAACTTTATACGGAACGACCGTGAAATCTGTGACTTGGGCGGAGGGGGGCCGCGTTTTACCGACCTGTCGGAGAGGGGGGCTTCTGTCTCGGTTTGAACGCCTTTGGTAAATGACGGTTTTCCATTTCCTGTTATAAAGTCCAAGTGCCTTCGACGCTTAAGGCTCCGAATTTACGAGAAACAAAAAAAGAAGAAAATCTCTAAGAACTGATTTACCGCTCTATGCAAGTGTTTTTTACACCCTGCATAATCCAGTACTTTGTAAGGTTTGTTTATGATCCAATTGTACAGAGTTTTTAAAGAATAGTATTTTTATTTAGGTACTTCCAGACTTGAATTTGTCTCGTGTGATACATTGTATAACCCCCCCTCCCCCCTCTCTCTTTTGAGTACCATTGCAGTTGTACAAAAAGGTTTTCACTGGTTCTATTTTTCTACTGTTACTGACGAGCATGTAACACGGACTTTATCCTGCGTATAGTTGGCATTCAGAATAAATGCTTGAATAGAACGTTCCGCGCATGTGTCTCCATTCAACTCTAAATATTCTGGATATTATTTTATTATTTTTATTTTATTATTTATTATTTATTTTTATTTTATTAAAATATTATTTATTTCATTATTTTATTGATTTTAATGGTTTTAAAATGTATAAATATTTATTATTATTATTGACGGCCGTTGAATGTCGACTTAAAATCAGGAGGCTGTCGACTCTACAGTAGCGCTTTTTTCTTTTTTTATGGCATTGTCGGTAAGACTTTTTAAATGTTTTATTGAAAGATGCTTTTATATTTTAGCAGGTGGAACGATATTAAGCCCGAGATGAATTCATTATCTTATCACGGGGTGATCAATCTCCTTATTCCTCCCCGGAGCCGCCGTTACATTCTGGGTATTCCTGTACGGTTGCTCGTATCTCTATCTGCTTGGATGACGGCTCCATGAGTTAGGCTGGCGTCACGATTAGCAGCAAGGGGTAAATAAAATGCACTTTTTTTTTTTAAATCAAATAATGCTTTTTGATTTAGATTTGATGATCAACCCAACCTCACTCAAACTGTCCCCTTCCACCCTCAACCACCCAATAGATTGTAAGCTCCTAAAACCAGGGCCCTCCTCTCCTTCTGTCCGTTAACTTTATTTAAATAGTCCACTAACAGCGCTATGGAGTCTGCTGGCGCTATATGACTAAATGTAATGGGCTAAGGGTGTAAACCGCAATACATTGTTATGATGCCGTCACACCGCCAGCGCAATACCCGATGATGTAATGAAATATGCTGTTACCAAAATAACACAGAAAAGGTAAAATGGGGAGCACAGCAAGTTTTATTCAATTTAACCTCGAATACAAATTTCATAATGTGGATAAAACTGTCCAGGGCCCCCCTCCGGCAGGGGCCCGGGGCCGAACCGCAAAGTCTTGGGGCGTTTATATAACCAGGCAATGGGGGTGACTTCACCGTGCGTCCGAATTCCGGATGAAAACAAAGCAGCGCGTCACGTGACTAGTTCCACCTGTCACAGCACAGAGCAAACAAACGAGCTGCAGCACTGACAAGAGAGTGCCTACGAGTGGCGGAAATGATGTCTTAACCGGCCGGAAGTGTGCGTAAAAACCCTTTCTAGGTTCTTGAATCGAGTTAGCGAAGTGGATCCAGTGCCATCCGGCCATGTGCGCCTTCGGGTGGAAGAGGAGACTTCACGGACCCCTCATGTGTGTTCAGGCAATGGCTTCTACAGGTTCGTGAGGAAACTAATATATTTAAGGAACATTATGCGCATTTCGGTAACCAGCCTCGTGACCTTTTCCCTGAGAGTTACACTTTTTATACAGATATTATATTTCTGAGTAGTTATGAGAGGGTCACTGCATGTTAAATGCAGATAAAGCTACTCATTTCCATTACAGGCTGCAGGGATTTGCTGTGGTGGGGTCTTTAGGGTTAATCGATTACCTTGCCTTGTAATCAATAATTCGGTTATCAGCAGATCCCCTGCAGTTATTCTTAACGATTATGCTTTGATTTGTATTCTTCCTCCTGTAACGCTATACATTAACCCATATAGATGTATATCATTATTATTATTATTATTATTGCAGGAATTTTCACCGCTCCCAACAAAAACTTGAAATCTGAAAACCGTGATGCGTTCCGAGATCGCTGACCGTGATTGGGTGAGTAACGCTGTGAGAATGGGGTGCTAGCGTGACACCCGTCCTCCCACAAAGGCGTGCTGGCGTCCCCTGTGCGCTTGCACGTAAGAAACGGAGGTAGAGAGAAAAGAACGGAGGCTCCTCGAGCGAGTGTCCTCCATCGCGGATGCTCCAACACGTCTGCGTTCTGACACTGGCTAGCGTGTGATCTGCGGGTCGGATCCGTGAGTATGGATACTCAAAGCTTTCTACACTGACATTTATTTTTCTGTATTACGCAGGTTTATCCTCGATAAGAAAATGCCGCCTTACTGAGCGGGAAGACCTTGTCTGTGAAGCTGACATCTGCACCACAGGTAACCATTGTCTCCTATCGAGTGACTAAAACAATCTGGCGGCAATCTTTGTATTTTGTATTCTTATTAAGGTCACCCGAGGTCATCTACTCGGGTCACCTAATAAGGTGTTTGCCCCTCCCACAAAGGCGTGCCTGCACCGTTTAGTACGCAGGTGCGTAAGAACAGGAGGCAAATTAAAGAGATTGGTGAATATAGTGTCAGTTGCTCAGGTGAGCCCAACTGTGACATCACTGCTCTTACATCACAGAACAGTGAATTTTATATAGTCGTGTTTTCTCCCCCAGCCTTTTTCACTTTGTAATATTTATATTTTCCTTTCTCAGCTGACGACGTTCAGACGTCCTTTGCTGGACTCCATGAACCCCGTGTAAGTTGCAGTCGCTCCCTCGGCTGCGGTTGGGAACTTCCTGTGGCCTCAGCTGCTGGGTTAACCTGCAGATATTTGAAGCACGTCGGACTGGGTTGCAAACGTAGTTTGTATTCTGACGTAGAAGCGTTTCCAGGGTAACGGTGGATTTCCTATTGATGCGATGGGCATATTTGTTACAAAGATAAATATAAGGCGCTTTCAAATAAAGAAGATTGTAAAATATAATGTGTTCTGTGTCTTTTATTATAAACTTTTTTGCGATTCTACTGGAACTTTGGTCGTCGGCAATCGTATTCTTTGTGACGGCCGTTTCCTTGCATAGCCCTGGAGTCGTCTCGCGCATCAGGAGATACAAATGCTTATGCAGAAGCAACTCCCCTTCCGGCATAAAGTGACATTTGGCAAGATTTCCATTTGCGTGTCATAATGATGTCATACGTGACTTGGGGAGGGGATATCTGGAGTATATACAGAAGCTGACCAGGACGTTCTAGTAGGTTATGGGTTCTTTGTCCTGGGCCACTAGCCTGCTGTCTATATAATGCATAGTAGCGCAAAATCAATACACTATGCCAGAACATATATCGAGCGTGTTTGTCATCAAACTCTCCCTTCTGATTGGCTAACGTGTGTGCTTTCATTCTGGGGGGCGGGCTATTCGCCAAATGCTTACATCGTAGTTGCTGCTCACCAAAATACACATGAATCAAATTAATATTTTACAGATTTCACTGAGATGTTTGTTAACCCATGGTGTGCTGATTCACATGTATTATGGTCGGCAACTAATTCCTCCCTAAAATAACAGGATTTGCGTTTAGAATATACGGAGAGCTGTATTGCGTGTTCCGCATGATGGATCGTACTGATAAAGTATTTATTGTCGACCATTTAGACAGATTTTCACTTGGGGCTGCTCCAGGTTGTTCGGTTTCATTGATTTTAAAATCTATATTTACCCGACAAGACCCTGTTCACTCAGAACAAATTTACTTTTACTAAATTACATATTATGTGGATATGATGTTCCCATTACAACATTTTTTTTTTTTAACAAAGGTTATCACCATAGCAACTAGTGAAGCAATCGGGATTTGACTATTCCATTGGTTGCTGTGGCGATAAGACCACTCTTCAACCTGCGCAACCGAATCCCACATTGAATGTTTTACACTCTCAGCAGCCGCCCCCTTCAGTGAACAGTAATGAGTGCGAGCTCCCCGGAATAAGACGCGGAGGGGCAAATAATAGACTGGGGGTGGATTAGGGGATTTTAGGGCGGGACATCCGGGAACCCTTCTTTCCAGGGACTCTGTATTCAAAGTGCCATAAAGCTAGATTGTAAGCTCATGGGCTGCGTCCTCGCCTCCTGTGGTATCTGTGTGAAAATATCTGTTTTTGTTAACCCCCCCCTTATTGAATTTGTACAGCGCTGTGGAATATGTTAGTGCTTGATAAATAAAGGATGATACTATAAAGAGAGATGGATTTCTCATTAAACCCACATAGAATGTGATAAGACTTTGTCCAAACTTTTATAATATTCACAAATCTTCCTACTTTCCAGAATATACACCCAATTTCGATTTGTACAGCGCTGTGGTCTATGTTAGCGCCGTATAAACCGATAAATAAGGCATTTCCTGCTATCGTATGCACATTTACTTCCAGATCGTGGATTCGGCGCTCGGCTGCTTCTGTCTGACTGCAGAGCGATTGATGGGCTTTCGATTGAGTGGCCTGGGAATATACGTCACTGAGCGCGAGCGGCAACGTTCAAACACAGAGGAAGAGCGGAGCTCGAGGCGGCCAGAAGCGTCCCGGACCGTGACTCGGTAAGCGGGGGATGGGAGCAGTGAAGGGGTGCCCCGGGGAGTTGGTATGCAATATGGGGGTGCACCAAGGGTTAGGGAATGAATACGCGGATGCGCCAAGCAGTGAGGACAGGGCGCATGCGCTAAAGGAGCCTTATCCATGTTATTATTTATTGGGGGTAGATGTCCCATTTTTTAATTTATTTATATTAATGTCGTTGATTTGCATTCACCCTGAAAATACAGTTTAGCCCTCGCACAGGTGGACTGAAAAGTCACCCATCCCATTGATTGGTGGAGCAGCGTCACATGACATCTGCCTGGTGTTTTGGGGGTATTTACTATGTTAGTGACAGTTATTCCGCTGGCGGGTGATCGGTGGGCGCGATGAGGCAGGCCGGGAGGCTTGGAGGAGCGGAGAATACATTTCTGTTAAAATGCAGGGTTTTGGGGAAAGTGACGGATCGATAAACCGTAAACGCCCCGTTCTTTGCAGCGAAACCATGGCCGGGACGAAGATCCACGACGAGCAGAGCTTAAACCTGTACATGCAGGAATTCCGGACGAAATTCATCAACAGTAACGACGACGTCACCGTCCAGGAAATAAAGGATCCCTACAAAGAATCACTGAAAAAATTAACAGGTAAGCGTCTTTTTGGGTCATTCTGTATGATTTATGTGACATTGTAGAACGCCGGGCGAAGAACACAATTTATTTTACTTTAAAATATTGTTCAAAATAAGAAGTTACAGAACATCAAACATCGGCTTCAAATAGAGGTTGTTGTTCATTGTGTTTGTTGGTCAGCGCTGACCTTTTGGAATTCTGACACATAGCTACAGAATTTTTTTAAATGTAATGTTTTGTTTTTTGTTTGTTTTTTTTGTCCCCAGATGTCTGGTCCAAAAAATATAGAGAAGGAGAGCTGATGACTGACAAGGTCCTGGAATTTAGAAACGGTAGGGATGCCTTAAATATGGCTCAGCCAATGGGAGGACGGCATCTCTGCCATGCTGATCTCCCATTGGCTGTTCGGAACCCTCTTACGTTTATTTTTTGTTTATGTGTTATATGATTATTCGCCTTAGTTATACCCTCTCTGGGTCGGGGACCATTAAACCCACCCGAAAGGGATTACGGGGGGAACGTGCCTGAGATCCTGAGATTCAGTTTCTCTTTGTTCCGCGTAGAAATCCGTCTGCAGAACAAACGCGTCGAGGAAAAGCAGGAGCAAATTTTACAAGAGATTGAAAAAATAAAAGAAAACGAAAGCACGCAGCGAGATTTGGCCGAGCACATCGAGAAGTTAAAGGAAGAATTACATCGGAAAAGAGAGCGTAAGTCTACGGGATTGGTGCTGTTGTAATGTAATGTTACCGGGGTCATTTTAAAGGGCCGTTGTTTTTCAGTGGCATTGGCTAACAAAAAAGCCATAAGGACAGGCTGAAGGAACTCCAAAAATCGGCAACTTTGTTCAAGGAACGTCTTGGGCTCGAGATCCGGAAACTGAGAGGTAAACGTCCTGTGTGGAGGGGGTAACTTCTTGTATTAACCCCAGGATCTTAATCGTCTCAGCATTGCTAATTTCCTTTTCCTTGCATCTGCATGATTATTACATTATTTTTTCTGATGGGTATCGGATTAAAATTTATTGTGCGATTCTTTAATTTCTAGGTTTTGCATAATGTCTTCGGACAGCTGCATCTCAGCCGTTTGTATGAGTTCTCGCCCTGTTATCTGAGCCCCGATCTACTAAACACCCCGACTCCTTATCATACTGCCTGTGGGGTGGCTCAGTCTTAATCACCCAGTTGGACTCTCTGACTAATGAAAGTCTATGGGAAATAGCATCAGCTCAGTGCGGTGTTTGACCAACTCTTCTGCTGCTCTTAAACTTGGTCTGTTTTGTGAGGCAGGAGTCACCTCTCTCTTGTCTTTTATAAAATGTTTACCCAGATTACACTTTACAGATCTAACGATGCACGTTTCTGGTTTTAGGCGATAAATTGCAGTTTGTCTTCAGATGCGTTAACCCCAAAGACCTGGACGAGCCATATTCCTGCATCATTTTCTTTAACGAGGATGGAGAGTATGAAGGTATTTCTGTGAATCCCTGCCCTCTGTACAGAGCAAGGGCTGGGTTCTCGTGTCTGAGGTTTATGAGTTTTGCTTCCAGTTACAGGGTGCGACCCCCCGCTGGACTGCATTGCCGAATTCCAGCAAAAAGTGAGAGAAACCAAGAACTTCTCAGCCCTTCTCGCCAACCTCAGAAAAGCCTTCACTGCGTTAAGTTCCCAAGGAAAATAAGTTTGGCCTGTAACCTGACCATAGATCGGCCCTTTCTGTGGCCCATGAGCGTATGGAGAAACTGTCCTGCGATAAAGGTATTGTGCATTCGGCATTTACACGATGCGAGCCGATTCCCTGGCGCTTTAGGGGGAGGGGAGCGCTTTCTCCATCCCACCAAGTTTAACATTTTGTATATTGTCTGTAGCCTATTCTTATTATTATTGATTATATTATTAAACTTCCCTTTTTTTGCCAGT
Organism: Spea multiplicata; assembly: GCA_009364415.1. Taxonomy (NCBI): domain Eukaryota; kingdom Metazoa; phylum Chordata; class Amphibia; order Anura; family Pelobatidae; genus Spea; species Spea multiplicata. The sequence continues at coordinate 19,532,946 of VKOC01000008.1, forward strand.
CTTGATTGAATGCATCTTCATTGTGCAGGGCCGACCTACGCACGCACGTCAGAAATGTAATCCATTTAACACAAAGTGAACACTAATTTAGGGAGCAGTCGCCACCCCTCCTCAGCCCCCCAATAAGTCAATCAATTGCAGTGACATTTATACAGCGCCAACAATTCCCGCAGCGCTTCTTACCGTCCCTACGTTTAAAGGCTCCGATGACAACCTGATAATTACGTAAAGAAGGTCCTGCTTGCAAGACAACAATACGTTTAACCCCTTAAGGACAATGGGCGGTCCCTAAACCCATTGAAAACAATGCATTTTGAGCCTGTACATGTACGGGCTTTGTCATTAAGGGGTTAAACAGCCCCTCTGCGATAGGCGGCCACAGTTTATATCTTAAGCCATGGCTTGTGACCGAATCATAACCTAGCCGAGTATCTGCTCACTAGATTTCCATTTAAATAACAGAATTACTAACATTAAAGTATTTTATTGTGATTTCCAAAGCAAAAAAAAAAAAACAATCCTGATTTACAGACTACGTGAAAAAAAGTCATGGTCTAGTTTAAAAGCCGTAAGCAGCAATCGCCAAACTGATACAGCCTGGCCTCTTCAACGCTGCTGGCGATTTCCTATACAGAAAATTCACGAGCCGGGGGGCAGAGCTATCTCTACAAGAGAGAAGAAACCGGTCGAGGGGGCAGTCCGTATAATGACAGCCGGTACCGGATAAAATCAGTTAGTTTGCTAGAGAGGGAGAGAAATCATGCTGGATTAATGGGAGTCGTCGTGCCTCTCCTGCCCCCCCGGGCCTTTACAGAGCGCATGACGTGGATACCATTTAATAACTAAAGGGTAGGATGCGTACCGTACGGGAGTAACGCGGGTCTGCGGCACAAGATGGCTTATTTTTAAGACAGAAGTTTAAGAAGACAGGACAGACTGCATGGGGTCGGAGCTCGAGTTTATGAGACAAGCAAACGCTCGTCGTTTCTCTGGAGCAAGCGCTGGGTTTAGCTGCAATAATACTGCATTCCCTCCACGCGCCGCCTTTTCCGGGACCTCAGATCCTCAAAGAACTGCTGGATGTCTTCGGTTTTCACAACCTGCGGGGAGGAAAACGGACGCCATTAAAACGGCAAAAAAAAAAAAAAAAAAAAAAGTGCTCAATTCTTACTGTACTCGGCGGTGAAATAGATTAAAAGTCTTACCTTTCCTTCCTCTGCAAACCTTTTCAGGTAGTCTGTTAGCTCTGTCTTCAAGTCATTGTATTTGGGGGGTGGGGGGGAAACAATGCCTGTTAATGTTTTCTGCACATATAAAGGGGGACAGCACTGCAGCGAAATAACATGAATTTGGAGCTATCCTAAGGAAACCAAGGACTGATTACAGTTTGAGTCTTTACAGCAGTAGAAAAGGACAGACCAGACGGGGGGCCGAATGGGGCCGATCTGCCAGGAAATTCTAGCTTTTTAATTACAATCCGGGCTTTCTGTATTTTGAGCATTTGTGTTGCACATGCGCAGCATTCTTACCACAGATGAGCTCCACCTGCTGCACTCTGTTCATGGAGCTGAGCGCAGTCATCAGGGGGTCTCTCCTCTCTTGGGCTTCGTTGGTCTTCCCTTTATTCTCGTACGCCTGGACCGTGTCGCTTTCGTCCACTAAAAACAGCAATTCCAGCTCAGCGTACATTTTCTGCAAGAAGCCGAAGAGAAAGGATAACTTAATATCTATCTTTGTACCTCTAGCGGTGGCGGCAGAGCTGATCTGTGAATAGCGCCGCGCCATACCATGCAGTCCTTGCAGTTGCAGAGCTTCCTGCGCCAGTTGCTCTGCCAGTACGCGGCGGTTTGTGCCACGGATCCCTGCTGCGTTCGGTACGCCTGCAGTTTACACGTCGCTTCCGGCTTGGCTTCTGTTCTCGTGGGGTGCGAGTCCTCGCCGTTGGTACATTTCTGTGCAAAACACATCGTCATCCAGTTTAATTCTTCTGCGTCAGCATTTAAAAATTCCAAAACACCTTCCGTACGTCGGCGACATTCACAGGTGAGAAGCTAGACGGATCCCTCCTGGGGTTACCTGATCCGAGGCGGCGCTTGTGGACGGACCGTTCTGTTTATCATCCTCCTCCTCCTTTATATCGGGCTGTTTCACAATTTCTGCTTTTTGTTCTTCTGTCTTAATATCCAGCCCGTTGTGGAGCTTAACGTCCTCCTCTGACCCATCTTCCACCTTAATATCTTCGTGGTCCACTTCTGCAGGGGTAATTCTAGTTACAGAGGGAACTAGAAAATATACAGTAAGTCAGCTACAGAATCATCAAAGGAACGTTTCGTTTCTGTAATGGGCGGTTACAAAACGTTTGAATAAGCATTCTTCATATGGCTGGAAAACACAGATCTCTATAAACATGAAGTCAATACCCAGAACAGGGATCGAGTCCTCGTAGACTCGTCTCCGATAAGACTGAAAAGCCGGAGGCTAGAATGTAGAATACGACGTACCGGCTAAGTGTGGCACGTAAGCCCAAAGGAAGGCGCAGCGCTCCATGCAGCCTTGGCATATCATCTCTTGAAACTCTAGGTGTTCCGGCGGGGAGGCTCCAAGATGCTGCAACAGAATAAAGACTTGCGTTACCGACGACTAAAGGGAGGGCAGGCAAGACGGCGGCGGAACTAAAACGTCTACCGATAACCAGTAAACGGCGGCGAGACGCACCCTTCCGTGAAACCAGTCCTCGCAGACCACGCACTGGATCATTTCATCCGGGATCTGAGGAGGATTAAGAAGAGCGGAGTTCAGACAGATATACGTCACAGACGCGCAAGACGACTGCCGGCTCCAGCAATGCAGCTTCGGATGAGTTCACGTCCAGCACTCACCTCATCTTCCGGGTCAGGATACGGCCGTTTGCACGTACAGTACAGGCCGAAGAAGTTTGCGTTATATTTATTTAAAGAGTTAACGTCCTCCTTCTCCTAAAAGAAGCAAAACAAAGAAAAAAAACTATTAAGTACTTCTCCTGTAAGGCGGGTGTTCACCGAGGGGCCGGGGCTGTAATACGGGATGACGGACGCATTGTGACGTTAGAGGAGACGCAGCCGCAGCTGATCCCAACGATACGTAAAGTCAGAACCCTAAATATCAGGGATGATCAATGAAGATTTATAGTTGTGCTTCCGGCAGTGGCCCCCAGATATACGGTATTTGGGGCAGAATGGATATTCCGTGCCGCTCAAACCAACAATGAAGTTACGGATTGGATAGACGTACGGGGAAGAGCTTGCACTCCAGCTGCTTGAATTTGCTATTCCCACAATCACAGCGAAAGTTCCTGCGGGGAGTAAAAAAAAAAACATTGAGGATTCATCGGCATTCAGGCATCGAGGGTCTTTGGTTTAGGAAACCAAGCAGCCGTTACCTCTTTGTGTAAAGCTCAAACAAGTCATGTCCTTCGTGACACTTGTAAGTACACGCTAGGCAGATTCCCGCCGGCTCTTCTTTGTCGGGCGTGCAGGTGTTACAGGCGTACAGCGCCTGCCGATTCACGTAGCCCTAAAAACAAACAACAAGGGACGGCCACTGAGCGGCGGGACTTGGAGAACTCGCTGGGCGGAGGGGATCACGGAAACAAGAGGTTACGCGTAACCAATTGGGGGTGGAAGGACTCGGCTGCGGCACAGCCCGCCGGTGGGTTTCCCTTCCAGTGACGTTACTTGGTGATGAGAGGTTGGTATATTAATTATTCATGAAGGGGAGGAGATTGCCGATATTAGTATTATGGATCATGGCAAGAGGGCATCGGGACCCCCACATTAGTACTATGGCTGGAGAGAGGGTTTAAGGACCCCATGCTAGTACTATGGGTGGAGAGACAGAGTCAGGACCCCCATGTTAGTACTATGGATGATGGCAAGAGGGAGTCAGGACCCCCACGCTAGTATTATGGATGTAGAGAGGGAGTCAGGACCCCCACATTAGTACTATGGATGTAGAGAGGGTTTAAGGACCCCCACGCTAGTATTATGGATGTAGAGAGGGTTTAAGGACCCCCACGCTAGTATTATGGATGGCTAGTATTATGGATGTAGAGAGGGTTTAAGGACCCCCACGCTAGTATTATGGATGGAGAGAGGGTTTAAGGACCCCCACATTAGTACTATGGATGGAGAGAGGGGGTCAGTACTAATGTGGGGGTCCTATGGATGGAGAGAGGGTGTGAGGACCCCCACGTTAGTATTATGAATGGGCAAAACCGTTTGAACCCCTTGTTAACATTATGAGTAGAAAAGGGATGGCAGGGACTCCATGCTGGTGTTATGGCTGAAGGATTTGGGGGGGGGGCCCTGTGGCCCCGCAGAGGGGTGATTATTCCGGGCAGGGTCTTTGTCCGCACCTCGGGGTAAGAGCATTTCTCGGCGTCGCTCCCGGCCAGCACCGCGCAAGCCTCATCCTGCAGCGCATCGTCCTCCTCCAGCACATCCACCAGAGACAGCACCGGGTCATCCGCGCCCGCCGCCTCCTCCTCCGCGCTTCTCTTCCTTCCCTGCTCGTTTGCCGCCATTTCTATAATTATAAGAAGGACAGGATAGCATCTACGTCCGGAGCCGGCGGGCGGAAGCTGCGAGGGAGGCCAATGGTGTCATAAAGGTGTTTCCGGGAGCGGCGGGCGGAAGTTCTGCCGCTATGCTCTCCTTGCGCTCACCTGCTTCCGGAGCTGATATTACGAAGCGTCTCCATGTTGCTGGGCAACGGCAGAATCAGCGCACGTGGTCCGAAGCTGCCTGTAAACATGTCAATTTCATGTCACGATATTAGAATCCACAAATGACAGCATAAAACCGATTGAAAATGTGTTCATTCCGGATATCATTAGCTTCGTGGCAGTTGAAGGGGTTAATTTGCCCCGGGTGGGGCAGAAGGAACCTGCTATGAGGGTGTAGCAACGTATCACGTGAGAATTGGTTCACCAGGCTCAGCCAATGAATGCTGAAAGAACGGGAGGTGATCACGTGATCGGTGTTTGTTTTGCCCGAATCGAACATGGCGCCGGTGCTAAGGCTGCCAGTGTCGCGGGCTGATGACGCAGGGTGGCGGAGACAAGCCTTAGCATGGAGCTGCGGGCTGAGTTGACCGGCCGGGATGGATCCCGCCGCCCCTTCCAGGTGCGCTGCGAGCCGAGCCTGCCGGGGCTGCTGAGCGGCCTGGAGCAGCTGAAGGGGGAAGTTTCCGCCGTGCTGAGCCAGCTGGTCCTGCAGGAGAAGGGAGAGAACGGCCCGGGAGACGGCGAGCAGGAGTCCGCAGGTCAGAGGACGGGGGGTAGCGGCGATAATAGCTGGGGAGGGATAAACGATTATAACAGCCACCCAGCTCCGCGGGGGAGAGGTAATAATAACCGCGCCTGGGGCTAATCATGAGCAATCCCTCAGCTCCTTGGAGGCGAGGAAGGGTAACGACCACCTCCTAGTGGCAAGCCAGGAAAAGACTTTGCAAAAGAAGGGGCGATGCTGAGGGTGGGGTTGTTGCCCCCTGTGCGGGGTACGTGATGTCACTGAATTGATGGCTATAATATTTCATACGGTTTCAGAACAGGAAATAAGAGCGGGAGCCAGGAGGGTCTGTAGTGAAATGGCCGATAATTCAGTCCGTCTGTGAGTACATTTTTCGATGAACAGGTAGTACATACACGGAATGGCCTTCTAGCAGAGCCTGCCAGGATACCTAGAAATGCCTGGGATATTTCTAAGACTGTTTTCTCTGTCGGCGTAATCAATGGCACTTCTTCCCCTGAAAACGTTTCTTTCTGATTAGGTGAAGATGAGGATGATGACGATGATGACGATGAGGATGATGATAATTCGAAGAACGGAACATCTTCTAAGGGACCTCCTACAAAAAGGTCAAAGACCCGGGACAGCTGACGCGGGGTCCGCGGCCGGAATCAACAAACTGCCCATAGTTTGAACGCGCGGGCTGCGGATGTATAAACAGGGTTCGTGCGCGTCGCCCCCCCGGCGTCTCCCGGACTATAAAGCCCCCCACAGACGCGGCAGCTGCTGGTTCCTGCGCGTCGGCTGGAGGGGGATCTCTGTTACTTTATTACAATGAAGTCGTGTGTCGTTCATAAATTTGGCTTTTTGGTAGTTTTTTTTTTGTTCCCCGCTGTCTGTGTCTCTGATCACCGGGACCCCGAACCGCAGCGTCGCCCCCCTCGCCCGAACCGCAGCGTCGCCCCCTCCTCGCCCCATCTCCTCTTCTCATTCCATCCCCTTAATCACAGGTTGGTAATAAATCCGGGATCGCGATGGCAGAGAGGGAAGGGACAAACTTTTTCTACCCAAGCTACGTATTTTCTTCTACTCCTTACTGTTTTGGTACCAATTTCGTTTCACCTCTCAATACTTTGGGGTTGCGTGATTTTTCTCCAAATTTTTTTTTTTTTTTAAGAAATCAGGCCCAAAATTCATTAAGTTAATGCATGGAACAGAAGCGTAACAATCAGGGACGCAACTACAACCGGGCCGGCGATTCTAGGAGACCCGGGCGTCCGCGGCCCTTTAAAAGCAGAGAGTTGTGAGTAACCGGGAGCGTAGAGATCATGGGATCAGCTGATCTCACACTCTCCAGCATGCAGGAAGTGACATCACATCCATTTCCTGCATGCAGGATCAGTTTGCATGGAGGGAGAGACACAGGCAGGCTGTTTGGGGGCTAAGTTGGCACCGCGGGACGTGTTGCTTAGTGGAGTTGGGGGGTTTACGGGAATCTTTGCACCGGGATCCTGTGGCTTCCACTTTCTATTGATTGGACGGCGACGTTTAATGCCGGGGGGATGAGAGCGTTCGGAAGCTTCTCCTCTTCATTGATCTGCGACGAAGTATACTCAGTGACGCTCCGAGACGCACTCAGCCCCGAGTGCCGATATCTCCTACGCGGTTCATGCAGCGGATGATCGGCTCTAGAGACGCAGGTACTCATTGCTTAGTAGATCGACCTCTTTGTTCGGTTACCGGTTTTTTTTTTTATGTATTTCACTGTTTATTTTTCGTATCACAGTGCAATTTATCTCCCCACAACCTCACATTCTTATATTTAAACAAAATGTAAAAAGCCTCCTTTTTCAGTGTAATAAAGTAGCAAATAACCAACACGATAACATTCAGCGCTTCCTCGATACCAACACCAATCGCTCCGAACCCCAAACCCCCCCACGCTGGGTCTTCTGTCGCACATCGAGGACGCGTTCTGTCCCATCGAGACACTTTATCGGTGTTACACCCGTCCGCTCGTCCTCGAGTTATACGATTAAAAAAACAATAAGATAAAAACATGATATAATAACTGAAAATCTCCCAGACACAGGAAGAATTAGTGACAATTCCCAGTGTGCTAGGAATAAAAGCTCACTTTGGTTCGTGAATCTCTTTCCCGGCTGCGTTGTTGATAAATGAGTAGAGCGTTGCATTTGGCAGGGGTTCCCGGGACCGTTCGAGTCCCTAAACAATATAGTATTTAAAGACACCTCCCCCAATGTGATGGGGCCTGGTACCCCCATCGGTTTTATGATCTCTTTGAAAGCGACCCCGCGGCTGATATAGATTGGGATACGAGGGACAGAAGCTTCCGGGACAGGACGGTCCGACGCTCTGTTTGGCACTTAAAACATTTGAAATCAGAGGGCCCGATTCACTAAGTGCCCGGTGAGTTTAGCAGTCGCTGGCATAGTGCGCCTCCCCCAAAGGATCTAGTGTGTCTGCAGCGGCGTTTATTCACTAAGTCATGCATTGCGGGTTAGCTGAAACATCTGACCAATTTATATCGTGAACAGCCAGCCCTGGAGCGTTTCTCCTCTGAGCCAACGCAGCCTTTTATAAACTGATAAATGAGCGATGTTATCTATAACTATGCGATATACAGGGTCAGGGCACCGGGGTCGGTCATTAAGAATCTGTGGTTAAGATGATCAGATAGACGGAGAGCTCAGCATAACTCCGTTTAGTGGGATGATCTCTGGTTTCCAGCGCAGGCACCAGGTGTGAAACCGGTCCATTTAGCATAAATCACCCATTTTCGTCGGTCCGCGCTGAGTCATGTGACTGACTCGGGAAACATGGCACCTTCCAGCAGCCTATGGAGTCCATAACCCCTCCTAAGCCAATATATCACCGAGTTATAGTAACAGCTGGGACTGAACAGAGAGGAGGAGAGTCGAATCTTCCTGCTTTTAATGCTTTGCTACGAGGCGACCTCCTACCCCTCGGGGAGTTTGGGTCACGGACCTTTTATTGCTTCCTACACAGAATTATCCTTCCGCCTGGAGCGAGCGAACTCCGTTCTTCCGCATTAAACCCGCAGGGTAACGTCACGGGCGCTGCCACAGAGCCGCTTCCTTAATTATCTCCCTTCAGCCGGCGCTAAGCGTGTTAATTGAACCAGACTTTGTCGCCGGTTCCACGATTATTCCTCAAAGCCAACGACGCTCCATTCACCGGGATTTGAGGTTTTATTATATTACACAATTTAGAAAATTATGCCGGGGGCTGCTTCCCCGGCCTTCGCCATCTAAGACCCTCGCAACGCAAACCCAGCACTAATCTAAGCTGTATCTTTGACACATCTCCTTAATGGAGAGCAGCACGCGAGTGTGAGTGAGGGTGCAGGTAACAAGGCCCCTCTCGTCACTACTCCAGAGTGAAAAGGTGGTCCTCAAAAAAAAAGTACTGTTTTCTGTAACAAAGATTCTTTAACCCCTTATCTGCTGGAATTAGTAATCGCATGGTGTTTTAATTACCTCTAGAATCAGAAAGAAAAAGGATTGGAGTTTCCGTTTAGAGCAAAACCGTTTTAGGACATAAAAGCAGATATTGGATAACTCTGACCCGAAATTCATCATTAAAGCTGATAGCGATGATTGCGACAGACAGACCCATCAGGAAAATAACCGCGATAACTTTTTTTCCTGTCCTGACTTTGTGAATATAATCACAGATAACACACCGGGATCCGAAAACATGAATTCAGAAATTCTTTTCATAATAACAATGAAAAAAAATGATATCTTGCATTAAATTATTTTAAATCCCGCAAAAAGGTTTACAGCAAGGCAGTGCATAGAGGCATCCCGGGACCCCCGCTCCGTGGGGTTTTTTGGATAAGGTTTAAATCATCATTAATCGTTAAGGCTTCCTGTGACGCAGCAAAGAGAAATAATTCCAATAAAACCCCAAAGAGTCCGAAGGCCCCACGAGAACGGACGGACGGCCCTGGAAACAGCATTGCTTCGCTGGGCCAACCAGCAGAAAAGGAGTTAAAAATAAAAGGAAAAACAGGCAAGGTCCGTTTCCCGGGCGATATGATTTTTCTTGCTCGGCGAGGTCTAAGTGTCTATCAGCTGCAGGCGGCTGATCTGATTGGAGGCTTTGACGAAGGACTGGTGGCGATTGCAGATCACGGCCACGCAGATGGGGATTATACAGTAGCCCACGGTCCTCGGGTCGGCCCTCGTGCACGAGTAGAGGAAGAGGAACACCTGGAAATAGGGTATAAGAAAGAGGGCGGCCCAGACCCAGAACGGCAGGGAGAGCAGGCGCGCCTTCAGGGAGTGCGCCCACGAGGTCCGGCTCGGAGACTCCTGAGGCTTTACCTGCACATGTTCCAGGGCCAGTCTGTTGTAGGTGTCATTGATTTCAAAGACGTAGTAAAACGCAGCAGCGCTCAAAAAGAGGTAGAGGCCGACGCCGATCCATCCCATCCGCTGGCGGAAATTCATCATTCTCCATGCTCTATGTCTGGAGGCGCAGCGTGGCCAGCGGGGAGGAAAACGAAAAACAGAATTAATACACAATGGAAAAAAAACCCAAAACATCCTATGAACTCATTCTCAAACATCGCACTTTTATACCTATAGTCACCGTTTAACCGCAGCCCACCGGCCATGAGATTTGTTCTAGAAAAAAGGAAGATGTGGCAAACGCGGAGTTACTCGGCAGAGATCGCGCAGGGAGCCCCGACGGTTTCCCACGACGACAAAAAGCCGCGGCAAACGACCTCAAACAGGATGCTCTGGTATCAGCCGTCTCGTGACGAGGTCTCGTGGTATAACGAACACACAAAAAAAAAGCAGAAGTCTTACTGGGTCCCGACGGAGTAAAACGCGCCGCTGGGACCCGCGGGGAAAAGCCTTCCGCTGCTTGCTAACCTGAAGTCACGGAGTCACCGCTCAAACTCAGCATCACTGTCACGAGCCCCTCTTTTCTCTCTGTCGAAGCGGAGGTCCCTTGCTTTCCTCGTACAAAGGGACCCCCCCCCGCTCTCCAGGTACCCCCAAAGCTGGGAACCCCCCCCAAGAAGCTCTCCAGGGTTAACCCCCCTGCTCTCCAGGTACCCCATAGCTGGGGACCCTCCCGCTCTCCAGGTACCCCCAAAGCTGGGGACCCCCCTGCTCTCCAGGTACCCCCAAAGCTGGGGCTTTACTCACTCCACTGTCTGCCATATGTCCCAGCATGGTGGCCCCTGTGAGGCAGCTCCTTCTCTGCCCACCCCCCGCTCTTGCACTCCCCGGGACGCCACGCTCCTTACCTGTCTGTGGGGAGCTCTAGACTCCAATCCCGGGGATGCCCCCCGAGACCCCTCTCACCTGACTGCAGCCGTGTGACGCCTGTATCCGGCGCATATACCGGAAGCGGTCAGCTGACCGTGAGTCCACGACGGACATATTGGGTGTGGTAAAAAAATACCCAGAATAACACATTTACATAAACAAACACCAGTAACAGGAAGCACAAACATGTCCCACTCCTTCAATCATCTCTAAACCCCGCCATGCCGGCAGCTCAGCTGTCTAACGATATAAAAGGACGGCTTATTTATTGCAAACATACCCGCAAGAATTCGCCTCTCCGCGGATTATTCATTAAACATCGCATTAGCCCTCAACAGTTCCCTGTTTCAATATGGCTTCCGCCGGCTCTTATCCAATGACGTCGCCCTACAGGGAACCGGAAGCGTTTTGAAGACCACAGAGTTTAGGTGCTGGTTGGAACGGCTTGAGTGCTCTCCAGCGCCAACGGCCGGCAGAGAATGGTACAGACAGGTTTCCGACACGTAAAATAAAATATTGATCTATGATATTTATTTATAATAAAAGCCCAAAAATCCAGCGAAACAAAAACACAAGACTTTGGTAAAAGATGTTCCGTTTCCTGCGCGTCACCATGAAATCGCCCCAATTCCGGGGAGAATAGGCAGGAGTCGGGCTGTGTCACCCCGAGAATCTGCCCCCTCACCCTGAGATTGGGGGCAAAACCCCTGAGTTCCAGGTACGGTAATCGGATTGTATCCGTTTCACGGGAAATGCACATTTTGTGTTTTTATGAACACGTAAGAGAAGTCACCGAACCAACAGCAGGGGGCAGTGCGGGATCGCGTCCGACCCACCGATGGAAAGATGGCCGCCGGCACTTCATAGAAATCAATCATTTACTGTAACGGACTGAGGGCATCTATATCCTGTATATACCGGTATATATATCTATATATATCTATCTATATATACCGTATATATCTATATATATATCTATCTATATACCGTATATATCTATATATATCTATCTATATACCGTATATATCTATATCTATATCTATATCTATATATACCGTATATATCTATATATCTATCTATATACCGTATATATCTATATCTATATACCGGTATATATATCTATCTGCAACAAGACGCTGACCCCCAGAGCCCGGGCCCCGGCATTCCCCAGAACTGCCGGTTTATTTGCTCAAAGCTCATAGTTAATAGAAAATATAATTTTAATATTGAAACTGAGAACAGGGAGGTCGCAACCCAGAGGATGGTATGGCTTAGAGGAGAGAGAGACAGGGGGAGAGAGAGCGATGGAGGGAGAAGAGAGAGGGGATCGGAGAGAGAGACAGAGAGAAGAGAGGGGATTGGAGAGAAGAGAGAGAGACATTTATCTACATAAAGGGAGGGAAATTTATTTCAAAGGAGGAGAAAACTTATAACAATAACCAGAATCTAACACTAGAGGATCAGAGGCTGAGATGGGATAGAAGTTTTACTTTACTGAGAGGATGGTAGATAAGTGGAACAGCCTCCCAGCAGAGGTGGTAGAGGGTAATACAGTGAGGGTATTAAACAGCAGGAGTCGTTACAGCAGGAGAAACGGGAGACTAGACGGGGGCCGGATGGGGCCGATCTGCCGGCAGGTACTAAATGTCTATGGTAAATTAGATAATGTCGCTCTCAGGCAGTGAACCCCCCTCTGCATTCTCTTAACGCCCCCTGCGGGCTGAGTGCGGGTGGAATAACCGGTTCAGCCAGAAAGCCGTAAATAAAGGTAGAGGAGAGAGAATTTGGTAATTCACAGGAGGAGGAAGAGGATTTAGGGTCGGGGTCGGAATTAGTAACAGAACTTCCCGTCTCTCACCGCGGCTCCTTCTGGTTTTTACAGATTGTCGCTTGCAGGAAAAAAAATGTTTAACCGCAAAGACTGAGTTTCTAGGAAAGTTTGGGTATGAATGTTATCAAATAGTAATAAAAAAAAAATGAAATTCTAACGACAAAGTGGAACTGAACCTCGATTAAGAAAGGACCAGGATTCGGTTAAAACTCATCTTTTATCTCTATCGGTAAAAAAAATGAAAGAACTCTTAATAAATAATTAGTTTCCTGTATAAATGTCTAAATTCTCATCATTTCAACCTAAACGGAAAACAAGAAAGAAAGGGTTAAAAATGAAGACTCGTACCGGGCTGCTAAAATGTTATGTCTGCCCCGTGCCTTTTACTCCCTGCCTTAGCGTTATAGGAGTGGAAATAGAAATGGGAGGGAAGGATTAACAGATGCCCATTACCGCCAAGTGCCCCTTTTCCGTTTGGCCAGTCCCTCTATGCCCCTCGTTTCTAGGAGGTGAGAATGTTTGCGGGGTATGAGGGGATCGCAGGGTTCTACTGCCCTGAACGTCGATCGTCTATTATTTCTAGAAATATATATATATATAATGTAAAGATGGGAAATGCCCCTATATACCCCAGCTCCAACCCTCTATACCCAGCTCCGCCCCTCTATACCCTGGCTGTGCCCCTATATATCCAGCTCCGCCCCTCTATACCCTGGCTGTGCCCCTATATACCCGGCTCCGCCCCTATATACCTGGCTCCGCCCCTATATACCCGTTTCACTCGTCATCTCGGTTGGGGGTTTTTTTTGGTTCCCTTTTAATGGGAAGTTTCCGTTTTTTCAGATAACGAGGGTAATTCTATCGATTTATTTCCCAGCCGTTTAGATATCTCTGCGCTTCCTCTTCTTTATGCGATAACGTCATCATGTGAAACTCGTGGCCCCTGACCCGTGGCCCCCGCAGCTCATTAAGTCCCGTCCCTGGCGCCGAGCCAGCTGTGCCGCAGGCTGCGCTTTACACCAAACCTCTCCGATAATCAGGAAAGAACCGAACCAAGCGCCCCCTGCGCCGGCAGGAATAACCGGTGAGCTAATATGACCAATACCGGCCCTCGTAGACACCTTGACTCGCCATTATTTACAGATACACTTCATTGAGTCACCTGCATTCAAGCAGGGAGATCCACCATAACATACTGGGAGCAAAAGCACCAACTTCTTATATATATGATCCCAGCAGCGGGGGGGGGGGAATAGGAAGGAGTCAGACTGTGTGACCCGGAGAATCTGCCCCTTCACCCTGGGACTGGGGCAAAAACCCGGGTATGTCAGTCGCAAACTGTCCATGTTCCTGCCCAGTGAAAGAACGATGCCGGTGGTGATAAGCGAGGCCGGTCTGGGCTACGAGTCCCGACACAGAGCGCAGCGTTTGGGCTACAACCGGCTCCGCGGCATTCGTCAGGATTACGTTTCACAGGGGTGCAATTTAACCCCTTAAGAACTAGCAATATATAAACTACCAGAACCATCAAAAAGCGGGCGAATACCGTAAGAAAAAGAATCCGCCGTCGGAAACGCGTTTATTATTTACACGGCGGCCGGATCGTTTATCAGGTCCTGCTTTTATTTCCTTGGTGGTCCTGATGAAGACTCCTCGAGGTGGAAACGTTGTTTCCCCCATGGTGACCATACATGGTTTTCAGATCATTCCAAGCGTCCGTTACGATTCTCCAAAGAGCACCCCCCCCCAAGCCCGTCGGATTTGCCAAGCACCCCCCCTCCGAGGACCTGACGGATGCAACGCACCCCCGCCCTCCGAGCCGCCGACGAAATGACAAGCATCCCCCCCCCCGAGCCCGCGGATGGCCCAAGCCCCCCTCAGCCCGACGGATGCCAACACCCTCCCCCTCCAGCCGGACGGATGCAAGCACCCCCCCTGACGCCCGACGGATGGCCAAGCAACCCCCTCGGAGCCGAACAGGATGCAAGCACCCCCCCCCTCCGAGCCCGATGGATGCCAAGCACCCCCTCCAGCCCGACGGACGTCCTCGATGTCTAACGAAAAACCTGTCTTCGGATCTAAAATATTCAGGAGCCGACACCAGAAACGTTTAACCCTTTAATGACTGCCCGGGCTTTGTCGTGAAGGGGTTAATATGATAGTAAGTGGCGGCTTTAACGTTAAAGCGTCTCCCGATCCAATTACTTCAAGGCGTTAAAAACCAGAATCCTCCAAACTTTCGGATTACTGGTATCCGCGGTTACGGGAATGTTTCACGCAGACATGACTTCACATGCAATTAGGCGTGTAACACGCTAGCATATTGATGTACCCAGTCAGAAGACAAGTTACATTTTAATAACAGTGCTTTAATTATTTTTACTGCAGCACTTTGCCCTGCAGTGATTATATAAAACCGCAGATCGGCCCCCATCC
>VKOC01000008.1:19556851-19579640 GCA_009364415.1 Spea multiplicata
GTCACCTATTTGTTGGCATGGCGATGAATTGGTCGTTACAGAGAATAATTGAATTCTGCAAGTTATCTGACGAATGCTTAGTTTTTGCTTTTTGGCCCTCCGGCCCCCGAGAGACATACATACTAATTTGTTTCTGAGCATGACATGGATCCCATCCCCCATCCCGATCAATAATTATCTGAAAACGAATTTGCTTTCCTACCAAATGTCTCGGGGTTTATAGAACAATTCAAGTCGGAGACCAGAGTCTCCGCAGCAAGCCTTTATACCCCAGTGACTTGTGGGAGCACAAGGTCTGCTGCGCACACGCGCCGGGATATGACATCACTAAATCTGCTGGCGGCGCACAGTGATGGTCTGAAGACCCCCGCTCCCTTAATGTCAAATCCTCCAAGAACTATCTTTAACTATTGAGGCTCGTTTCAAAATGGCAGACAGACACCAATGGACATGCAGCTTAGCAGAAATACATTATCATCCTTATCATAAATACACTGAGCTCTATTTATAAAGAGGGATTCTGGGGCAAAAAGATGACATTTAGGGCTGCAATTAACGATTAATTTCATAATCGATTAGTTTTTTCGAAAATCATCAAATAATGGAATAATGGAAAATCCACAATCCCTGATCGTACAGTTTTAGAATTCCTAAACTGCTATAAGAAGCTGGCGTTTAAAGTGTGTCTAATTTTAGGTATATTTTAACAGTTTTAATGTTTTGGGGGGTTTTTTTCTTACAAAAAGCTGGCGGTGGCTGCATGGACCCACATCCAAATCAACGATTTATTGGGTTTTTTTTAATTTGTTTTTTTTTTTCAAATCAATAGCAATCTGAGCACAGATACAATTGTAAGGACAATATCCATTAACTATATTAACTAATATTATGCATTATTTGTTTTTCAATGTAAAAATGTGAACCAGAATATAAAAAAATGGAATAATATAATATAAGAGAGATTGAATGATACAAAGACTGAGATGGTTACAAATGACTGGATTTTATTATAGATCTCTACAGAGCAAATACAAGCATTTTATACACAAATCCAAGAAGAAACCGGAGTCAAGAAGGAATTTTCCACCAAAAATTTAATTAAATTGCTCAATTCAGGTTTTTTTGTCAATCAAAAGCAGGAGGGGGGGGGGTGTTTAACTTGATGGACTTGGGTCGGTTACTATGTTACTATATATAGTTTAGAACATTTTTTTTTATAAAGACGATGTTGTTCAGTAGGGGCTGTTTTATCTCGTGGGAGAAGGAGATCCGGGAGTCAGAGGTCGTGGGTATTCTAGTGACTTCGCTGCTCCGGAAGATGCAGTAAAATCCATCCGGCGGGTGTTAGAAGACCCAGTGCAAACACCGTCAGCCCAAACACCGTTTCCTAGGAAATAAGAAAAGGAATAATCGAAAAGTCATTCTCTTAATCTGCAATATACTGCCGATCCCTGTAATATATTCCCTACAGTCGGGGAGAAAGCTGGCCACTTTCTGGCCCTGGGGGCAAGTAAAATCAAGTGGCCCCATCAGCGTCTTGCCCCCGTTAACATCCACACGTGCACACGCGTTCATGAACTTACACATTCATGCTTCATTCAACACACATACTCATGCATACACTTATTCATAGTCACTAACACACAGCCCCTCTCACACCGCTTACACATTTGCCCCCCTTACCCCCGGGCCAGCCCGGCCTTAGCTACAGTGTATGTTCATTTGGCCACAGAATATCTCACTTTGACCTAAAGAGCTTGCAATCTGTTATGTAGGGTCACCCAAGCCACCTATGTGGTCCATATTTCTAGATTTACCCCTTGCTTTGGGAAAAGCCAGAGGTTTTTCTATTACCGTTCATTAACGCACCATTTAATTGGCTTGTAAATGAGTGACATATGGGAAATATACCACATTAAAGGTCCTGTGCTTGGGAGCTTACAATCTAGAGGGGTTAATGCTCCAGTGAGCTATTAGGTTAGTAAGGGGTTGTTATAATGAATAGCGGCAGTGAGGTTAGACAGGTTAACAGCGCAGCGATAGGGGCTGGATCCCTAGTTATCAAATATTCGGAATGTTTTATAAGCGTTCATTCTGAACAATTGCTTAAGCGAGAGAATTAGACGATCTGGGAAAATCGTTAATTAGTGGAACGATATTGTGGAAGCCTGTAATGAGCGGCTGTACGAGGGGGGGGGGTAGTTATGGTGAGTTTGTGGCACGGCTGACAGGGCAGGAAAAATGCGGAAAACAGAACAATTCATGGGAAAGATAAAAAGGATGGCTGAGCTGCGACCCAAAAGTGAGGAAATCTAGCGATTGTAATGGGGAGTCTGCATAACGGCTCCATGTTACCCACAAGAGGGCCACAGAATATTCATACATGTGCATTGAATGTAAATGTTATGTGGGATGCGTGAGGGACACGGAGTGGGGGGGGTGCGGGCTGGGAAAAGAGACAAGGGGGGAAACCTCAGGGGTCCCCAAAAGGAGAAACAGCAGATATCAACAATGGGGTTTATTCACTAAATGGAGGCTTGGCAAAGGCTGAGCTGGCCCTGAATAATGGATGATTTAATGTGTTAAGAAGTCTCGCTAGTTTAACCCCTTAAGGACAATGGGCGGTCCCTAAACCCATTGAAAACAATGCATTTTGAGCCCGTACAACGGGCTTTGTCATTAAGGGGTTAACTATGCATTACTTACCGGCATTAGACCTTCACAACGTATAGTCAAAGACCTGGAACACAACTGTCCTGCAAACGCTCCGTTTAGTAAGTAGACCCCAATGCTACGCGCCGCGTGGTCTTTTGGGGGAGAGGGGGTCTCATTAGTGAGATATTAGTCTTCTGACAGCGTTTTTATATATCTTCATATCATGTGCGTGCTGCGTTATTACATTATTAGATATTAAATAAGGGCAGCATGGCAAAAAAAAAAAAAAAATATTCCAGATCGGTGCCAGGAAATAATGCAAAAAGGGAATTAACCCTTTAATTACATACAAAAAAACAAACAATGTAGCACAGTGTGTTTATTCAAATATGGATAGAGATGGGGAAGTTTGAGCGAAACGCTAAAACCAAAGAAATATTTAACCAAGTGATCTCATAGGCGTAATTTTGTTTCCTAAAGATACACTTGGAATGTCTGAAATTTTTTTTTATAGAGAATTAATGTGCAATAAAATCATTATTATTATTAAACTTAATATAATTATACATACAATGAGTATTATTGTTATTATCATTAATATTATTTTTACTTTTGTCAGCACAAAATGCTCTTCTGCATGCTAAATCAGTCTTGTTTCTTATTACAAATATTCAGTTATCACAGAAGATAAATGTAACGTAATTATAGCTTAAAGGCTGATCGTTCTAATATCAGTCAGAAGAGTTTTTTGGATTGCAAGCTCTTGGTTGACAATTCTTTAACTGTATGCGTCAGTCAATCTGGATAACAATTTAATCACCCAAATTAGTCTATAAAATAAAATGTGGGTAATGTCGTGAAAGGAAGGTTTACTGTACTGACTGAGAGGGCGGTGGATAATTGGAGCAGCCTCCCAGCAGAGGTGGTAGAGGCTAATACAGTGAGGGGATTAAACATGCATAGACAGACGGCTCCTGAATCTAAGACGAGACCGACGACTGACTTAAGGTTTGAGTCGTTACAGCGGGTGGATGGGGCCGATCTGCCGGAAGTCTGTATACAAATTACAATAAACGTTGCGTATATAAGAAAACGAAGGGAAGAATATTAAATACAAACTTACGATTGGACCGACTTTTCCTTTGGGGGGTTTGCTATGAATGCTGGTAAACCTTTTCTGTATCATTGCGTGGATTGGGCGAGGAGACACCTTGAAGAAGACCTTCTGTATGCCAGGCATCATGTTTGCCCCCTGGGGTGCCCGGTTGACAGGGAGATGGAGCAGACGACTCGGGACGATATTGGCTTCTGCGCTCTCAGGAAGCAAGTGAGGAACAGGGGTCTCCTTGACGTGGGAACTAAGTAGATTCCAACCAAGTGATGGAGTCAGGCGGAGCCTGAGAACAAACGACCGACCCATCCATGGAAAAGGCCACCGTTTATAGAGCTGCCGGGGACACGCCGATCATTATCTCCTTCATCTAATCAGCATGCGCTGTGAGTGAAGATGAAAGGAGCCGGGGCAGATCGTGGGTAATCTGGTTTGCTGCTCGCGGTCAATTGGATTGGCACATTGGGGTTTTCACCATAATTGATCATGAGATGGTCCAGAGCCTGGTATACAGACGTCATATCAGGGCTCCCTACACACGGCCAAGGGAAGTCTCCGCTGGTTGGCCCATTGTGAAAATATTAGGAGATGTTTGTACCCCTGAAATCCAGATGTTCTTAGTTCTTATGTAGCCCATCGCTAGCCACAACCTTAGTTGGCACAGCAGAAGTAGTCAAGGACTCAGTGGGCATGAGGGGATGTTGGCCGGGGCCGACGTGGGAGAAGTATTTTGGCGCTGCCCAATCACCATTTCAGAACGGTCTCCATCGGGTAGCGAAGCGACTCTTTGCAGAGATTATAGACCAGGGATCTCCAAACTCGGCCCTCCAGCTGCTGCAGGACTACATCTCCCATAATGCTCCTTCAGCTAAGGGGCTGGCTGAGGAGTATGGGAGATGTAGTCCCGCAGCAGCTGGAGGGCCGAGTTTGGAGATCCCTGTTATAGACAGATAACGGTAATGAGCTGGTGGAACGGAGATCAGCTGGTGTCATTTTCCTGATAAACTGTGATTATTTACAGATTTCTGAAAGAACCGGGAGAACGGCCATGATGCCACGCTGACGGAGGAGATCTTCTACACGCTGGAGATACCATAGTGGTTAACATGCTGCGTGGATAGAAACCTAGGATGTCATGCCTTCCAACTGTCCTGCTTCGTGCAGCACAGTCCTCTATCCAGCTGTCCAGAAAAGCATGGCACAGGTAGACCTCAGCGGGACAGCAGGATTCGGGGTCACAATCCTGATTTCATTCTCTGGTGTATTTGACCTTGAAGAATGCAAGGCATACACAGTAGCGCTGCCAGTTTGAGTGGCACACTACCTCCTGCCCGCCAGCATCCCAAATTGCCAGGGGTAGAAGTTAGGATTTCACGGCACATCGGCCCCATTCTAGTCGCCTGTTTCTCCTGCTGTAAAGACTCAAACCTTAATCAGTCGTTGGTCTCGTTTTAGATTCAGGAGCCGTCTGTCTATCCCATGCATGTTTAATACCCTCACTGTATTACCCTCTACCACTTGTGCTGGGAGGCCCTTCCATGTATCTACCACCGTCTCAGTAAAGTAAATATTTCCTTACATTACAGATAGAAGTTTTCAAGATATTTGGTCACCACAAGGTGGTGTCTGTTACCCAAATCTAAAGCAATGCTTGGAGCTCGTTGAAGATTCAGAGGGGGGGTCAAACTCTTGCCTGAACACCCCAGAGAATGTAATTTAGGTCCACAAAGTTCATCCCTGCTGTTGACAATGCGATGTCGCTCGATGTTGGCAAAAAACTGGTTTTAGCTAAATGTATCCAATAAATTCCCTGGAGCCGCCATCGCTGTCAGTCATGTGATATTTTGGGTGACTTTCCCGGCTCAAACACCGCACTGAGCTAATGCTTTATGGCAAAGCTAATGAAGTCCATTCCTCCATAGACTTTAATTGGTCAGAGAGTCCAACTATGTGATTAAGACAAGGTCATTCTATATTTCCCCCCAGGCAGTATGATAAGGGTGTTTGTCTAGTAGATTGGGGCTCAGATAACAGAGCAAGAATATAACAGATTATGGGGCAAAAAGGACAACTGGGGTAAAAAAGAAAAACGTGCAATACTAGCAATGAATAATAAATAGCTGTGTTCTCCTTTCAGCGTCGTATTCTTGGTGTGAGGGGACACCGTCAGTGTCAGAAGGACGACGCTCTCCACTCTTAGAGGGTCTCACCTTTCTGCGAAATAGTGTCCTGTTCCTGATCTGCCCTGGGATCGACAGGTCTAGACCCCCCTACCTCTATGGTCACTGACATCATCTTAGAAGTCCAGTCCCGTCCCCCCAATTACCTTCCCCAGCTCTGGGGACCCCCTAAACAAACAACGCATATGAAAACAACGTTAGAAGTACTTTTATGTTGATTCTCCAAAAACATACTTACCTCAGGGAGAAGCTGCAGCTTCTCAACATTAAGTAGAATAACCTCCATGTATTTGTAAGGGGGGTCACCCCGAAAAAGGAACCTCTCAGCTATCATATGACATGAAGCGCGTATGATGGCTGAAGAGTCCCTTTAATCGACTTGATGCTGGCTTACAAAAACAAACCTAAAACAGCTGTTTGGCCGGAACGCCGTCCAGGTCCCTGCAACAAACCAGATGTGTCGGGAATAACGTTCTTTCACCCAAACCATTCTGCATATTTCTGACCACAACCTCCTTTTTTTTGGACAAAAAAGAAAACATATTTGTCTTTTCCAGCGGGACCCGACAGCGTCTTTCTCCCCGTCGGCTGGTATTCCCGGCTTTCAGCGCGATGCGAACGTTCAGGTCACGTCGCCAGTCCTTGGCGGTATAAAAATAGAGCATTAATAAGAATAACAGATTTGGGCGGAACAGATAAATCGCTCGCTAATTTTATGACGGCGTTATGGCCTGTATATAAGATAAATGGGGGGGCTAAACAAATTCTACGAGCGCGGTCGAAGGGGCTTTGAACCCCCCAACTCTTCCCTACCTGCTCCAGTGGTTCTTGTGATCTCCATCCTTCTCATCTCCTTTCCATCTCTCCGTCCATCTTCTTTCCACAGTAGGACCCCTACCCTGTCTGTTTATACCTCTAGATTGTAAGCTCCTTCTGTTCCCGTAAGTCCGAATTGTAAGTCCAACTTCCCAGCTGCCCCGACCAGCACCACGAACCGTAGCACTGCTGGCGGCTGCGCATGTGCAATGCTGAAACCTGCTTCTTCTGACTCTACAACACGGCCACCATCATGTTCGGGCCAGCTGGGAGGTCTGAACCCCGCGTGATGTCATGAGGTGGACAAAGGAACCCAAAAGCTTCTTGGGACAATCATGACGTCCAGGTGTAACTTCTTAGAATGACTTTGAGTCTGTGGCTCGCCGGGACCCGGAGAGCGGCTAGCGGGCTACCCCATCCCTGTAACGCTAATTACAAACACGTTCGCGTTAATTTGAGGTTTTTATATCACGTTCCGCTCTTGGGTTGGGCAGACAGTCCAAGAACGAAATGGAAATTAGACAGAAATATAGAACGCGTCGCTGAAAAATACCACAAAGTAAACAAATGTTTGTCCCGCATTGGGGATTAATAAAAGCACACACGGCATTCATTTCCCCCAAATAATTAAGGACTCGCTATGTACGAGGGGCTTCAGCAGCTGCTTAATCAAAACATCGGCAACGAAGACGCTCGTCGTGGACGTCTTCACTCCGGCTCCGGATTACGTTGAGTCACGGCTGGAAAGGAGAAACTCGTCTATTCACTGAAGTGAACTCGACTACAGCTCAACTCAACAGGCAGAGAGGATCGCTGTCTACTACTACTTACATCAAAATGGAGGAAGACTCCGGCTCAACAAAGCCAAGTCATCTAATCAACAGATGGTGAGCTGACCCAAAATTCTGTGAAATTGAATACGACTGACGGGCTGACTGACGGACTGGACGACCACCTCCGCCCCCCAGTCTCATGGTCAACAGGGAAGACCACCTCAACAGCCGAGACAGGAGACCCACAAGGTCCAACAGAACTCTAATTTTACGAGCGGAGGGCTCCCATTCTGACCCAACAGAGAACCATAGCCATATTGATACATTGTGTCGGCTTTATAATGTGCGGTTACCGTTCCATTGGTTTCCATGGTGATTGGAGATGGTCCCGTACGGTTACCGGGAGAGGAGGATCTAAAGTTGGGAAATTGTGTATTTAGTTCGTATTCTGCCGTGAGATCTGCGGCTTGGGATACGTGTGATCTGTATGGGGACCCACTGGATCTATACGGGAACTACAGGATCATTAGTACTGAAAGTATTTTTATGGGGGTTATAGGGATGGTAGTATGGATCCTGATGATCTATATGAAAACCGGAAGACGATGAGGGTGGAATCTACAGGATCTATACCGGAGCTGTGGGGTGATCTATTGATGTGATCTATATGGGAGTTATAGAATCACTAGCCTGGGATCCACATGATGTGAGTTATAGGATCATTAGCCCGGATCCACAGAATATAGAAGGTTTCTATAAGATTTAAACTGGATCTGTGGGATTACCACCCTGGATCCACTGGATCTACATGCGAATTAAAATCTCTGGGACCATCAACCCGAGCATCCTGAGCCAGCGTGACGTCAACCATAGGTAGGCGGGGCTGGCGTCTGATTACGTGCGCGCGCCGTCTCCCCGGTGACGTAGCCGGAGGTCTGAGGGAGGGGAGAGAAACAAGATGGCGGCTGCGGGGATCTGAGGGATAACCGAGCGACGCGTATCAGCACCGCCGGGAGAAGGAGCACGGCCGCGGGGAGCACACCGGGGCGGCGCAAGCTGTCTGCACGTACTGAGCCGCCCAGGAGTAAGTGAGGAGCCGGCCGGTCCGCTGATACCCGGCTGTGGGGGGGAGGGGATATTTACTGATACCCCGGGTCAGAGGCCGGGCTCCCAGCTCCACCCTGGCCCCTGGGGTATAAGCGCAGGGCCTTCCAGTCGAAGTGATCCTGGGGAACCCCGACCCTTTATTTAACCCTTCAACCCGCACACCAGCCAGTGCCCGCGGGATGTGCATCGGGGTAACCTATCGCCAGCAGCCGCCGCCTCACTCCTATGAGCTTCTGGGGCTGAGTGTCGCTGAGTGTCGCGGGGCGGCTGCGTCGCCCCGGGCGCAGGGGCTGAGTGTCGCGGGCGGTGCGTCGCCGGGCGCAGGGGCTGAGTGCCGTGCGGGGCCCGGGCGCAGGGGCTGAGTGTCGCGGGGCGGCTGACCGTCGGCCCCGGGCGCAGGGGCTGAGTGTCGTCGCCCGGCGGCGTGGGGCGGCTGCGTCGCCCGGGCCAGCAGGGCTGAGTGTCGCGGGGCGGCTGCGTCGCCCCGGGCGCAGGGGCTGAGTGTCGCGGGGCGGCTGCGTCGCCCGGGCGGGGGCTGAGTGTCGCGGGGCGCTAGGGGCTGATGTCGCGGGGCGGCTGCGTCCCCGGCGGCGGGCTGAGTGGTCGCGGGGCGGCTGCGTCGCCCCGGG
This sequence comes from Spea multiplicata, assembly GCA_009364415.1. NCBI lineage: Eukaryota > Metazoa > Chordata > Amphibia > Anura > Pelobatidae > Spea > Spea multiplicata. Next base: position 19,566,123 of record VKOC01000008.1, read on the forward strand.
CGCTGGGGCTGAGTGTCGTGTGTTCGCTGATCCAAGGTTAAGTCAAAATTGATGGTTAGAAGCCAGAAATTCCCTCAGTTTCTGCTTTTGAATAGTATTGCGTTTATTTATTTATATAAATTTTGGGTAAGTGAAGTGCGGTTGATCCTCTGTATGAAAGTAACATAAATCCACTCGTTATGGTTACATATACAGTATATAGTATGGTAATGACTGCGTATCCTACAATCCGTGCGCCGTGGTGCTTTATACGGTTAATTAGCTGTGTGTTAGGTTCCTTGCGACGGACGGACGGCGCGTCTCCTGCTTCATCTGTAATTATCGAACTATTTGGGTCAGAATCCGGTTCATTCCTGCAGGACTTGGTAAAAGAAGCTGAGATTAATGAGATTTCCGTGTTTTTTTTTTTGTATTAATGCGTTATTTCTGTTCATGGTAATGAATAGCCCAGAATGACTGATCCGGTTTAACCCTTTACACGCCGGGGGCTGCACTTCGTATACGTCTAGCTCGGTGCCCAAAATGATCATATACAAGAAATGGAGAAAAGTTAGAGTAAAGGGCGGCCTGGTGATGTCATCGCCGGTTTTTATACTTGTTCTGCTGTCATGCTGTTTAGGTGACCAGTCACGTTACGCTGTCTTTTATTATTAGAAGAAAATGAACAGAACAAAACACTAAAAAGCCCCAAAATTTGCATTCTCTGTGACGTAGAAATGGTGTTTTACGATTGAGACTATTGGTTGATTGTATTTTATGTAAATGTCCTTGTTGGCTCTCGATGGCAGTTGCCGTGGATTTGGTTATTGCCGCGACTTGTTTGCGTATAGAGTTAATTATTGCCGCGCCTCTCGTATTAATAATGAAAATAAAATAAAAGTACTAATAGAGCGGAGCGCGCCGTGCGTGGAAGTCTTCGTCTGTTCATTATTTGATCGCGGGGGCCGGAATTATTTAGGTTATTGTTGATCGGGATGTGCTTCGGACTTCTTTTTGTTTCGAGGCTCTTAACGCCGTGTGTTGGAGACGCCCGCCGTATATCACAGTCACGCAGTTCATGTTTATTTCCATTTCACCTTTGCTAAACATCTGGCTCCCAAGAGGTTAAACGCTTGTTACGGGTATAAAAGTCTAAGATCGGGGTAGATTTCTTGTATTTTTTTGTGTTTTTTTTTCTCTTCTTCAGATAAAAAGCCCCCCCGTATTAGTCTGTGCCGAGTACCGATCTTTATAGTATGTACAGGCTACAGATGGCCTGAGTGGCTTCTTTAATGTATAGGGCATAAAAAAAATACCAGAAAAGCACAAAGGCCTAATTATAAGATCCGTATGAATGGTAAGGACAGAAAATATTAATTACGGAAAGGAAGCAGATCTTTAGGAAATAATGTATGCCGTACCCACAGACGCTCCAATTAAGGCCTGCGTGTGTCCAGAATCATACTATTGTAATGTATAACTGTATTGTATATATAATTAGCTATTTTTGATAATCTAGTGGGGGTTTTTTTTGTTTTTAACTTTAGAGAAGATGGTAGATAAGTGGAACAGCCTCCCAGCAGAGGCAGTAGAGGGTAATACAGTGAGGGTATTAAACCACGCATGGGATGGACATACGGCTCCTGAATTTGCTGTTTTATACGGAAAATGTAACACCGGCGCTCCGAGCCTGGAGAGCGTCGTGGGGATTAAAACCTCGAATTCTATTTGCAGCTAAAATGTCTTGATTATTAAGTGTGATAATGTATACACTTCTGTAGAGATATTTTTTGTTTTCGAGGAAGTGGATTTAGTTTCAAGGAAGTAAATTATTATTTATAACATTAAATGTATTAATTGTTTGGTTTTCCAAACAGCTTTTATTATCTCCCTCTTTTCTTCTCGGAATTCCCTTCCTCAATCTCTTGGAGCGCGAAATTCGCCGTTTATTCTTAGTTTTGTCCTACTAAGACTGGAGCCACCGTCGCTGTCAGTCGTGTGATATTTTGGGTGACTTTCCCGGCTCAAACACCGCACTGAGCTGATGCTTTATGGCGAAGCTAATGAAGTCCGTCCCTCCATAGACTTCCATTAGTCAGAGAGTCCGACTGGGTGATTGAGACTGATCACGTTTAGTAGATCGGGGTCAGATAACGGAGCGAGAACTCATACAAATGGCTGAAAACATTATATTATGGGCCAAAAAGGACAACTTGAGTAAAAAGAAAACAGCGCTACATATTAACCCCTTTATATATATGTAATATAGATTAAATGTATATAATCACTGTATATTGTGTAGTTAATCTCTGCTTGTCGTCAGTTTACCTCCTTTTTTTCTAAGCATACGTTGTTCTTTTTCAGGAATGTTTCAGCCGTCCGCACACCAGCCCCGATTGAAGGCCGGCGAGGCAATGCGGGAATGCACTTTAATGAGCCATCCGGCAGAATGCCTGCGTGACTAGCGACATGGGTGCCAATGCCTCCAACTACCCTCACTCGTGTTCCCCGAGGGTAGGGGGAAACTCGCAGGCGCAGCAGACCTTTATAGGTAACGTTATTATTTTTATTTACACTGTAGCGCCATCGTGTTCCCTAGCGTTGTACAACGTTAAGAAACGGGCGAGGGGGATCCTGCTTCGCATCTTCAGGCATTGAACCCGTCATTGGGTATCCGTCGCCGATGACTACGCTGCGAAACCGCATTCCTGCGAGTCTGCCCTGTAATTATCGTTAATCGTAACCCCGTGAGTGCTCGGTGCTAGCGTTTGGAGGCACTCCCGGCATCTGCTACGGAGAATAATGAGTGCTTCGCTCTGAACGGCAGATCTATTTATTGCTCGCGATTATGGTTGCTTGGGCACGTCGTCCGCACGTTTAAAAATACATTGCTTTCCTAGAGATCCTTCGGAATTTTAAATCATATTAAATATCTAAAGATAAGTAAGGGTTTAAGAAACACATTTGTGGAGGTATATAAAATATGCAATGGTGTTGCTGAAGCTGAAGTTCCACTTGGCGCACAAATGCTACACTGTAAGAAAAGGAAGCATGTGAGAGCTAGGAGTGTTGGTGAAAAGTACGTGGAAGAATCCTTTTAAAAGAGGAGGTAAGAGTCGCAAAAAGCGGGCGATAGCTAAACGATACTAAAATTCTTTGTCGTTTTCTTCCAGGAACGTCGTCCTATTCGCATCAAGGTTACGGATACGAATCAAAGTTATACAGCCTTGATCATGGCCACGAGAAACCACAAGACAAGAAAAAGAAAACCTCCAGCCTCGCCACCCTCAAGAAGAAATTCATTAAGAGGCGGAAGTCGAGTCGCTCTGCGGACCACGCCAAGCAGATGCGGGAGCTCCTGTCCGGGTGGGACGTCAGGGACGTGAATGCGCTGGTGGAGGAATACGAGGGCACAGCGGCCCTAAAGGAGCTCTCGCTGCAGGCCAACTTGGCGAGACCGGAAGCCAGGACCTTGCAGAAAGACATGGCTGATCTATACGAGTACAAATATTGTACGGATGTGGACTTGATATTCCAGGAAACCTGCTTTCCGGTACATCGTGCCATACTGGCCGCGAGGTGTCCATTCTTTAAAAAGTTACTTTCATCTTCCCCGGAGTACGGAGCGGAAATAATCATGGATATCAACACTGCTGGAATAGACATGTCTATGTTCTCCGCGCTCTTACACTACCTTTACACGGGAGAGTTTGGCATCGAGGACTCCAGATTCCAGAACGTTGATATCCTTGTGCAACTGAGCGAAGAATTCGGCACCCCGAACTCTTTGGACGTGGACATGCGCGGGCTCTTTGATTACATGTGCTACTACGATGCCATCCTCAGCTTTTCTTCGGACTCTGAGCTGGTGGAAACATTTGGGGCTCAAAGCTGCTTGGATGAGGAGCTCAGAGCTCACAAGGCTGTCCTTTCCGCTCGCTCGCCGTTTTTCCGGAATTTGCTGCAACGACGGATCCGGACGGGCGAAGAGATCACCGACCGGACTTTACGGACTCCCACTAGAATCATACTGGATGAATCCATAATACCAAAAAAATACGCAAAGGTCATTTTGCATTGCATGTATACGGACGTGGTGGACCTCTGCTATGTTTTGCACTGTAGTCCGTCTGTTGGGAGCCTCAGTGAAGTCCAGGCCTTGGTGGCGGGGAAGCCGAGCATGACGCGGGCTGAGGAAGCGATGGAGCTCTATCACATAGCACTGTTCTTGGAGTTTAATATCCTTGCGCAAGGTAGGAATACATGTCAGTTGGGATCTTACTGCCCTGTTTTATCCAGATAGCTTTTGCTAGATTTTATATGTTTTGGAGACGTTCTCTTTTGGGTGGATTCAAGCAGAATGGGTTTAGCGCCTTGTTCCATGCCAGGTTCATGTTGGGAGACTCTGGGATCTATTGAAAGCATCTCCCCGCAGAGATCTATGTTAATGTAACGTTCGGAGCTTTGCGTATGACCTCGTTACTGTGCCTGAGCTTGGAGTATGACCTCGTTACTGTGCCTGGGCTTCCTGTGAGGGCCGTACGATGTCTGTATTCCTTATTCCAGACATTATTTTAATGCTCTGTTTCAAAAGCACAATCCTAGTTTTTATGGAAGCCGTTAAGCGCAGACGTATGTTGAATGACAAACGCACATATGGAACAGATTGGTTCCAGCCGCTAACCGTTCGTCAGACTTCAAAAACATCCACAAGCATCCTTTCAATAAACAAGAGGAGGAAGTAGACAGCGGGGCTCGTAAACAAACCTCGTGTGTGTCTAAAAATATGCGCTCGCTTTTCATGGTTTCTTCCTTTTTCAAGACATTTCCGAAAATGTTCAACTGATCCCTTTTCACCCCACTTAAGTAATAGTATATGCTGACTTATAATAAGTATTCTGGCCTCTCTATATACTGTATGATGCAATGATAGAGGTGTAGAAGTATCCAGCAGTTTCGTGCTATGAATGAGTGGCCCTACCACATAAGCAGATTAAACAGATAATTAGGACCCCCTTTGGTTTAAAGGACCACTTACAGGACAAATTGGAGATCTCTTATTATACCTGGTTTGGGGTCATAAACACAGTTTTCCTTAATTGATCAATGAACTGACGTCTGTTTGATAAGGACTCTGACCTCATTATTATTATTATTATTATTATTTATTGTTTTATATAGCGCCATCAAATTCTTACCTCATCAATGAACCCTGTGAGCTTCTGAGCCGAGACAAACGTTGGACCCAGACTGTTGCCATGCTTTGCTCTGTTTGTTGAAACCGGTATTGTAACACTTGGGCTTTGTTTGGTTCTTTCCCTCTCAGGCTGTGAAGATATTATCGCAGAGAGCATCTCGCTGGACACGCTAATCGCCATCTTGAAATGGAGCTCTCAGCCCTACGGCTCGAACTGGGTCCACCGCCAAGCTTTGCATTTCCTCTGTGAGGAGTTCAGCCAGGTCATGGTTTCCGACGTCTTCTATGAACTTGGCAAGGACCACTTGCTAACAGTAATCCAGTCGGACTATCTGCAGGTATTTGCCTTTCGTTACTTTATCGTGGCTGCAGACTTCTTACCCCACTGGATGGGGGCTATTCTGTGTATTTGCCGCGTATGTTCTCTGTGTATAGCGGACAGCTTGGTCTAATATGGTGCTTCCAACCCGGTTCCATTCGCTTACCAAACAAGGGTCAGTTTTCCAGATCCCCCCGCCATAGATAAATGTTGCTGACACCAGCAGATCAGATGCAATAATGAGTTTGCTGACCGCATGTTGTGTTTGCATGAGCCAAGCCGATTGTCAGGATTTAGCTGTTTAGAGGGTTTTTTGGGCTATTAAGTGGAGTATTTTTATTTTTATTTCTCTGGGGGTTTATATGTGTATTCCTTGGTTATAGAAGCTGTGTAGATGATACGGTGGCATGCTGTCCTATGTCCCTGTACGTCCTCCAGTCTCTTATCTGATTGCGCAGTTTGTCTGCAGCTCTTTTGTTAACTTTTCTTTTTCTTTCTCCCAAGGCGAGTGAACAAGATGTACTCAAGTACCTTATTAAGTGGGGAGAGTATCAGCTAATGAAAAGAATAGCGGACAGAGGTGAGGTTTTATGTTCTGTTTCTCCCGTTAGTCTGAATGAGATTGAAGCTCTAACGCGTCCCCCTTTTACCCCAGAGCCCAATCTGCTGAGTGGAACGGCTCACAGCGTCAACAAGCGAGGAGTTAAACGGAGAGATCTGGACATCGAGGAGCTCAGAGAGATATTATCTCCCCTGCTGCCGTTCGTCCGCATCGAACACATTCTACCCATGAACAGCGATGTACTGAGCGACCCTGTAAGTGACGCGGGGCGTGTGGCCGTGTTCTGACCATTTTAAAAGCCCTGGAATTATCTATTTTATATAGAGAAACGTCGAAATGGTAGATTCTGGGCACTTCGCAGGGTGACTGGGTGGTAGGCTCCTCGTCTGATTGTAATCTCATGCTTTATCTCTGATGCTATTTAATTACTGTTCTAAATCTTAGAGATCCTGCTCTAGCTTCTCTAGGTTTAGCACTCATTAATTGTCCTTTAACCATGTATAATTTTGCCTCCAGGGCAAATTACATACACAAAGCAGTAGTGCTATGTTGTTGCCATAGAAACTGCAAACACTCCTTAAAAGCTTCTTTTGCTTTTAAGTGATTAAACATTTAGAGGAGTTAATAAATTGGCCAATCTCCTAAGGATTTGTCTTTGTCTTTAACCCCACCACATTATTTATGTCAGAATGAATGGTGTGGCGTGGGCATTGTGAATGACGCTATAGTATCGTATCGGCTTATAGATAGCGTGGAGGTCAGATGTGGACGGTGCCCTGCGTCGCTCTCATATAGTTAGATGAATGGTCCTTTTCTTTGATGTCTGTGTGTTCACAATAACCATTGATGTTTAATGTGTAAAGGAAAGGCATCTGGGGCTATAATTTACTTAACATTTACTTCATCAAATTATTATAATAATAATCTATTTAAGTAAAACACATTGTAGTTTCTGTTCCCGGACACGTTTCTGGTGGCACTTGATGAAAGAGACGCCATATTTGTCTTCTGTCGGGCCGTTGTGAATATATATTTCTTTTTTTTGCTTCTCTAGATGAAGAGAGGCTTAATAAGCACCCCCCCTGCAGATATGTTACCGACCTCGGAGGGGGGCAAATCAAACGCGTGGCTGCGGCAGAAGAGCGCTGGCATATATGTTCGACCGCGACTGTTTTCGCCTTACGTAGAAGAGGCCAAGGTAAACTGAACTAGAATCGTGTCGTTTACGGGTAGGGAGGCATCCCATGAACGCTGTGTAAATTGGCACTCAAAATGAGGCCAACGACACAAGGATTCAGGGGTTTACCCAGTCCGCCCGTCTGGAAATCATGTATTGAATGAGCTTCTATGTTTAACCCCTTGGCTGCTAAGCCATTTCACACCCTGGTGCTAAGCTAGTTTTCGGCATTTTGGTGCATCTCACGTTTAAATGTGTTTCAAGTACATTTCTTGGGAATAAACTATACAAACCATATATTGTTTTTTTCAGCACACCCAGCAGATTCCAAATATACCATTTTTATATGTGTATGTCTCATTAGGTTTGCAAAATACAACCAAAAATGGGAAAAAAGTGTAATTTTTCACTTCCAACTCAATAAAAACTAGTTCGTAATGTTATTTTTCTAAACTCTAATATCAAAAGCTGTGTTGCTAAATATTTGTAGTAGGTAACCGGTCTAAAATAAACAGACATTGAGAACAGTAGACTGTGTTTTTCTAATATTTTATTGCTAAAAGTTAAATTTATTAGACTATCACAAAATTCATCTTTAAATTTAATGCATGGCTGCGTCAATTAAACAGCTCTAGCTGCCCGGGATGTTAAAATATGCCAACAAAACTATATATTTTTAGAAACTACACCCCCAGCCGCAGCAAATGAGGTCTTATTTGTATTTGTATCACAAATCTGACTTGCACAACAAATAAGTGAATATCACACAAATAAAAATAAAAAATAAATAAAATTAAAAGCGACAAGTTCATTTATGTCTTCCGCACTCCAGGTTTGTCCTAGAAACACATGCAGCCCCTCATTTGATGCGCCAAGGGGTGTAGTTTCTGAAAATATATACTTTATGTATCATAATTTAACTTCCCAGCTGTCTAGAGCTGTCTAATTGCAGCCATCACCCCTAAATGTTTTAAGACAATTTTTTAACAAGATTCTCCAATCTGCCATATCTGAAGTTAAGGTGGTCTAGACATCTGGGAAGTTAAATTAGGGTACATAAAGTACACATTTCAAGAAACTACACCCCTTGGAGCTTCAAATGAGGGGCTACATGTATTTCTAGGACAAAAGTTAAGTTCACAGATAATGATGGAATATGTCGCTTTGGCTAGAAAATATGTTTTTTCTAACCATAGCGACATGTTCATTTGTGTCTTGCGCACTCCAGGTTTGTCCTAGAAACACACGCAGCCCCTCATTTGATGCGTCGAGGGGTGTAGTTTTTGAAAATATGTACTTTTTGTGCCATAATTTAACTTCTTACGTGAGCAGTAATGCCACGTCAAGGCTTCAACCCTAATTACTGACCATTCACACGCTTTTCATATCTCCATTCACTCGCAGAAGCACACACCATACTTTCCATACATTCACTCGCAGAAGCACACACCATTCTTTCCCCTTACAATCCCAAAGAAATGATCGTAAAGGGAGAAAAAAATCACTTTCACAGCAAAAATAAGTTTTGCAGTAAAAATGCAAGGGGCTCCAGGGATGACATGGTTAACTTACGTACTACAGGCTATACGGCTGATTTTTGCAGTTCATCTGGATTTCAAAAATTGCCTTCCTCTACCATTGGCTAAATTTAACCCCATGATCAAAGGGATCATGGGGTTAAAATTTAGTATCGGCCATTTTTAAAAAGGGAATGTGACTTTTTATAGCTGTATGATCACTGTGGTAACATTGGCTACCACAGTGATCATTTAGCTAGAATACTTAAACTTTTTTTTTTTTAAAGTTAAACCAGTTTATGTTTAGATAATTTAATTTGGGGGTCTCTAGGCAATTTTGATCTTTATTTATCTGCCTTTAGAGACCCCCAAATCATTTTTTTTACTTTTTTTGTACATTTTTATTTTTTTTACTTAATATTTTTTATTCTTTTTTTACAAGCAGTATACCGTTGGAAAGGTGAGGCGATTACCTTTCCAACGGTATATGTTGGGGGTCTGTAGCTGCTTAGATGCCTGAGATACAGGCATCTAAGCAGCATGCCCCCATGCCGCTTTAACTGACAATTGTCAGTTGTAAATAAAGTTGCGCGGTGACGTCATCGCGTCATTACGCGCGACGTCACCGGCCGGATCGGGTGGTCCCAGTGATGCCCTTCAAAATGAGGGGCAGATCGCCGGGGTAGGTGGTGATGGGGGTCCACAGACCCCCATCAAGGTAGGAGAGTGCTAGCGACGGCATGGTGCCGTCGTTAGCACCTGACTGGGACTGCTAGCGACGGCACCATGCCGTCGTTAGCAGTCAAGGGGTTAATGTTTGAGATTTTCTCCATTAGAGTGCGAGCCTTTAAGCTGTGTTACCAGCGCATTGCACGCCTAGCTTTCTTGTTCCATGAAGGGTGATTGTGAGTTAATTGCCCTTCGCTGTCATTCCAGTCGATGCTCGATGAGATGATGGTGGAGCAGACCGACCTGGTTCGATTGAGGATGGTCCGGATGTCCAACGTCCCGGACACGCTCTATATGGTTAACAATGCGGTACCCCAGTGCTGTCACATGATTAACCACCAGCAAATGAGCAGCAGCCAGGCCAGCCCTCCTACTGTGGTAGCAAATGAGGTGCCAGGTAACTTACTTTAAACACTTGATTATTGCTTAAACAGATTGCCCTGAAACCCCATTTTCTGTGCTCTGTATTTCTGTTTGTGGGTTAATTGCAGTTTGCAGACAGATTTTCAAATCAAATCCGCGCCATAAGTTGGCTGCAGCATGTAACGTGCCGGTAAATGACAAACCTAAGACTGAAATTCTGCCTCGGTGTAAGTGCTGAAATGGCAACACAATCCTCAAATGATGAAAGGGTTAAAAAGGGTTTCATCTTTATTACAGTATTGGGGATTAGTGCGTCTGCAGTTCCATGGACTTCGTGTTGATCCAGTTGTTTATTTGCCGCGGTGTAGGTTCGCCCGTGATATCGGACGTCGTAAAAATCTCTGCGGTTCTGTTTTTTGTCCCCAGTTCCTCCGCTTGGTGTCGTGAAGGACATGATCCGGCGCCTCCAGGAGCTGCGTCACACCGAGCAGGTGCAGCGCGCGTACGCCTTAAACTGCGGGGAGGGCGCAACCGTCAGCTACGAGATCCAGATCCGGGTTCTGAGAGAATTCAGTCTTTCGGACTCTGCGGCAGAACTGTTACAGGTAGAGCCGCTTCACCCTATAAAATATCAAATGCTACATAAATACGGCGCACTTGGGCCTTGCCTTTCCCTTTCCTAGCAGACTTGGCCGCTTACGTTAATGCCGGCCCGTCGCTGTAACACGGCTGCGGAGCTACGGAAATGTATTCAGGCACAATATATTCTGCTGGGAAACGGATCAATGAAATTATATTTCTTTAAGTTTTTATCTGGCACAAAATACTTTCAGAATGTTAAGGTTTTTGTCTCGGTGCCCACAGCATACAGACTATAAAATATTTAATTTACTCGTTTGGTAGCGTTTGTAATGGTCTAACGGTGACACTTCAATACAAAGTGTCTCATACATAGAATCGGGCAGTTTTTCCCTTTTTCTCTTATTTTAAAATGTTTGCCAGCGTGTATTTTTTTGTTTTATTTTAATGTTAACACGACTCAAACCACTGTTTCTTATTATTACCTTTTTAGAATCCCCACAAGTTCTTCCCTGATGAGCGATTTGGGGATGAAAGTCCGCTTCTAGCAGTGCGACAGCCTGGGCGATGTCGCGTAAACAGCACGCCTGCTCCTGAAACCATGTTTACGGACATAGACTCTTACGTGGCCTTCCATCCGCCGTTACCCCCTCCGCCCCCCCTACCACCCCCCGGTGACCCCGATACACAATCAGTTTAAAGTTAGCTGGAAACACAGGGTGCCCAGCCAGCATCCGTCCCGCTCCTTTTCATACCCTTGCAATCATTCCCTCTTCCACTCCAGGACGGTCCCCAAAGCTACACCGCTTGCCTACTTACCTGGTGTAAAAGCAGCACCGCCTGATTGCACTAACAATACCGGACTCGGGAGGCAAACTGTAGCAGCGGCAGCAGCGGCCATGGCTGCTGAACAGCAAGCGGTAAGATATCGCGTGACCATTAATATAGCTGCAGATATATATCTGTTGTACATTAAAGAGGTTAAAAAAAAGCTAGCATTTAAACAGATGGTTGCTATAAGCATGTAACATCGCCTTAAAATATTAGAATTCTCCACAAATTGGTAAAATCGGTACAGCTACCTTAAAAAAAAAACAAAAAAACCCCCCCAAAACCCTAGAAATGATGTGTGGTTAATCCTACAAATTGCTTTAGAATTGGAGAACCTCGTGGTATTGAATCACAACATGCAATTCTCTAAATATTTTTTCTTGAAAGATGTAAATTTTTAGTATTAAGCCCCTGTGTGCGGAGGACTCTCCCAGAGTCAGAAAGTAACCTTTTTGTATGATCTTCCCTTTGTTGCTAGTGCGGCGAGCCCGTTCTGAATGAGTTCATGCCGGATATCGCCATGGGGGTATCTACGATGTCCTTAAAGGAGAGGAGGCTTCCCGAATTAACAATCGATGCGCAGATCGGCCACCAAGTGTCTGACATGATGCCTGGTCCTCCCCAGCACCTCTCCTGCATGCCGAGCAGGCACATGCCGAGCTCCCGCAAGAAACAGATTGTTGAGCAAAAGATGGAGACGAGAGAGAGCCAGCCGGAGTACCCCAACTTCTATGACTTTTCAAACTCTGCGTGTAGGCCGTCGACCCCGGTCCAAAGTAGACATTCTCCGTTGGCCTCGCAGGGTCTGTATTTTGGCCCCGATTTGTACAGCCACAGCAAGCCACCTCCCAACACGTTAAAGTCTGTTTACCTGTCAAACCAGATCTCGCCTAAGAAACAGGAGGATGGGAGGAGAGAGTATCTGTTTCCCCAAGAGGGTCATCCTCACAGACAAAAGCCTGAACCGCTACACCTCGATGTCTTAGAGCAGCCTCCTCAACGCTTGGACCTGGCCCTGGCTGCGCAGGAGAACGGCGGCCACGGCACTCATCACGGCCGGGGCAGATCCAAAATGGAAACGGACCTGACCTACGGCCTGACGCCTGCCAGACCCTCGTATTCTGCCTACGGCTCCGACGTGCAGGACGAGCGATCCTTCCGGAGAATTGTTGACGGCGATTTGCTGGATCGCAACGCACAAAGAAGCATGGAGCTGGAACGGGAGGAGACGGCGGGCAGGGAGAGGAGGTCTCCGAACAAATCGGACTTTCTTTACAAAAAATCCGCTCTTTAGATATAACCTCTCGACATTCTCTCTGTGCCTCTAACTCGATCGATACGTCTCTTACAAATCGGCGTGCGCAGCCTCATTGCCGGGGGGCGCCCGCTCTTCAGAACGTCTTTCCTGAATTTGTTCTCTTTTTTTTTTTCGTTCCGTGCTGAATCAGAAGCCGCACGCTTCTTTTTTTTGTGCTGCTTTTGATGATTTTTCCTTTTTTTTTTTTTTTATCCTTTCTGTATATATTTTTTTGTGTGGTTTTTCTTCTAAGAAAAAAAATGAGCTTGCACTTTTTCTCTCCTAATTTCAGATTTTGCTTTGCGTCCCTGAATAATTTCTTGCTTTTGTTCTTACCCCGTAGATCTGTTTGCGTCATATTACGATATTCGGTGGGGTAAATGTGATGAATGGAAGCTTCTTGGAAGATGTTTAATGTCATTTTTTTTAGAGAAATCCAAAGAGCACCTTGGCAAATTACTCTGTTACAGTCTTTTCAGCACCGTGATTGTTCGAAGGGTTAACTCGCGGTTTGCACACGATCTGATGACTTTATCATCGTCGTGGTGTACGGTCGCCGTCCACTTCTTCTATTCCAGTCCTAAACGTTGCGGTGAGATTCTAGAACTCGTTGAATGCGTTCTGTGTAATCTAGGGCTCTATCTATACGAACGAGACTAAGAAAGCTTCGTACATTTAAGGGGCAAATCTATGAATTTCTTGTTTTTGAAAAATTTCATTAGTTGCTTAGCATGGTTAAGCTTTAAAGAGGAGCTGCCACGTTCCAGGTTATCAATGTCCCATTTCTTCTAATATATAATATAGATTTTTCACTTATTTATAGATTCAAGAACTACCAGCACTGCATATGGAAACCCCGTATTACTTGTGCATTAGTGTTCCAACGCCCCTTTATCACTCCCATCACTCCTGTGTCCCAACGCCACTTTATCACTCCCATCACTCCTGTGTTCCAATGACCCTTTATC
>VKOC01000008.1:19590170-19609624 GCA_009364415.1 Spea multiplicata
TACAAGCATAAGATTATAAAATATTATTGCACATTTATCACCCTCCCTGCTTTGCAATCATACTAACGGATTTTGGTGCTCAGGGTCTCGGGCAGCGAGAGGGCTCTCTTGGATTCTCCGGGTCCCTTGACGCTGTCCCGCAGGGAACGGACACTTTTCTGCCGGTTCCGGGCAAATCGAGCCCTTTTGATCTTCCACAAGGCTGCATCACTGAGGTTGGCTACGTTGGTCCTCACGGCAGTGATGGCTAAATGCGAACAAAAAACAACTCAAAGGGATCGGGACAAAAAGACTGATGTATGTATGAAACTATGGAAGACTTGAAGCTTTGTTTAATCTCCTGAAATCTGGACATAGCACTATAGGAGATAATGTACCAAAATGACAATTAATCTTCAGTAAAAAAAAACAAAACAGAATGCCCAAAAACCCAATGAGTGACTGGGTCCTTCCTTTATGCGAGAAGACATCACCCATGTCAGCTCATCAGTCTAATTTTTTTAAGAACAATTTACACCCCATTTTGATCACCCCAAGGTTCCCTCTTTCACCCAAAGTTAATTAGCGTTCCATGGTGGCATAAGTGAAAGAATGAGAGATGGAAAGGGCTATGAAGTCACATCTTTTGCCAGAGATATTTTTATTTTATACACGGAGGAATGTGGAGATTTTGAATGTGCGTATCCAGTGACCCTTAGAACCTTAGCAGCTCTGAAATATAGCTCTATGGCTTTCAAACATTTTGTGCAGAGAAACTTTTGTGGATAATTTTAAGGTTCCCTTACTTGTTGGGAATGGGAATTCCTTGTTGCAGTCCAAGTGAAGCTGAGCCTCAAGGGATAGCGTATCAAATCTATTCACGAAAAACTCCCAGCTCAGAGCCGGTATGTCCTGCTTTAGAAAGTGGAGTAGAAGAAGCTTGCTGAGGATGGTTGGTCTGTCTTTCACCACCGTGTCGAACTGGAAGTCAAGGCAGAGGCATAATCCCTGCAGGAGGAAGACGTGAGGACGATGAGACGGGGAACATCGAATATCATTCCCTCACAAAGACCAGTAACGGGAACTACAGTATCTCTCAGAGTCCACGGGCCCCTAATTTATTCTCCGCTGTGGACAAACCTCCCTTTTATTTAAAAATCTCAATTCCCAAAGTGGCTTTATCAACACGACAAGGTTGTACCTGCAACGCAGGCCTCTTGATGGTGTCTAGTAACAGCCCAGCTCTGGTGGCTACGGCGGGGTTCACGTCTTCCACGGCGGTCAGAAAGCAGCAGAACGCGTGAGCCAAAGAATACTTCAATAAATGATTCTTAGTGACGGAATGAATGTCCAGGAATCGGCACAGAACGGCAACTTTTTCCACTGAAATAACAAAATACGAACAAGAGCCCTGATGCAACAACAGGGATATAAATTCGGAAAGGTCTTGGTTTTTCTGCTGATGTCTAGACTCTGACACCTACTGAATCCCATTCCAAATCCAATAAACTAGAATCCATCTACACACTACTGATCTCCTACACTTAATCCCGTTCTCTAACCTTCCTCCAAGAGCAGGATCCTCGGCTGGTTTACATGAAATATCTCCAAAATGTATAATTCCAGTTTTGACCTATACCATTCACAACACATTCTGGAGTGTATCAGCTCAGTACATACCTGCTTCAAACCTCATCTTCCAGTCCTTGCTGTTAAAGTTCGTGTTGATAATTGTCCAAAAGATGTCAGCGCCGTATGGCAGAGACAGGGCATGGAGGAGAAGAGGGACCGCCAGGGACGAAAGCTGCGAGAACTCAGATTTCAAGACTCGCCACAGGCTAGGAAGAGATAGAGCATTCTCTTAAGAGCTTAGTAAATATCATTTTCATACTGATCACACTGAGAATAAGCATGCGCTATCCTAATACACCACAAAAAGCCATTAACAAGGTCTATACTAACTAAGCAGTGCTCTGCCAAGCTTCCAGCACCTTCGCAAAACATTAGCAAATGCAGCACTTTAAATACAGCTGATCATACGAACGACTCTCAGAAAAACATGTTACAAAGAAACCACTATAAAACAATCCAAAGCCAAAGATACAAGATCAGTTTTTTATTCTTATTATATTATTATAATGTTGTGGATGTAAACAGCTACTAATTTTCATATTGTAACCTTAATTTTATGGTATTTGTTATTCAGCTACAATGTCTAATATTAAAGTTTAATGAGCTCTGCCTGGATTCCCTGTTGCCTTTTGCGCACAGCTTGTAAAGATTTGAGGGCGCCTGCACTGTACCCCAGGAAACCTTTTGCACCCATGTTTCCTGAAATGTCACATGCCGCATGACATCATAAGCATTGTGCAAGCAACAGAGAATTTAGTTTCTGCAAGGCAATGGGTGAAACTTCCCGCCTGGCTCTACCTAGGGGCCAGTACCTGGAAATAAGCATGTGCTCCTGGATATAGGCTAAGAACGGCAGATGATCTTTCTTGGCGATGTACAAACACTCGCCGTGCAGACAGAGGATCTTCAAACAATTGAGCATGTTAAACAGGATGTCGGGTTCATCAAACTTTGCCATTTCCTGTAATAAATGTAATGTTTATAATTAATACAAAGAAAAACGCAAATGTAGAATAAACATTAGTAACTTTGAATGATAGGTGTAGTTAAACCTTCATGTAATATGCTGGACATGCTAACCTAGACTGTAAACTCTATGGGACAGAGACCTTGTTTCCTAATCTACTCATACTTATTGCACCCCAATCCCAATGTCTGTAGACCACTGTGCTTCTTATAGGTGCGGTTATGGCACTCTATCGCTATTATACCTTAAATTGTAAAGAGCTGAGTACATCAGTTAGCAAGCAGTAGAGGGTAATACAGTGAGGGCAATAAACATGCGCGGGATAGACATCCGGCTCCTCCCTTACAAAAAAATAACTGCAGTTTTTCTGAAGTAATACTGCTATTTTTTGGACATGAAAAAACTGCGATACTGCACTTTTACTGCAGTATTACTGCACATTTACTGCAGTTTTACTGCATTTGTACTTCATTGTACTGCAGTTGTACTGCAGTTATTTTTGTACGGAAGTACAAATGCAATAAAGCTACAGTACATTGAAGTAAAACTGTAGGTTTGCAATATAAAAAAAAATGTGCAGTAAAACTGCAGTAAAAGTGCAGTATCGCAGTTTTTTCATGTCCAAAAAATAGCAGTATTACTTCAGAAAAACTGCAGTTATTTTTTGTAAGGGCTGAATCTAAGACGAGACCGACGACTGATTAAGGTTTGAGTCTTTACAGCGGGAGAAGCGGCCGACTAGACGGGGGCCGAATGGGGGCCGTTCTGGTTTGTAAAGTTCCCTACATGATCTATTGAGCCGACCCAGAATCACCCAATACATACATAATGTTTCTTGCATCTCTACAGGTGGCCTGTTAAGGGTTAAATCTGTACCTGAAGAATGGTGTAAATCAGTTTTAGAGTCACGGGAAGCTGCTGGTGACAGAATTTTTGATCTGTGTCATTTTTGATTGCTACGAAAAAAGAAAATCAATATTATTACAACAGAATAGACGATAATCAATTACTGCTACATAATAAAGTTGAATGAGTCACAACAATTAATTCCCATCTATCACAAACTGTTCATGTAATAAAAAATGGGGTAAAAAAAACCCAATTGGAACAATAATTTTGCTCCAAATAGAAAAAGAAAATCCTGCATGAAGAATTGTGGAGTCGTAGTTGAAGTTAATACCTTGCTTTGGGCCATCATATAATCATAGATAGGTATGGAAACATTTGAGACCTCAGAGGTCTCTTCTGAAGGAAGGAATCACAGAGGTCTTGCTATAGCCCTGTATAGGGAACTGGAAAATGTTCTAGCGTTGGCCAACTGTGTTTTAGTATCTAAGAGTGATTAGTAGAAGACACTTGTGTTTCTGGTTCATATAGGAGATCGGAAAACGTATTTGAGTTGGCCGATTGTGTGGAGACCAAAGAACATACTTGTGTTTGCATTTAGCAGATCAGAAATGTTCCCAATAGCGGCTAGGAGAACATAATGGTGTTTTGTTGGCAGTGTTTTATCTGTTTTGGCAAGCAGAAAACGCACTTGAGTTGGCCAATTATGTAGCGTCTAAAAGGAGACCAGAGAATGTACTTGAGTTTGCCGGTTGTCCTGTGCTTGCATATAGAAGATAAAGAAAAGGTTCTTATGTCCCTTGCAGTGGCTAGAAGAACATAACCGTGTTTGTTGGCAGTGTTTGCGTGACCAGATAACATACTTGTGTTTTCTGGTTGTGCCGTGTGGTTTCTTGGATTCCCGTTCTTGCTTGATGGATTCTCCTCCTCTTCTCCTCCGATGATAAACTCCGCTCTGGAGAGCAGAAGACTTTCCTCCAAACTGTCTGTTGGCTCCTAGAAGACAATCACTATTAAGTTGTGAGGTTCTATTTCCAAAGTTTGTAGCTATACAGAGTTATACCTGGGGTTATGATCCCTGCATTAAACTCAACATTCTTTTCTACTTATCTTTGTCGATAGATTGTAAATCTGAAAATCCCCAACTGGAGTGAAATACCGGCTGAGCCTGTATGGATTCGCTAAATACCCTGTCTCATAAGTGATATATGTGCTGATATGAGTGTTATGCAGCGCGCTCTCATTCTTTATCGGCAGTTCCATCAATTTCTCTGGCTAATATAAGGGCAATTTGTCACTCTGATGGAAAATTGCTGAAACACCAGAAACACAACATCTAGTCTATCAGCTGAAACGAAAATCGATCAATCACATTCATCTTCGTAACGGACACTGCACGAGATCCGACAAGGCGACTGCATTAACAATCCTGCTGAGATGTTGTTATGTAAGTTGGAATATCCCTAGAAAAAAAACAGATGCACCTCGTTTTTCAAAATGACAGCACATAGGAGGAGGACCTGAAAAAAGCTGATTTATGAAGGGCAAGCGTTAGGATTTCTCCGGCTGATGCTGAAGATATACGTTTTTGGGGCAGGATATTTTTGGGGCAGAGGATTTTGGGGCAGTGGATATTTTCGGGGCAGAGGATAGTGAGTGTTGTCATACGGACTCTGTCCTGGGAGCTAGAGGGGTATACAACAGTTCATTAAATGAACATCTGGCTGGGCTTCCATATCACTCCGTGACCATTTGTGTTCCAGCGGCAAAACAGAAAGCACTTTTAAATCGATCGCTGCAGCTTTCTGTCAAATCATCTAGTAGAGCTACTCAACAGCCAGCTCCCATGACTCTCATCCGTGTATCGGGGTTCCTGTATCTCAACAGCAACTAGGGAGCCACTTATTGGCCAGAATCTGAAGATGAAAATAGTAGCCGTGAATTCAAACTTCCAGCGCTGCCAAACAACTTATCCTATTAAAATTATTTTTTCCTACAAAAGCATACTTTGTTACTTACTTTGACCGTGTGGCAGAACGAACCCTTTATCAGCGTTAGAATGCGTAGGACCCTCTCTGTTATAGTTGCTAATAATATGCCTTTGGGGGCCTTTAAATGGCTTCTCTGTAGCCCTTGGGAGTAGGTGGTGTGTGACCACCATCTATAGTAAATGTAACGGATAACCTGCATGTTATTGCCCCCCCCCATTGTATTGCGGCTGTGTGTTACGGTGAGCGTACCACCAGCCTGATCTCCACCTTCGGCGCCAGCCTCTCGAGAAGCTCACAAGCCATCTGATAGCAAAGGATGCTGGACTGGCAGAGGCTGCACTCCACGGCTTTCTCATCCTTCTGGCACGTGTGAGAGCCGCCCCAGGGGGCCTGGAACACGTTGTTTATAATGGAGATAACGTCCTTAGACAGGCTGTTTTCTAACCCCATCGTGATTCCGTCATCCTGCAGCTCCATCTGCACCAGACAAGATAAAAAGCACATCCATTTCCTCTAAACTCAGGGGTAACATAAAGTCACTTGACCTATACATTAGTTCCTTCTGTGTTTCTACCCATGTACAGCATCCTAAACATTTTCATAGATCTGAGCAAAAAATGTAGGGTTTTTTTGTGGAAAAACAACTGAAAATAAACATCCAACTTCACTGGAATTCTGTGTATTATTTATCTATGAATTTTATCAAAATTATTTGAAATACTATTCTCATTTGGGACTCCTCTAGCATTTATCCCACATAAAATCATTATTTAGTATTTTTAGAATTGTGAGAATGTATCATTGTTTTTTCACAATTTATCAAAAATGATCGTTATCTGAAATTCTCATTTCCCTTTCTGGTTTTGATTTACCTGCTTCAGAATGAGGTCAAACATGAGTATGAAGCAATTCAGATTCATTTCATCATCATCGCAGTCAAAATCAATGGTTCTTCCAGCTGGGGGTCCGTAATTCTTAAAGGGGCTCCGGAATGGACTCCTCATGGGGCTCCGGAAGGGACTGTGGAATGGACTGGGGAAAGGGCTGAGCATACTGTGCTGGATCCTGCGTCCCGGGTCAGAGGCGATACTGCCCTATTAGGAATACAAACCAAGAGGCCAATGATAAATCCCTGAATATGACCATTTAGCAACGGGATTAGATCCCCAGCCCATGATCCATCTCCATTAGTATAAACATCATTTTTACACGGAATATGCTAAATTCTGTAAAACTGTCAATGTCAAAAACTTAAAAAAGAGAAGATAACATGGTCCTAAAGTTGCCTTATTGGTTTGGCGTGCTGAGAACATAATCTAAAGTGTTTTTTTAGAAGGTCCACCATAGAACGTGGAGAGAGGGACGTCCAACATAGTACATGGGAAAGAGAATTCCAATAGAAGCCATTGAGAGAGAACATTCTATCAAGGAGAACGGACACGGAGAACATAATATGAAAGAAAGCGTATTCCAAAAGAGAAGAGGGACCTAGAACATGGAGAGGATTCAGGCATAGAACGTGGAGAGGATTCAGGCATAGAACATAGAGAGGATTCAGGCATTGAACGTGGAGAGGATTCAGGCACAGAACGTGGAGAGGATTCAGGCATAGAACATGGAGAGGATTCAAGGGGCAGTAACGTGAAGATTCAGCACAGAACGGGAGAGGATCAGCATTAAACATGAGAGATTCATCAGTAGAACGTGGAAGAGGATCAGCATAGAACATGAGAAATCAGGCCATATAACATAGAGAGGATCAGGCATAGAACGTGGAGAGATGTCAGCAAGTATTTAAACATGAGAGGATCAGCATTATTTCGAATCATAGAGAGGATTTCAGGCATTAGAACTGTGATAGATTCAGGCATAGAACGTGGAGAGATTCAGCATTTATAACGTGGAGAGTTGGAGAGGATTCAGCATTAAACATAAGAGATTCAGCATTATAACGTGGATAGATCAGCAGTAGAACTGAGAGATTCAACATTAGAACATAGAGAGGATTCAGCATAGTAACCATGAGAGGATTCAGGCATAGAACATGAGAGATTCAGCATAGACATGGAGATATTCAGCATATGATCGTGTGAGAGGATTCAGCATAGAACATAAGAGGATTCAGGCATGTAAACATGGAGAGATCAGCATAGCACGTTAGAAGATTCAGCATATAGAACGGGAGAAAGGATTTCAGGCATAGAACATGGAGGGAGCAGTCAAAACATAGATGAGGATTCAGGCATATAGAACTTGGAGAGGATTCAGGCATAGAACGTGGAGAGGATTCAGGCATAGAATGTGGAGAGAATGACTTCTAGAACAGAATAAGGAGAGATTAAAACTTCCAAGAAAGAAAGGTTGTAGTTTTTACCCTGTGTCCAGGAATATTTCCTCCGAGCTCCGAGACTCTCACTTTTTTCTGGTTGGCCAATTCTTTCACTGAGTTAACTCCATCAGAAAACATACTAATTAGCAACTGTAAGGGGACCACAATGTCTAATTCAGACAACACCTATGGAGAGGGAGAGGGATGAGAAGTTTTATTATTAAAAAAAAAAACTCCCTTTTCACTGTCCGATTATCACCAAAGATACATATTTACGATGAGATGTTGTATTGTTCAGTCATACACATGGGTCAGTTCTATGACGGCTGTACCAAAGCCCAAAATATGAATACGACAACTAAAAAAGAATTCCAGGGGAGATCCGAAAGGGTGAACCCTAAGAATATTCTACTGCATATCAACATGAAACATTCAGCTCCCATCACTCACATGAAGCCACAGCAGAGCTTGCTCCTGGACAGAAGACGGGTATCCCGTGAATCGACAACTAATGAAACTAAACATTTCTTCCATGGAAAAGGGCAGAGGGCATAGCTCAATGTCAAACATTTTGCTGAAAAAAAAGCAAGAAAGAAATGTTTTAGAAGAAAAAATGTTTTTGTAATAACTTATCTACTAAGCACAATTTAAACCTAACATTGATATACACATAATATGAATTGTCTTTCATTTAATGTGAAATTAGATGAAGGTTGGCCTAACGTGGCAGCTGCTTGTTGGGGAAACCCCCACCATGTTCTCCCCCATCGTATCGAGGCATGGAAAACCTACATTTGGCCCTAAATACAAATGAACGTTTCCACCGACCTGAGAACTTCTCGGAATTCTTTCAGCTGGTTATCGGGCACTTCGGTTCTGATCGATTCCAGCCATTCTGGCATAATGCACTCCCAAACGGGCTGGTTTATGACGTTATATGGGATAAGGCAGAGGATCCGGTTTAGACCTTCTTTAAGCTGGGTCACCGTGCTGCAGGACTTGTCCCAATAACCCCCAACCTGAAGGCATCGTCAGGAGATCACAAATAAACCATTATATGTCAGAAGTCATGTGAATTCCCCAACACATATGTCCTGACTTTTATATAAAGTAAATATAAAAATACATCTAGATATCAAAGAGATTGTGATTTTACCCTGGCAAATTCCATTGGTTTGGGGAGCAGGCACATCACCATAACATCGAACCGGATGTCACACACAGTCTTCAGCCATTTGGTGACAAACTGGGGCTTGAGTTTCTCCACCAGGCTTCCGACTTCGTCGTCCATCATGTACGCTGTAGAATGGAACCACTGGAACACCATACTGACCAGCCTCGCCAGGCTTTCGGTGGGGGTATTTTCACTAGGGGTGCAGAGACTCACCTGTTACATGGAGGGAAAAAACCAATACAAAAAAAAAAAAAACATTCATCCGATCTCTACCAAGCTAAGACGAAGCTGCACGGCATAAGACATTCATCCAGAATCTATTCAACCAAGATAAAACCACAGATTCATCGTAAGAGATTCATCGGATATCTACCAAACTGAGACAAAACTAGAAGCAGCAAGACATTAAATCGATGTCTACCCAACCAATAGAAAACTATTAAAAACATCTATACAAGGTCTACAAGGCTCTCGATGCTGAAAGATATTCATCCATACCAAAAACCAGATGCCGAATTGACTCAAGAGGCGCTGGTCGTGTTTGTCGTCGTCCTTGTTGTCGAAGTCAGTGTTGTCCAATGAATGGTGCGACGAAGAAAGCCCCATCTGTCGCCGGCGGTTCATTTCATGCTCTCTCTGCTCGGCGTGATATTCAGCTTCTTTCAGCAAGCTGAAAGCGGCAATTGTACGATATTTACAAAAAGATCCAAAACCGAATCCCAGCTAATCAGACTCGTACTCATATTCTCAAACCTAAATCTGTTTACCAGGTGTATCCTGGGGCCACAACACATGTGTCGCAAATGGTACATGTACCCCAGGCTGGGGAACCTCTTTTTAAAAACACAAACGACTTTTCATACGAAACCCCCCAATGAATAGCTTCCGTTACACATTGTTAACACCGTTTAGGTGACTAAGCCCCACTACCCCATGTTATTACCTAATTACTGCCTCCACGGCGCACACCAGCTCCTCTGCCCCACATTCCCGAGTGTTTATGGGGGGTGGAGAGGTCTGAAAAAGATGAGTCTCTGCCGCAGCCGCTGCCCCAACCTCATTACTGTGATGGTACGAATGGCATCTTTTACAGTACCGGACCGGTCGGTTTCCATGGCGACCACAACATCCAGCTGAGAAGCAGGTGACGACGGCTCTCCTTACATGGGAGCTGCAGTTCTGGGGAAAAAAAGTGACTAAATGTTACTTGAACAGTTATACCCCCCATAAAATGTGAGTGGCGTGTTCCCAGCATCAGGGAGCTTTTTGATTGGCTCAATTTATATTTAGTTGAGAATAAGCCCCTTTTAGGTGCAGCATAATAATACACATCGAGCATTAGAGGAAGGAGGAATAATAAGGATTGGTCGCATGTATTATGCTAATGAGAAGCATGGCAATGATAAATCGTCTGTGTAGCTGCTACATCCTAATTATTTGCAGGCCCCACCCACTGCTAATGGCTCCACCCACTAGGATCCTTTAGCGCACATTGTGAAAAGATTACTGGTGAAATCTGGACGAATTATTTGAAGCATAATTGTTGGGGGTTCGACGCGGGTTGGCATTGAGGATAGCACATGATCGCAGCATATGGCTCTATGACATAAAAATGGCAAATGACCACAGATCACAGGCACGGCACATCATGAATGGTGACAACATTCACGGCACACGGCGGTGCCGGTCTTACCTTTTTCTGACAAATGGCTGAAATTTCAGCTGCGTGAGATACGTACATAAAATTTAATGAGGAGATCCGTTCCAATAGACCAAAAGCAACAAAACACGATACCCAATAAAGTTGTTTTATGTCAACATTTAACAGCAAACATTTTAATTGTGGAACGGAGGCCATAGAGACTTAAGTATCGTGAGAAGAAGCATTTTAGTAACCCAGACACACTTTGAGGAAAAGGATCTTAAAAAATATGAAACCTCATCTCAACTAAAATAAAAACTGAACATCATTGAATTGAAAAATAAGCAGTGACACACATAAATTCCCTATAAACTATTCATTTCATGGGGTTCTTCCATACGTAAAGAGAAGAGGGTTAATTAACCTCACATGGGGTTAATTCAATGAACAATTCCAGTGGAACATATGAGACACTTTGCTGACACCTTGTGGCCACTTGTGGTAACTGAATTTTTCACACTCCACAGGAGTTTATCAGAAAACACAATTTTTTTTTATTTCTGGTTATGGAAAGAAAGCCAACAGTGTTTGAAATCAAGATTTTTTAGTAACTGGATCCATGAGATACATGTTGGCTTTAATGTACAATTGAAAGATTTAATCTTTTGAGGACCATTATAGGTCCAACAGACGTTCGGGAATACATTTTTCTAAAACAGGGTCCCTATTTTGGAGGAATTATCTGGAGTCTCAAAGAATACCGTGATGGCGATGAATACAATTCTGGTGCCCATGATGAGTTATTACGACACAAACTGCTAAATAACATGTCTTACAGAATCGATTTATAGCACCCTAGGAAAAACAGGATGGTGATTTGAAATATTGCGTTGATTCAAATATGAGAGCTGATTTTTTTAACAGATGCACATTTTAGTACACCTATTATAAGACGTACCTTGAGGTAATAGAACGTCAATTAGCCATTCGCTGTGGTCCCTGGAGCAAAAAAAAAGTGTTCAGATGAGAATGCCACACGCATCAAAGCAATTTGGGCTAAAAAGTGCTTTTTGTGAAACCAAGAGAAAGCTCCCACAATGAGACGCATATAAAACCAGGACACTGACGGACGCCCACTGGCACAGAAACCTAGAACCTGTCGGTAGATCGGCCCATCTGGCCCCCGTCTAGTCTGCCTGTTTTTCCTGCTGTAAAGACTAAATTGTTGATCCCAACTTCGATTCAGGAGCCGTAGGTCTACCCCATGCGTGTTTAAATTAATTCCCTTTGAGTAAAGTAAAACTTCCTTCCGTTCCATCTCAGTCTCTGACCCTCTAGTGTTAGATTCTGGCCTCATGTTGTAACTTTTCTTCTCCTCCTAAAATAAACTTTATGCATTTAAATATGTCTATCGCGTCCCTTATTTTTCTCTTCTCTCCACCAAGCTATACATATGGATGTACAAATACATACATACATGGCTGACTCTTACGTGCACACGGCGACATATATTTCATGAATATATCCATTGACCAACTCACGCACACTCTAATAACTAATCCACATTCCGCCCGTAGAATTCGGACTTACCCGGTAATCCTTTGGCTGCACTCCTCACACAGGTAGAGAGGTGGGGGCTTATCCCCTAAAGCTACAGACAATGAGGCGTCTATGCACATCTGAAATAATTATTATTATTTAGAATTTAAATACTTTCATTTTCCTAATTACAACCCGTGTGCCCCAAATAACGAATGGGAGGGTTTACCTTGACTGCCGGTTTATTGATGGCGTTATGGCATTCAATGTGTTGGCAATGGATGGGATTCCATGCTGGAAAAGAAAGTCGGCACAGGAAATGAATCTCGGATATATTCCGAATAACCACGATGAAAAGAAACAAAAACAATTGGACAAATCTGAAAAGGGAGCTGCTAAATGACATCACAGGGTTTGCCATCAAAAGTGGGTGGCATTAATAGGTCGCCCTATTCTGAGTGGTGTAGGAGGTATTGAAAATTGCATATTTTATTTAAAAAAAAACACAGAGTTTTTTTGTGACCCAAAACCATAACATACCCGTATACTGCAGACCCCTGTATTCACTTATTGCACCCGGTGGTTTTAAATTGGGCCAGTAATGGAACAGCATTTGTACGGCCGGTGGCTTGACTTGAGAAGGCCCGTATGCTATTACATAGAGCAAATCCTAGAGAACGAAATGATACAACCAATTACAACAGCGCGATGGTTCGGTGATACGTGAATGATTGGAGACGTCTGCATAGTCCTAGAGGTTACTTGACTTAACAGTATGTGGCTGATTCTTTTCTGTGTGCTGTTTCCCTATATCCTGCTGTGCGATTTACTAAAAGGGGCTGATCGGATAAATGGTTCTTGAGATTTAATAAAAAAATAAAAGCAATTTTAATCATTTTGGGGGAGAAAACTAGTTTATGCTCTAAATACATTACATGTTAGATGGAAGAGTGGTTGGGAATCGCTGTAAATATTGATTCTTGTGTTGGGAAAAATCATTAGGCAGAATTCACATGAAAAAGTGTAAAGCCAAAAGAGCTCATTGAATGAAGAACAGTTTAAAGTTTTGCTTAAAAAAGGGTAAAATGCTAATCTTACAAAGAATTCTCGTATGTAGTACGGTATTTATAATGTTTTCTATTCAGCAACAAATAAGGTTCTTTACAGTGAGAGCGGTGAATATGCGGAATCCGCTACCTACAGAAACCTCGATAAAGGATATAGTAGATACTTCATCTTTTTAAATGCTGCAGTTTTCCTAGAAAAACTAGGAAGCGAAAACACCAAATAGCAATATATCTTCAGATATTTAATTTTAATTTAACATACCTTCCACACTTCTTGCTTATATTTCATTAAACATTCCAAAAGCTGGCAATGGTATACTGCGAAAAGCACAGAAATCTGTTACTTTCAGACCTGGACGCAACATATTGGGTGGAAAACCAGCGAAACACTCACCGGGATTTGACGTATACTGCATTGCGATCATTAGCATTGAAGAAGCAGACAAATTAACATGCGCAGGAATCCCACCCTCTCTTCTGCTGGAGCCTACTGGAAGAAGGAAACAGATTTCACGCTGCTGTTCCACTTACACAAAACATTAACTGTCATAAAAATAAACCTTTATAGATCTGCCATTTTAATCTTTCCTATGAAGGTGTAATCACTTAAAATCAACACAGCTGTTACAGCTTATTAGGCAGTAGCCTATCAGTATCTGCCTTTCAGTCACATGACAATTATGTGTTCCCAACAAAAAATAAATTAAATCCAAGTAACTGGGAACTAAACGACACTAGGAATGAAGTTTCTAATACTGCATTTATAACGGGTTCAATTCAGCAGGGTAGGTGAAACAGCAGCTTTAAATTCAACTCTATCCACAAATCTGCTAAACAAGAACAGATATGACGACCGCCATAGACCGGAACAGATAATACATACTGTCCGCGGGTCGACGGCCAGAAATTCCGTAACTTACATATAGCCATGGGCAGGAATGACGTGCTCAGATACTCAATGATATCCTTGTGTAGAAATGGAGGAAAAGTGGCCAGAGTTGAAATCATGGTATAGGGTAAAGTGCTGAGTATATCATCACTCAGGAAGGGCAATAAACATGTAGTTGTATAAAATATGGATTGTCCAAGATCTGAAAGGTGAAAAAAGACTATTAAGTGAGATAATCTGCACTATTGTTCTACATAAAGGCACAAATATAAGTAATATTTATTAAAACTACATAGCTGACTGTCCATCCAGTAAAACACCGAAAGGATGAGTCAGATCAGCCTCTTCCCAAGACTCAAACCTCAATCAGTCGTTGGTCTCGTCTTAGATTCAGGAGCCGCATGTCTATCCCATGCGTGTTTAATACCCTCACTGTATTACCCTCTACCACCTCTGCTGGGAGGCTCTTCCACTCATATACCACCCTCTTTGTAAAGTAAAACTTCACTACATTCCATCAGTCACGTGGCATTTAAATGGAAAGTTCTGTCTGTGTATGTTCTCTACCCACAGCTGGGCTGCATGTAACAAAGTCTATCATACAACACGTAACGATGTATGGGCCTGTGGTTTTCCATGGGCTACCTGCTCTTTAATTATGGTTATCAGCCGGACTGCCTGATTACACCTCTGGTTACTGTTTCGTGATAATAGTTGCTCATAAAAAGATCTGAGGATCGCAGCTTAGTTTGTACTATATATATATCAGATGTTTGTTAGGGGTGCAGAAACTGAATGATTTTAATGCACATCTGATCCTCCTAATGAATAAAACAAATAACTGCAGCGTCATGTAAATGTTAACTCCTAACTCCTATGGGGGTCCCTGTTACACAAAACAGCCCCCATGGACTAGGCTGAATGCCTTTGAATATAATCATTCTTTTAGGGGAATTTGGCCCCATTCAGCCCATCTTATCTGCCACTTTTTTTCCTGCTAAAGTAAGGACAATCCTCAAGTAATTTGAATAATTATTCCCAATCACCCCGTAATGGAAGCTCTCGCGTTTGGAAGCTTCAAGACGACAGACGTGAAATAAGGGGTGGGAGTGAATAATTATGGCGTAAGAAATGAGGTTATGACCTCATTATTGGTGCCGAAACACATATATAAACACTTGTGACAGTAAAAATAATGTGATAGGATTCTTACCGTGCTGACCGTGTTGAAGCAAAGGGACTAGATCCAACAGAGACACCAAAGTGACATAAAGCCCTTGATAGTCCAATGATGGGTATTCTGATAACTGAGCATCGCGGCTTTGTTGGCCTCGTTCTGATGGGGAATCTCGCAGAACGCTGTAAAGGAGGGAGCGAGTAACAGTAGGATTGATGGAACTGACCTGTGGTCTTAGAGATGGGGTGAGTGGGAATGGCACAGGAAAAAGACACATGGTCATAGGCACTGTCAAATTGGAGGTCTCTTGATTCTCCTTCTTGCCTGATCGGGACAAAATGCTGTTGAGGGGATAAAGAAAAAAAAAAGACAACAAAACACAAAGAACAGCACATTACATTGAAATGACACTATAAAACAAAGAATAGACCAGATACATCCCACATAAGATGCAATGTCTAGCAAATACATTGTCTACGAATCTACAAGGATCTCTTCACTCTCAGAAATAAGGAAATTGCGATTACTCAACGTTAACTCATTGCATCCCATGTGTTATCTGGGTCATAAGGAGCAAAAATATAAAAGGTGCATGTTTCAGTGCCAAACCCATGCTTCACGGTCACGCAACATCGCCAAAACCCGCATCAATTGCCCAATAAGACCTGATCGCTTTTTAATTTTATATTTTTTTTAGGCTTTTTTTTATTATTTTATTTATTTTTTTATTTTCTTGTTTTTTTTATTTTTTATTTTATTTTAATTTTTTTAGACTTTTTTTTAAAATAATTTTCACAAAAACTCTAAACCTGTAAAATATAGGTCTGGCACTTGCAGAAACATGTTTTAGCTAGTAATAAACATGTGAGTTTATTAAGAGATATCTTTTTTCTTAAAAAACACATGTTTATTGCATCAAAATAATGTCTGTATGTATTTTATGATACTGCTTCATGACAATCCATCAGTATCATCTGACATAATGAAGTTTCAACAGGCACATGGATCAAGAAAAAATAGAATTCTAGAATGTTT
Organism: Spea multiplicata; assembly: GCA_009364415.1. Taxonomy (NCBI): domain Eukaryota; kingdom Metazoa; phylum Chordata; class Amphibia; order Anura; family Pelobatidae; genus Spea; species Spea multiplicata. The sequence continues at coordinate 19,606,438 of VKOC01000008.1, forward strand.
TCTAAGGCTACTTGGAGGAAAGCTTAAAATAATACATCGTGGATGATCTGTAGCATACATGAGCTAATGGTAATGGTAGCTTATGTGCTTTTCGTTTTTTACTTAAGCATTGCCCATGTTTGAGAAGGAAAGCATTGTCTTGGGAATACAAACACTATTTTGTACCTTCATCATATTAAGAATCATCAAACAATATTATTTGGGACCCTTTGCACGCCAGGCAATGTTTATTGAATTGTACCCTGGCGGCAAAGGGTTAAACAGTCTCCGTATATATTTATTTCATCGTTTTTGCAGGAAAGCCCCCGTTTGTAAGGGAAGACTAGAGCGACTAGTTTCATTGCATCGACTAGGGACAAGAAAACAGTTTCTCATTGATGTATCAAATTGTTGGCCAAATTCTCGACCAATTACCTGGCAAATAAACCCAAAATGTATTGGGATAAAATAAAGTTGCAATTTGTAAGAGATTCGGGGTCGTTAACCCTACAACTGCCTCCTCATCTGTAGTCGATGCAATGTAACCGCTTCGCTTTAGGGTAAGAGGGTGATTCCCCGAATACTTTTTATCTATTCGTACAGAATTTCTATACATTTTCTCACTTTCTAAACTCTGTTAGGCTGCCGATTTTTGGTATACAATATCCCGTATCTGTTACTTTCTCTTAATCAATGTCCTTTTCATTATAATCGTGATGTAAGCGGCTTTAAAGGGCCAGTGAAGCACTTTACGCTTATACTTTGAGGCAGGGGTAGGTGTAATAAGTGAATGGGGTAACATGGAATCGGCTCTCATCCCGCACCACACACACCAGCAGACATCCGACACGTCCATAAATCCGCCAGAATCTATCTACAGTGGAATTTAGAAAGCGTGAAAACGCGTTGGATCGCTAAAAATCCATACAAAGGGGTCTTATTCACTAAGTGGGATTTATAATCGAGGCTGATCCCTGAAGCTCTGGACAATAATTTCTGGATAGAAAACCCATCAGGCTGCCTCCTCCATCACTTAAATTAACCTGAGGCTAAAAAGGACTAATTAAAGCTCCCCTGAAATCCCCGTTAAAATCCGTTTACTAACCACTCCATTATAATATGTGAAAAATCTGGATTTAGGTAAATTAGCCCTTAATTAGGTTTAGAAGGGAAAAAAATAAAGATTTGGGAAAAAGATAATAAAAATGTTCTTCATACTATGGAACCTTTCGATAACCTAGAAGAGGAAGATCCATACGGGATCCACGGTTTCTTCCTTTTCTAGCGAGTATCTACCGTCTGTATCGTCATCCTAAAGTCTTAAAAGGGAAAGTTTATCAAGGAATTTCCCCAAATTACCATAGAAACCCAGAACCTGCCGGCAGATCGGCCCCATTCGGCCCCCGTTTAGTCGCCTGTTTCTCCTGCTGTAACGACTTAAACCTTAATCAGTCGTTGGTCTCGTCTTAGATTCAGGAGCCGTATGTCTATCCCATGCATGTTTAATCCCCTCGCTGTATTACCCTCTACCACCTCTGCTGGGAGGCTCTACCATCCTCTCAGTAAAACCAATCATTCACACACTATCCAACACGATTCCCTGCACATTCTGTATGCCGGGCAAGCATTCTCTGATGGAGAGTGCGTATATGAAGACATGAAAATTTGGGTTGGAGAATTATTAACCCCGCTATCCCTTTAACGTAAAACTGTTTAGATAACGGGTTCCTTTCCCATGATGGGATAGCGAGGACAATAGCTTCTTCTACAGGAGCATTGAAAAAGCAGAAATCCCGTCAAGCAAAAAAATAACTAACTAGCCTCAATTTTTTCAGTCTTTGTACGCAAGAAAAACTCGAAATCTCACCTTAACAGCGTCTGCGAGAAGTATTTCAGGGTGTTCGCGATGTCCGTTCCAGACGGTACGGGATAAATGTTATGGAGGACTCGGTTATGATATTCTTGTAGGTATCGAATCTTGGAAGCGACTGTATAAAGTGAAAAAAAACACAGAGAAATAAAGTGCGGCACAGAGAAAATGAAAACCCCCATAATCATATGGATTAGCTGGATTTCTGACCCATTTCAAGTGACCTCACAATTTCTGAATCTTGGTTATTTGGAGAACTGATGTTTTTGGGCAAAGCTACTTTGGTTGTCTTTCATAGAAATACACATTTTTAACCCCTTCCGGACCGGCATTGGCAAACTGCGTCCGCAGTTTTTTTTTTTTATATTTAAATTCCGTGCTCGTGATTCGCTGCCAAATAAAGCGATCACGTGCACGGAATTGAGGGGGGAGTGGCTGCTGTCATCGACAAAGAGCTTTCTAAATCTAGAATTGCGTCTGTGTGTCTAGTTTATTCTCGGGGCTCGCGGTGAATCACGGCTGCCGTAGTTTTGTTCGTTTTCCGAAAGGCATCTGGTAGGTCGTCGGCGGAATTCAAGCCAAAAGCGACGTGTAGGTGACGTGCGCCTGGACCGTGATGTCTCATCGTAGAGACACCGGTGCTGCCTGCGCTCTCATCAGCCATCAGTTAGCAAGGAAACGGGGAATTTGGAGGAAATGTATGAATAACGGGGCTGTTTCTGGGATGTTATTCGCCTGCCTGCAATGTGTATGACAAATAATATGGGGAATAATAATAATCATATTTTTCAATTACCGAATTCTTTTTTTCTCACATTGAAACTTTATCATATGATGCAGATAAGGCCAGGAGCGCAGAGGATTTCTCATAGAAACCAGATTTGTGCATTTGGATTTTGCATTTATTTGTTCGAATGTCCAAAAATGAGGAGAGAGCACCGCATTTTAGATTGAAATTTGTTGTTTTTTTCCCTCTCTCGCCCCCAGCTCTCCTATTGGTCCAACCACTGTCTTTTACACGACTGCTCCAATCCCCTCCCTTTGCTTTTTTTCCCCCCATCCCTACTATGTGATTGGAGGAATGGGGAAAGGAGGCTCCGTCCTTTGCGTAAGTGCCCTGAGGAGAGCTGCAGCAGAGAGAGAAGGATGCCTACGGAAAGGAGACGCGGAAGGAGTTGGGAGTGAGAAGGAAACTATTAATTTCCGAATGTAAAAAAAAACACTAAGGTTTTGTGTAGGGTCGGGGGTGTATAGGGGATATGTTTACAGGGTTTGACCAGGGTCAGATGGGTGAGTAGGGGACTATGTGGTTTGTGTAGGGTCAGAGGGGTGTATAGG
>VKOC01000008.1:19609724-19622855 GCA_009364415.1 Spea multiplicata
TTTTTGGGGCAGTGGATATTTTCGGGGCAGAGGATAGTGAGTGTTGTCATACGGACTCTGTCCTGGGAGCTAGAGGGGTATACAACAGTTCATTAAATGAACATCTGGCTGGGCTTCCATATCACTCCGTGACCATTTGTGTTCCAGCGGCAAAACAGAAAGCACTTTTAAATCGATCGCTGCAGCTTTCTGTCAAATCATCTAGTAGAGCTACTCAACAGCCAGCTCCCATGACTCTCATCCGTGTATCGGGGTTCCTGTATCTCAACAGCAACTAGGGAGCCACTTATTGGCCAGAATCTGAAGATGAAAATAGTAGCCGTGAATTCAAACTTCCAGCGCTGCCAAACAACTTATCCTATTAAAATTATTTTTTCCTACAAAAGCATACTTTGTTACTTACTTTGACCGTGTGGCAGAACGAACCCTTTATCAGCGTTAGAATGCGTAGGACCCTCTCTGTTATAGTTGCTAATAATATGCCTTTGGGGGCCTTTAAATGGCTTCTCTGTAGCCCTTGGGAGTAGGTGGTGTGTGACCACCATCTATAGTAAATGTAACGGATAACCTGCATGTTATTGCCCCCCCCCATTGTATTGCGGCTGTGTGTTACGGTGAGCGTACCACCAGCCTGATCTCCACCTTCGGCGCCAGCCTCTCGAGAAGCTCACAAGCCATCTGATAGCAAAGGATGCTGGACTGGCAGAGGCTGCACTCCACGGCTTTCTCATCCTTCTGGCACGTGTGAGAGCCGCCCCAGGGGGCCTGGAACACGTTGTTTATAATGGAGATAACGTCCTTAGACAGGCTGTTTTCTAACCCCATCGTGATTCCGTCATCCTGCAGCTCCATCTGCACCAGACAAGATAAAAAGCACATCCATTTCCTCTAAACTCAGGGGTAACATAAAGTCACTTGACCTATACATTAGTTCCTTCTGTGTTTCTACCCATGTACAGCATCCTAAACATTTTCATAGATCTGAGCAAAAAATGTAGGGTTTTTTTGTGGAAAAACAACTGAAAATAAACATCCAACTTCACTGGAATTCTGTGTATTATTTATCTATGAATTTTATCAAAATTATTTGAAATACTATTCTCATTTGGGACTCCTCTAGCATTTATCCCACATAAAATCATTATTTAGTATTTTTAGAATTGTGAGAATGTATCATTGTTTTTTCACAATTTATCAAAAATGATCGTTATCTGAAATTCTCATTTCCCTTTCTGGTTTTGATTTACCTGCTTCAGAATGAGGTCAAACATGAGTATGAAGCAATTCAGATTCATTTCATCATCATCGCAGTCAAAATCAATGGTTCTTCCAGCTGGGGGTCCGTAATTCTTAAAGGGGCTCCGGAATGGACTCCTCATGGGGCTCCGGAAGGGACTGTGGAATGGACTGGGGAAAGGGCTGAGCATACTGTGCTGGATCCTGCGTCCCGGGTCAGAGGCGATACTGCCCTATTAGGAATACAAACCAAGAGGCCAATGATAAATCCCTGAATATGACCATTTAGCAACGGGAGAAGATCCCCAGCCCATGATCCAACTCCATTAGTATGAACATCATTTTTACAGGGAATATGCCAAATTCTGTAATTACTATCAATGTCAAAAACTTAAAAAAGAGAAGATAACATCGTCCTAAAGTTGCCTTATTGGTTTGGCCTGCTGAGAACATAACCTAAACATAGAACATGGAGAGAGACGTCCAACATAGTACATGGGAAAGAGAAGAGGGACATAGAGCATGGAGAGGATTCAGGCATAGAACGTGGAGAGAACGACTTCTAGAACAGAATATGGAGAGATTAAAACTTCAAAGAAAGTAGTTTTTACCCTATGTCCAGGAATATTTCCTCCGAGCTCCGAGACTCTCACTTTTTTCTGGTTGGCCAATTCTTTCACTGAGTTAACTCCATCAGAAAACATACTAATTAGCAACTGTAAGGGGACCACAATGTCTAATTCAGACAACACCTATGGAGAGGGAGAGGAATGAGAACTTTTATTATTCAAAAACAACTCCAGATTTAATGCCTCCCTTTTCACTGTCCGATTATCACTAAAGATACATAATTACGATGAGACGGTTGTCATACACACATGGGTCAGGTAAGAAGAATATTCTACTGCATATCAACATGAAACATTCAGCTCTCATCACTCACATGAAGCCACAGCAGAGCTTGCTCCTGGACAGAAGACGGGTATCCCGTGAATCGACAACTAATGAAACTAAACATTTCTTCCATGGAAAAGGGCAGAGGACATAGCTCAATGTCAAACATTTTGCTGAAAAAAAAGCAAGAAAGAAATGTTTTAGAAGAAAAAATGTTTTTGTAATAACTTATCTTCTAAGCACAATTTAAACCTAACATTGATATACACATAATATGAATTGTCAATCATTTAATGTGAAATTAGATGAAGGTTGGCCTAACGTGGCAGCTGCTTGTTGGGGAAACCACCACCATGTTCTCCCCTATCGTATCGAGGCATGGAAAACCTACATTTGGCCCTAAATACAAATGAACGTTTCCACTAACCTGAGAACTTCTCGGAATTCTTTCAGCTGGTTATCGGGCACTTCGGTTCTGATAGATTCCAGCCATTCTGGCATAATGCATTCCCAAACGGGCTGGTTTATGACGTTATATGGGATAAGGCAGAGAATCCTGTTTAGACCTTCTTTAAGCTGGGTCACCGTGCTGCAGGACTTGTCCCAATAACCCCCAACCTGAAGACATTGTCAGGAGATCAGAACACAAATAAACCATTATATGTCAGAAGTCATGTGAATTCCCCAACACATATGTCCTGACTTTTATATTGTGTAAATATAAAAATACATTTTTTATTAATCAAAAACTCTTGTGGGACTTCAAGCAGACTATTAGCCAGTTACGAGGACCCGATAGGAGTATTGTATGGTTTAAATGCACCTGAATCTCATATGATCCTAAATTCAAAGCTAAATAGTAGTTTATTAAGTTGGAAAATCTCATTTGTTTGAGTAATACCTTCATCCCCAGAACATTAATCTAGATATCAAAGAAATTGTGATTTTACCCTGGCAAATTCCATAGGTTTGGGGAGCAGGCACATCACCATAACATCGAACCGGATGTCACACACAGTCTTCAGCCATTTGGTGACAAACTGGGGCTTGAGTTTCTCGACCAGGCTTCCGACTTCATCGTCCATCATGTAAGCTGTAGAATGGAACCACTGGAACACCATACTGACCAGCCTCGCCAGGCTTTCGGTGGGGGTATTTTCACTAGGGGTGCAGAGACTCACCTGTTACATGGAGGGAAAAACCAATACAAAAAAAAAAAAACATTCATCCAATCTCTACCAAACTAAGACAAAGCTGCACGGCATAAGACATTCATCCAGCATCTATTCAGCCAAGATAAAATCACACCTTGTAAGAGATTCATCAAATATCTACCAAACTGAGACAAGACATTAAATCAATGTCTACCCAACCAATAGAAAACTTTTAAAAACATACAAGGTCTACAAGGCTCTCTATGCTGAAAGATATTCATCCATACCAAAAACCAGATGCCGAATTGACTCAAGAGGCGCTGGTCGTGTTTGTCGTCATCCTTGTTGTCGAAGTCAGTGTTGTCTAATGAATGGTGCGATGAAGAAAGACCCATCTGTCGCCTGCGGTTCATTTCATGCTCTCTCTGCTCGGCGTGATATTCAGCTTCTTTCAGCAAGCTGAAAGCGACAATTATATGATATTTACAAAAAGATCCAAAACCGAATCCCAGCTAAGCAGACTCATAATCAGATTTTCAAACCTAAATCTGTTTACCAGGTGTATTCTGGGGCCACAACACATGTGTCGCAAATGGTACATGTACCCCAGGCTGGGGAACCTCTTTTTAAAAACACAAAGGACTTTTCATACGAAACCCTCCAATGAATAGCTTCCGTTACACACTGTTTAGGTGACTAAGCCCCACTACCCCATGTTATTACCTAATTACTGCCTCCACGGCGCACACCAGCTCCTCTGCCCCACATTCCCGAGTGTTTATGGGGGGTGGAGAGGTCTGAAAAAGATGAGTCTCTGCTGCAGCCGCTGCCCCAACCTCATTACTGTGATGGTACGAATGGCATCTTTTACAGTACCGGACCGGTCGGTTTCCATGGCGACCACAACATCCAGCTGAGAAGCATGTGACGACGGCTCTCCTTACATGGGAGCTGCAGTTCTGGGAAAAAAGTGACTAAATGTTACTTGAACAGTTATACCCCCCCATAAGATGTGAGTGGTGTGTTCCCAGCATCAGGGAGCTTTTGATTGGCTCAATTGATGTTTATTTGAGCCCCTTTTAAGTGCAACATAATAATAAACATCAAGCATTAGAGGAAGGAGGAATAATAAGGATTGGTCGCATGTATTATGCTAATGAGAAGCATGGCAATGATAAATCTTCTGTGTAGCTGCTACATCCTAATTATTTGCAGGCCCCACCCACTGATAATGGCTCCACCCACTAGGATCCTTTAGCGCACATTGTGAAAAGATTACTGGTGAAATCTGGACAAATTATTTGAAGCATAATTGTTGGGTGTTCGACGCGTGTTGGCATTGAGGATAGCACATGATCGCAGCATATGGCTTTATGACATAAAAATGGCAAATGACCACAGATCACAGGCACGGCACATCATGAATGGTGACAACATTCACGGCACACGGCGGTGCCTGTCTTACCTTTTTCTGACAAATGGCTGAAATTTCAGCTGCGTGAGATACGTACATAAAATTTAATGAGGAGATCTGTTCCAATAGACCAAAAGCAACAAAACACAATACCCAACAAAGTTGTCTTATGCCACTATTTAACAGCGAACATTTTAATTGTCACTTCACTGTGAAGGAATCACGGAGTCCGTAGAGACTTAAGTATCGTGAGAAGAAGCATTTTAGTAACCCAGACACACTTTGAGGAAAAGGATCTTAAAAAATATGAAACCTCATCTCAACTAAAATAAAAACTACGTAAAGAGAAGAGGGTTAATTAACCTGACATAGGGTTAATTCAATGAACAATTCCAGTGGAACATATGAGACACTTTGCTGACACCTTGTGGCCACTTGTGGTAACTGAATTTTTCACACTCCACAGGAGTTTATCAGAAAACACAATTTTTTTATTTCTGGTTATGAAAAGAAAGCCAACAGTGTTTGAAATCAAGATTTTTGAGTAACTGGATCCATTAGATACACGTTGGCTTTAATGTACAATTGAAAAATTTAATCTTTTGAGGACCATTATAGGTCCAACAGACGTTCGGGAATACATTATTCTAAAACAGGGTCCCTATTTTGGAGGAATTATCTGGAGTCTCAAAGAATACAGTGATGGCGATGAATACAATTCTGGTGCCCACGATGAGTTATTACGACACAAACTGCTAAATAACATGTCTTACAGAATCGATTTATAGCACCCTAGGATGGTGATTTGAAATATTGCATTGATTCAAATATGAGAGCTGATTTTTTTAACAGATGCACATTTTTAGTACACCTATTATAAGACATACCTTGAGGTAATAGAACGTCAATTAGCCATTCACTGTGGTCCCTGGAGCAAAAAAAGTGTTCAGATGAGAATGCCACACACATCAAAGCAATTCGGGCTAAAAAGTGCTTTTTGTGAAACCAAGAGAAAGCTCCCACAATGAGACGCATATAAAACCAGCACACTGACAGACACCCACTGGCACAGAAACCTAGAACATGTCGGTAGATCGGCCCATCTGGCCCCCGTCTAGTCTGCCTGTTTTTCCTGCTGTAAAGACTCAAACCTTAATCAGTCGTTGGTCTCGTCTTCGATTCAGGAGCCCTATGTCTATCCCATGCATGTTTAAATTAATTCCCTCTCGGTAAAGTAAAACTTCCTTCCGTTCCATATCAGTCTCTGACCCTCTGGTATTAGATTCCAGCCTCATGTTGTAACTTTTCTTCTCCTTCTCCTAAAATACTTTTCTTCTCCTTCTCCCTCCTGTCCTTTGTTAAATCCCTTTATGCATTTAAATATGTCTATTGCGTCCCTTATTTTTCTCTTCTCTCCACCAAGCTATACATATGGATGTACAAATACATACACTGACACACTCTTACGTGCACATGGTGACATATATTTAATGGATACATCCTTGGACCAACTCACGCACACTAATAACTAATCCACATTCCGCCCGTGGAATTCTGACTTACCCGGTAATCCTTTGGCTGCACTCCTCACACAGGTAGAGAGGTGGGGGCTTATCCCCTAAAGCTACAGACAATGAAGCGTCTATGCACATCTGAAATAATAATTTTTATTTATAATATAAATACATGTTAGTATATTTTATATCAATATTAAAAAATAAATAAAGGAATAAAGTTATAATCCTAAAACTAAACATGGCTTAACGTAACTAAAATTGTGTTCTTTCTGGAAATATTTCCTTTCAAACGTGAAAATATTAAAAAAAACAGATTTCCCATAACGATTTTTTTTTTTTGCTAAATGTGTGCTCATTATAATCAAAAGTGACTTTGGTTTCAACATTGATTAATGTGCTGTAACTTATAGCCTTTAAGCAATCAAAATGTAGTAGATTAAGAAAAAGATGAAAGTTTTGGAATTTCTAAAATGGATTTCAAAGGATGGCCATAGAATGAGCGTGGGAACGACCCTGCGTTGCAAGAAATATTGCTTATCTCCTAACGACAGAAATATGCATACTTTCATTTTCCTAATTACAACCCGTGTGCCCCAAATAACGAATAAGAGGGTTTACCTTCACTGCCGGTTTATTGATGGCGTTATGGCATTCAATGTGTTGGCAATGGATGGGATTCCATGCTGGAAAAGAAAGTCGGTACAGGAAATTAATCTCGGATATATTCCGAATAACCACGATGAAAAAAAAAAACAATTGGACACATCTGAAAAGGGAGCTGCTAAATGACATCACAGGGTTTGCCATCAAAGTGGGTGGCATTACCAGCTATCGCCCTATTCTGAGTGGTGCACAGAATAGTTTAGAAGGTATTGAAAATTGCATATTTTATTAAAAAGAACACAGAGAGCTTTTTTGTGACCCAAAACCATAACATACCCGTATACTGCAGACCCCTGTATTCACTTATTGCACCCGGTGGTTTTAAATTGGGCCAGTAATGGAACAACATTTGTACGGCCGGTGGCTTGACTTGAGAAGGCCCATATGCTATTACATAGAGCAAATCCTAGAGAACGAAATGATACAAAATCATACAACCGATTACAACAGCGCGATGGTTCTGTGATACGTGAATTATAGTCCTAGAGGTTATTTGACTTAACAGTATGTGGCTGATTCTTTTCTGTGTGCTGTTTCCCTATATCCTGCTATGTGATTTACTAAAAGGGGCTGATCAGATAAATGGTTCTTGAGATTTAATGAAAATAAAAGCAATTTGGGGGGGGGAACTAGTTTATACTCTAAATACATTACAAGTTAGATGGAAATGTGGTAGGGAATTGCTGTAAATATTGATTCTTGTGTTGGGAAAATCATTAGGCAGAATTCACATGAAAAAGTGTAAAACCAAAAGAGCTCATTGTATGAAGAACAGTTTTAAGTATCGCTTAAAAAAGGTTAATATTCTAATCTTACAAAGAATTCTCGTATGTAGTATTTATAATGTTTTCTATTCAGCAACAAATAAGGTTCTTTACAGTTAGAGCGGTGAATACACGGAATCCGCTACCTACAGAAACCCCTAATAAAGGATATAGTAGATACTTCATCTTTTTAAATGCTGTAGTTTTCCTAGAAAAATAGGAAGCGAAAACACCAAATAACAATATATCTTAAGACTGAAATTTTGCACATACCTTCCACACCTCTTGCTTATATTTCATTAAACATTCCAAAAGCTGGCAATGGTATACTGCAAAAACCACAGAAATCTGTTACTTTCAGACCTGTATGCAACATATTTGGTGGAAAACCAGCTAAACACTCACCGGGATTTGACGTATACTGCATTGCGATCATTAGCATCGAAGAAGCAGACAAATTAACATGCGCAGGAATCCCACCCTCTCTTCTGCTGGAACCCACTGAAAGAAGGAAACAGATTTCACGCTGCTGTTCCACTTACACAAAACATTAACTGCTCTCTCTAGTATGTCATAAAAATAAACCTTTATAGATCTGCCATTTTAATCTTTCCTATGAAGGTGTAATCACTTAAAATCAACACAGCTGTTACAGCTTATTAGGCAGTAGCCTATCAGTATCTGCTTTTCAGTCACATGACAATTATGTGTTCCCAACAAAAAATAAATTAAATCCAAGTAACTGGGAACTAAACGACACTAGGAATGAAGTTTCTAATACTGCATTTATAACGGGTTCAATTCAGCAGGGTAGGTGAAACAGCAGCTTTAAATTCAACTGTATCCACAAATCTGCTAATCAAGAGCAGATATGACGACCGCCATAGACCGGAACAGATAATACATACTGTCCGCGGGACGACGGCAGCAATCGGAATTAGAGAGCGATTCCGTAACTTACATATAGCCATGGGCAGGAATGACGTGCTCAGATACTCAATTATATCCTTGTGTAGAAATGGAGGAAAAGTGGCCAGAGTTGAAATCATGGTATAGGGTAAAGTGCTGAGTATATCATCACTCAGGAAGGGCAATAAACATGTAGTTGTATAAAATATAGATTGTCCAAGATCTGAAAGGTGAAAAAAGACTATTAAATGAGATAATCTGCACTATTGTTCTACATAAAGACACAAATATAAGTAATATTTATTAAAACTACATAGTTGACTGTCCATCCAGTAAAACACCAAAAGGATGAGTCAGATCAGCCTCTTCCCAAGACTCAAACCTGAATCAGTCGTTGGTCTCGTCTTAGATTCAGGAGCCGCATGTCTATCCCATGCGTGTTTAATACCCTCACTGTATTACCCTCTACCACCTCTGCTGGGAGGCTCTTCCACTCATATACCACCCTCTTTGTAAAGTAAAACTTCACTACATTCCATCAGTCACGTGGCAATTAAATGGAAAGTTCTGCCTGTGTATGTTCTCTACCCACAGCTGGGTTGAATGTAACAAAGTCTATGATACAATGTACGGGGCTCTGGTTTTCCATGGGCTACCTGCTCCTTAATTGATGGTTATCAGCCGGACTGCCTGATAACACCTCTGGTTACTGTTTCGTGATAATAGTTGCTCATAAAAAGATCTGAGGATCGCAGCTTAGTTTATAATATATATAATTATATATATATACGATACTACGCAAGTATAACTTGCCGGTATATATATATAATTCATATAGGTATATATAGTTATAATATATATATATACAGATCTTTTGTTAGGGGTGCATGAACTGAAGTGATTTTAATGGCACATCTGATCTCCTATGATGAGAAGGTCCTAATGAAAAAATTAAAACAATAACTGCAGTGTCATGTAAATGTTAACTCCTATGGGGGTCCCTGTTACACAAAACAGCCCCCATGGACTAGGCTGAACGCCTTTGAATATAATCATTCTTTTAGGGGAATTAGGCCCCATTCGGCCCATCTTATCTGCCACTTTTTTCCTGCTAAAGTAAGGACAATCTTCAAGTAATTTGAATAATTATTCCCAACCACCCCGTAATGGAAGCTCTCGTGTTTGGAAGCTTCAAGACGACAGACGTGAAATAAGGGATGGGAGTGAATAATTATGGCATAAGAAACGCTTTGCTGGAGTAGATTATGACCTCATTATTGGTGCCGAAACACACATATATAAACACTTGTGACAGTAAAAATAATTTGATAGGATTCTTACCGTGCTGACCGTGTTGAAGCAAAGGAACTAGATCCAACAGAGACACCAAAGTGACATAAAGCCCTTGATAGTCCAATGATGGGTATTCTGATAACTGAGCATCGCGGCTTTGTTGGCCTCGTTCTGATGGGGAATCTCGCAGAACGCTGTAAAGGAGGGAGCGAGTAACAGTAGGATTGATGGAACTGACCTGTGGTCTTAGAGATGGGGTGAGTGGGAATGGCACAGGAAAAAGACACATGGTCATAGGCACTGTCAAATTGGAGGTCTCTTGATTCTCCTTCTTGCCTGATCGGGACAAAATGCTGTTGAGGGGATAAAGAAAAAAAAAAGACAACAAAACACAAAGAACAGCACATTACATTGAAATGACACTATAAAACAAAGAATAGACCAGATACATCCCACATAAGATGCAATGTCTAGCAAATACATTGTCTACGAATCTACAAGGATCTCTTCACTCTCAGAAATAAGGAAATTGCGATTACTCAACGTTAACTCATTGCATCCCATGTGTTATCTGGGTCATAAGGAGCAAAAATATAAAAGGTGCATGTTTCAGTGCCAAACCCATGCTTCACGGTCCACGAGCAAACATTGGCCAAACCCGGACATCCAATTGCCGGATAAGAAAGCTGATCGCTTTTGTAAATTTTAAATATTTTTAGGCTTTTTAATTATTATTATATTATTTTTTATTTCTTGTTTTAATTTATTTTTTATTTTATTTTAATTTTTTTAGACTTTTTTTTAAAATAATTTTCACAAAAACTCTAAACCTGTAAAATATAGGTCTGGCACTTGCAGAAACATGTTTTAGCTAGTAATAAACATGTGAGTTTATTAAGAGATATCTTTTTTCTTAAAAAACACATGTTTATTGCATCAAAATAATGTCTGTATGTATTTTATGATACTGCTTCATGACAATCCATCAGTATCATCTGACATAATGAAGTTTCAACAGGCACATGGATCAAGAAAAAATAGAATTCTAGAATGTTTTCTAAGGCTACTTGGAGGAAAGCTTAAAATAATACATCGTGGATGATCTGTAGCATACATGAGCTAATGGTAATGGTAGCTTATGTGCTTTTCGTTTTTTACTTAAGCATTGCCCATGTTTGAGAAGGAAAGCATTGTCTTGGGAATACAAACACTATTTTGTACCTTCATCATATTAAGAATCATCAAACAATATTATTTGGGACCCTTTGCACGCCAGGCAATGTTTATTGAATTGTACCCTGGCGGCAAAGGGTTAAACAGTCTCCGTATATATTTATTTCATCGTTTTTGCAGGAAAGCCCCCGTTTGTAAGGGAAGACTAGAGCGACTAGTTTCATTGCATCGACTAGGGACAAGAAAACAGTTTCTCATTGATGTATCAAATTGTTGGCCAAATTCTCGACCAATTACCTGGCAAATAAACCCAAAATGTATTGGGATAAAATAAAGTTGCAATTTGTAAGAGATTCGGGGTCGTTAACCCTACAACTGCCTCCTCATCTGTAGTCGATGCAATGTAACCGCTTCGCTTTAGGGTAAGAGGGTGATTCCCCGAATACTTTTTATCTATTCGTACAGAATTTCTATACATTTTCTCACTTTCTAAACTCTGTTAGGCTGCCGATTTTTGGTATACAATATCCCGTATCTGTTACTTTCTCTTAATCAATGTCCTTTTCATTATAATCGTGATGTAAGCGGCTTTAAAGGGCCAGTGAAGCACTTTACGCTTATACTTTGAGGCAGGGGTAGGTGTAATAAGTGAATGGGGTAACATGGAATCGGCTCTCATCCCGCACCACACACACCAGCAGACATCCGACACGTCCATAAATCCGCCAGAATCTATCTACAGTGGAATTTAGAAAGCGTGAAAACGCGTTGGATCGCTAAAAATCCATACAAAGGGGTCTTATTCACTAAGTGGGATTTATAATCGAGGCTGATCCCTGAAGCTCTGGACAATAATTTCTGGATAGAAAACCCATCAGGCTGCCTCCTCCATCACTTAAATTAACCTGAGGCTAAAAAGGACTAATTAAAGCTCCCCTGAAATCCCCGTTAAAATCCGTTTACTAACCACTCCATTATAATATGTGAAAAATCTGGATTTAGGTAAATTAGCCCTTAATTAGGTTTAGAAGGGAAAAAAATAAAGATTTGGGAAAAAGATAATAAAAATGTTCTTCATACTATGGAACCTTTCGATAACCTAGAAGAGGAAGATCCATACGGGATCCACGGTTTCTTCCTTTTCTAGCGAGTATCTACCGTCTGTATCGTCATCCTAAAGTCTTAAAAGGGAAAGTTTATCAAGGAATTTCCCCAAATTACCATAGAAACCCAGAACCTGCCGGCAGATCGGCCCCATTCGGCCCCCGTTTAGTCGCCTGTTTCTCCTGCTGTAACGACTTAAACCTTAATCAGTCGTTGGTCTCGTCTTAGATTCAGGAGCCGTATGTCTATCCCATGCATGTTTAATCCCCTCGCTGTATTACCCTCTACCACCTCTGCTGGGAGGCTCTACCATCCTCTCAGTAAAACCAATCATTCACACACTATCCAACACAATTCCCTGCACATTCTGTATGCCGGGCAAGCATTCTCTAATGGAGAGTGCGTATATGAAGACATGAAAATTTGGGTTTGAGAATTATTAACCCCGCTATCCCTTTAACGTAAAACCGTTTAGATAACGGGTTCCTTTCCCATAATGGGATAGCGAGGACAATAGCTTCTTCTACAGGAGCATTGAAAAAGCAGAAATCCCGTCAAGCAAAAAAATAACTAACTAGCCTCAATTTTTTCAGTCTTTGTACGCAAGAAAAACTCGAAATCTCACCTTAACAGCGTCTGCGAGAAGTATTTCAGGGTGTTCGCGATGTCTGTTCCAGACGGTACGGGATAAATGTTATGGAGGACTCGGTTATGATATTCTTGTAGGTATCGAATCTTGGAAGCAACTGTATAAAGTGAAAAAAAAACACACAGAGAAAAATATTGTGTGGAGCAGAGAAAATGAAAACCCCATAATCATAACATATTATTACACCAGAGCAGCCGATCGGCAGAGAATTACCCGACGCTTCAAAAGTTTGGGGTCACTGAGCTGTTTTCATGGGAAACCAAGAAATGTCTGGCTGTAACGTAATTACAAAAGGGTTTTTTTTCTTGCCATTGGAACACAGGAGTGATGGGAGTGATAAAGGGCCATTGGAACACAGGAG
>VKOC01000008.1:19626139-19638255 GCA_009364415.1 Spea multiplicata
TTAATGTAAATTTTCATTGTGCTGAACTGGACCCCTCTGTCTTGCGGAAAGCAATGCGGCTGTCAGCTCGGTGACAGAATAACAGACAGTATAAGAAGGTCGCCGGCAGACTTGTCAGGAAAGCCTAAGACATCCTACCCTGATGCCAGGACCGGAGAAACAAAAAGCCGGGAGTCTCGGCATCTCAACACAATCCTATTTTGCATTTCCAGTCCTGGGTTAACTCTGCGTGTGCCTGACGGAGCGCTGACCCCGGCGGCAACTTCCTATGGGTGACAGCGAGTCTAAGGTGAACGTTGGCTACCAAAAGGGCCACGATTTACTAACAGGTCCCTGGTACCTGCACTGTATCGTATTAACCAGTTATCCTTTGAAGTATTGCGAGTTTCTTTTCTTTTTTTTTTTTTTTTAAAAGTATCATTCTTTGATATGTAGGGTTTTTGGGGTTTTTTTTTAATATATATAGTTTTTGGGCCCCCGCGAACAAAAAAACCCCAGTTGGCACTCTAACCCGGGGACCGAAGCAAACATCTGCTTGTGAATGATGGTAAAGCTCCTGCAAGTTTAGTTCCACAGTCTGTACAATAAAGCTGATAATGACAAAAATGATTTAGATTAGAGGTCAATCATTTTTAATAATTAGCAACGACTGGTCACAATGGCTGATATTTTCTGGAAAATATTTTTGATTATGAGGCCATATATTGTCTTAAATGAATTATTTTGTTTTTAATTTTCTATTAATGTTTTTTTCAATGGATGATATTTAAGTGGTCGATATCATTGTCATAGTAACAAAAAGAAAGTTGTGTTAGGCCATTAAAGTGCAGGAATAGCCGAGTGGAGGCGCAGGAGCGAGATTGTTATCAGCTCTTATTATAATTAATCTCCGACGCGGACTTTTTGATCCGGGTAATGTTTCACCCCTGAACCAGCAGTAAGAGATTGTGTCGTTGTAAAGGGGGACTTTTCAAGGCTTGCAGAAGATCCAGGATCACGCTTCGGGTCAAATAATATTTATCTCTCTCCTGCAAAATCACAAAAAAAGTATCAATGCCGAGACAAAGGGTTAACAGTTTACTTTTGGCATTTTTCTACACATCTTACAAGAGATTTTACTGAAGCTGGAGGATCTCAAAGAAAAAAAAAATAAACCTAAACCCAAAATTTAATTTCAGAATGTGAAAATATTTTTATAGCTCCAAGCCTCATATCTTATGTGTTACCTACTGGAGTAAATTAAACTTGCCAAATTGCTTTTGCCGAATCACTTTTATTAGCTTTTATTAAACTTCGACTTGCCGTAGGTCGGTATTATCAGTGAACTGATTTGGAAGATAACGCAATGCGACTCCCGCAGCTCGAGAGACTTACGGCGACTGAAGTGCTTGCTTACTGTGGGGCACAGTGACTCCATCACAATGTTTTTTTAATATACAGAAGTTGGTGTGTTAGTAAGGTTGTAGGGTTGCTGGTAATTGATCGGCTTCACCATTTGGTCCGAGTGGTTTGGATTCTCTGACCGGCTCCATAGAAAGCTGCTTTTGCTTGGAGGAGAAGCTGCATAGTTGGCTCCTGACTGTCAGAAACATCGTAACAGCAGCAGGCAGCCTTCCCTCCCAGCAGTCCGGAAACAATGTAGCAGATTCCTTGTTTTTAATATTGTCTTGATATTCTTAAGTTTTGAAAAGGGTGTTTCGTAAACAGACACAAAAAGAGTCTTATTTTCAAAGACACCATTTCTGTACTAATTTGTTTGCTCCGTTATGACACCCAAAGAAATAGATGTTGGACATTTAACAGTGATTTTTTTATTCTGAATATTATTATGACACTTTCAGATTTGGGGTGTAAATAATATCCCCTTCCATAATGGTACTCAGGACTACTGGCCCCCAAATGGCACTTTAGTTTTAGTTTAAATCCCTCTAGACCGATAATTCCAACCCCAGCTGGAGACGCAGACAAAATAAAAAGCATTTCATCTCCTGCTGCCCGGCCCCAGAGGGCAGGAAATCAATGGTATCGATCAACCGTGGCATTAACATAATTTCCAATTAGTCAGGACACTTTCATCTTGCTGACACACCTCGGATTACACATTGATTTCCAGTTATTTAACCGGAGCAGTTGTCCTTGCTGATGAACAAGATTTTTTTTTTTTAATTAGCCTTAAAGAAACTCTGTAGGTTTACAAAATAAATGCAATCTACGCATAAAAAATCATTATGAAAAGCCGATCCCAGAGAGCTTCTTCTGCAGGAAGAGCTGAGCCGGCCCTGTGTAATGTATAGTTAATGCGGGGAAAGTCATTGAAAGTCATTCACTTATACAGGGCAACTCGCTGATTTAACCCTACATTACACGGGGAAGCTCACCAATTTAGCCATACATTATACAGGGCCGACTCAGCCCTTCATCCAGTAGAAGATCCCTGGGGTCGGCTCTTCATAATCCGTAGTGAAGACAAAAAGTTGAAATGTTCAATTTACCAGTCTGTCTAACATTCAAGGTCTAGGGGGCCCGGGGTGACCCCTGCGTCCGCCCCTTTAAAAGCCGCTAGCTGAGGGTAACAGCTACAGTTAGCGTCACGGAGAGTGTAGCGATCATCTGATCGATTACCTCTCACACTGCACGCTGTCTGATACAGCATGCAGGAAGTGACATCACATCCATTTCCTGTATGCTGTATCATGTCAGAAACAGAGAGACACAGGCAAGCTGTTTGGGGGCTAACATGGCACAGGTAGGCTGTTTAGGGGGTTAAAATGGCCCAGGCAAGCTGGGGACAAAAATGGCTCAGACAGGCTGTCTAGGGCTAAAATGGCCCATTTAATCTCACTAATAGCACTTATCACTTGGGCAATTTTTTTTCAGCATCTTGAAAAACCCTAAATTATCAAATAATAAATTGTATTGACACAATCATTAATTTGATGTAACAAAAACACGATTAAAACGCATAAATCCTCTCTATACCTTAGTAAACGCTCGGTAGCATAAGCCGCACAGCTCCACGAGGTAGGCCAGCGTGAAGACGCCATTCTGAATCACAAAGCTCAGGAGCTTAGAAAAGGGTTCCAGCAGGCTCTAGAATAAAGAAAAGGAAAATCAATAACCTCGTCCGTCAAGAAAACAAATAATATTTAAGTCGAGATCATTTATTTCCGACGTGTCTGGCGGCAGCTGACTGCACATCTGTAAAGAATTACATTTTTTCATGCAGTTTATCGTAAATGTAGGATGGGGGCTGTAAAAAAATAATCTGGAGACGGAGTGAAGGATTCTCAGTTCCCGATCTAATTTACAGTCTTGACAGTTTTGTACAAACTATTAAGCCTCGGATTCCATAGAAAAAGGGGATATAGAAGTTTCAGAGCGTTCTTTTTCCATTCAATTGCGTTTAAAATAAATAAAATCACATTTAATCGTGATCATTATAATCTACAACGTTTCTACATACCCTGGTGGCATTTGAGGTCGGTATCTTCAGCAAACAAATCATTATCCTGAGACTGGAGTCCAGTGAACACTGTTTAAAACAAAATATGTCAGTTACCTGTAAAATTATTTGCTAAATTCAACATTTATTGGGGACGTGATAGGTAGTGTTAAATCATATAGTTTTCAAGCATCCCGATATACCCCCAGCGCTGTATACAGTGATGTCGGTCGGTGACAAAAACCTAGTTTTATCTCATTTTGTTCCAATAAAATCCCTTTCTCTGCAGATCTGGACACTACCATTGCTGTCAGTCATGTGATCATTTGGGTGACTTTTCCTGCTCAGACACCACACTGAGCTGATGCTTTATGGCAATGCTAATGAAGTCCATTTAGACGTTCTCACCAAAAACAAACACGTTGTTCATTTTTATATTAAACAAAAGCTTTCTGGGAGCCTACCTTTAGCGGGAGGACAGACGGCAATTTTGTGAAGAAGGTCTGGAACTGATTACAAATGGTGGCCCATAGGTTACTGGGGCTGTCCATAGGAAGAGCCTCCATGAAAGTGGCAATGTTTTCCAAGCAGCGCAGCATAGCGCCACCTGCTGGCAAATTCTTTTTGTTATTCAAACCCTAAAAAAAAAAGAATTCCCGCTTAGCTGATATAATTATTTGGAGAGCTTTGCGTATTTGTACAACGAGACATATTGCTTTCTCCCATAGACCATTGCCTAGTACGGCGTTTCTCTTTAGTGGCACACAGTCCTTCATGACGTACCTCAAGTAGTTGGCTCAGAGCGGCAAATGAGCTGAGTTCGTTAAAATCCATGAGCGATGTCGCCAGAGTTCGTAAAAAGCTCCCATCTGTTAAAACAGAGGAATGTCAAATAACCAAGTTCCGCTTAAATAGGATCTTATTTTTTATCGATACTCGATACGGCCAGATTACCTTTGATGTTACTCTGGAAGAGTTGAGAAAATATGCCGTTGGGTGCCAGCTGATGGAAAACACAACGGAGGAACTGCTTGGCGACACCGGCCGCGTTCCCCGGGATCATCATGCTTGGAAAACAAATTCAAAGCCGGAGCTCAACACTCATAGCATCCCCACAAAAGACTGAGCTCTGTAAAAAAGCTCTAAATGGCCATTCTACAAAGGGTATCGTTGCTTTATCGTGTAGCAGATTGGAACAAGCCGCATACTTAGATATCACATCTGCAGACAAGGTAAGAATAATCTAAGCTTAAACTAAACAAGGTTTTATAATAATTCTAAACTGTATGAATTTATACGGCAGAGTTCTGAACGCAATCCCTTTTTCTGTAATTAATTTGGGTCCTTTAGAGGTATTTTTGGCATACGGAGAACACTGAAGATAAAGTTCTTAATCCTTGCCTTGCCTACAAATTATTTCAGAGACTCTTTGGAACTAACGGGATTAATTTGTGATCGTGAAAAGTTGTGATCTAGTTTATTTTGTATTATGTAATATAATATAAAAAAAAACGACATCCATAATTAATCTCATTAGTGCCAAAGAGTATATGAAATAATTTGTAGGCAAATATTAAGAACTTTATCTTCAATGTCTGCAAGAACATCACGGAAACCCACATTCTGTGTCCCTATAAACTGCTTACCTTTCGGCTTGGTTAGAGAAACTGGTACTTGATGCCAATCTAGGAAGAAATTATGGACAGTTAAAAAAATATAAATAGAATATAAATATTAATTAACAGAAATTCCAAAGAAGTTTGTGCCGTACCCGGGAAGCACAGAATCCGAGATAATTATACAAACAGCATGTGCCGTCTGTGAATTCTCACATATGCTTCTTTTTTAGATTAGAAGCTGACATTCTATCCATCGGCAAATGATTCTAGATGTTACCTGCCCACGGACTGCATGATATCCAGAAGCAGAGGAGCAGCCAAGTCCGGGCTGAGATGAATGAACGTCAAGAGAACCACAATGGCCAGGCCCAATGTTTCTTCATCATACTCTTCAAGAATGGCTCCGCAGTCATGGCATCTAGAAAAGGATAAAAGAAAGAGCCATTGGACCCGCTATGGTTGGTGTCTTGGGCTCTGTAAGATCGGAGACTTACTTGTCTGACATTACGGTGGGCTGGTCATCTGAGAAATCCTCTGGCGCTGGAACAAACATGCTGACGATACTGGGGGCAGAGAGCAGGCTGGACTTTGTGGCTCCTGGAAATCAAGGACAGGGAAGAGGACAACTGATTACAATACGGAATCTAGGGGCTCCTTAGAACCTCTTGGCCTGTTCCACACCTAGAACCCCCTGACTTAAATGTATCATCTCCAATCATTCTTGACATCAACTGCCAACTACACAGTACTGGGGGGTAGCGGACAATTACAGGAAGAGTTCTGAGCTGTATACCCACCTCCTAAGGGGTGCCTAATTACCTTTTGTTGTTAAATTGTAATCTCCAATAAGGAGGTGGATGCTAAGAAAGTCCTAGAGTCACCCGACATGTAAATCTACCCCTTGAACTGAAAAGTGTAGCCCGTCCGTTATTCAGAGCCTAAATCCCATCTACCCAGAAACGCGCTCACTACAAATATATAACTCACCGATCTGAATATAAGGAATACTGGTTCTTCCCATTGACACTTCCGAAATACTGCCAAGTACCTCGTGGGCCGCTTTGGGGTCGTCTTCATCAAAAGAATAGAATAAAACAATTTGGATAATAAGACACATATGCGCATCAATAATATAAACATGCCTTATACAAACCATTATTTTCCATTCGGCTCTCTCATTAAATGTTTTCTAATTTATGAAGTGAGCTCAAATCCCTTCACATAATTCTAACACCCACGTTTAGAGGTTTGATAACCTGCTCACATCAGTGTATTGCTCAACCCCCAAAAAGTTAAAAGTTCCATTGAGCCATATGTATATACCGCACGTCCCATCATACACTATCATACACTATTACATCAGAACTATCACATACATTATTATTATTATTATTATTATTATACTGAAGTGCAGATTTTAGTTGCATCCGTGGGGTGATTATACCATCTTAATGTTGCTAATTGCAATCCCTTTATCTTTAGCTTGATTGGTTTTAATAAAACATGGTGACTTTTTCTCTAAAACAGGCAAAGCTAATATAAAACAGGCTGAGGGTCATGGGCTTGGTCCGTAATAACAGAAAAGCCACAGGCTCTCTAATGCCTGTTCTCTGGGGTAAAATCTACCCTACCATTCTACATAAATAATTAAATGGCGTGGGTGTGATGAGTGTCCACAGGTGGCCTCCAGACCTACCGGGGTCCCAGGTACTGATGTTGTGCGGGGCACTCGACTGGTGTTCAAGCTGACGCTTCATGAGTTGTGTCATCGTCAAAGCCCCCAGAGACCCCCTTTTCATTTGCCTGTATTGAGCTTCACGAACATAAATACATAATGAAAATCCTACAAATCACATATACAGGACGATGCGTTTTAAGGAATAGCGCCATTAAACTTCATTTACTTTCAATTAGAACACCGAACACATAAAATACTCCTTACTCTATACACTGAGTTTTTTCTTTCCAGCGACTGAGAAAATATACATTCCTGTTTTCCATGAAAGCTTTAGGTTTTCTCTAATTAAGAGAAATGGTTAAACCAAGAGGATGTCTCTGTGATTTAAAATATTTGCCTTACAAGAAATGTATACGTTTTTCAGAGAACCTACTTGTCAGAGATGAACGGCTGCTGGTCTCGGGACCCCCTGCTTCTAGAGTTGGTGCAGAAGAGGACTCTCTGGGCATATCTAGAATTGAAAGCCCTTTAGACTCAGACTCTAAAAAACAAGAAAAGATTTCATCTTACTTATAAGTTAAAACAATAAGCTACCAGCCACCAGCATTACCGAAGTGTGCAGTTCTAATATTCTTAGTTACATTAAAAAAACACCTTAGGGGCTAACATTGTAATTGTTTTCATTACTTTCATAATCTACCTATATCTTACTTACACTTTAAGCAGCTGCCACTGCTTTCTTAATCACGCATTTCATTGTGTGCTATGATCATGTATGATATTATCTGTACTGATCATGTATTACATTTTGTGCTATGATCATGTATGATATTATCTGTACTGATCATGTATTACATTGTGTGCTATGATCATGTATGATATTATCTGTACTGATCATGTATTACATTTTGTGCTATGATCATGTATGATATTATTTATACTGATCATGTATTACATTGTGTAGTATGATCATGTATCATATTGTCTGTACGGATCATGTATTACATTTTGTGCCATGATCATGTATATTATCTGTACGGATCATGTATTACATAGTGTAGTATGATCATGTATGATATTATCTGTACTGATCATGTATTACATTATGTAGTATGATCATGTATCATATTGTCTGTGCTGATTGTCTACGAGGTGTCCTCTTATAGGCAATACCTGGGTCCTTCTGCTCCCCTAATTTGTCTAGGATGTTGAAGGTGATGTCCAGGTACTCCCTTTGGATGGCACTCACTGCTATCTTTCTCTGCTTTCTTTGCCTGGGAACTATCTGGATTTTAAACTCTGATTCTTCCGCCTCTTCCTTCTGCTCTGTATTTTGCTCTGTGTCTGATTCAGTACTGGCGTCTGGCCTTTCACTGTCTGTTTGGTTCTCGGTGTCTTCTGGGACATTCAGAAGCACGACCTTAGGTCCAGACTTGTTCTCCTCCAATGTGTCCTCCATTGAGTTATCATCGATGGACATCTCGGCCAGAGCACAGGACTTCTTTAGTTGGTCTCTCTTTTGTTTCAGCGTTAGAGGACTTCCACTGAAGATGTCTTGAAAGTCCTCTGCCTTAGGCAACTCCTCCATATCCTTTTGATTGCCTGGATCATCGGAAGCCATGTCTTCCAGTCTTAAAACTGGATTAAAGCTGAAATCTGTTGTCAGAAATGGTTTAGAACAATCTTCGATACTCACATGTACCAGAGGCATCATGCTGAGACTAAGTACTGATGCACTGATGGGAGTTGAAGATGTTGAAACCACAATACTTCCATTGTTCATCAGCTGAAACTCTTCGTCGTCGCTCTCGACAATTCTCAGCGGAGGAAGAGGCTCAAACACCAAGGAGTCGCTATCCGAGGTGGTTAAAATGGATTGTTTCTCTGGTCCCGATGTGGAGTCAGAGGACAAATCAATCAGATCTAAATCTTCTCTTGGAGGAGACGGCTTTACTGGAGAATCCACCTTTACTTCAAATGTCTCCATACAACTCAGTCTGACCTCCGGTATCACCGGTCTCCGTGTCTCTTGAAAACTCTCTCTGGGTGTTGGATTCTCATTGGCGTCAATGGTTTCAGGTTTGGTGGATGAGTTCTCTCTTGGCCTTCCGTAGTCATTCAGTTTAGGGTTCCCGAGCTCACAACGATCTATGCAAGATTTCCTGCGATGTTCGTCCAGGGTAAAGAGTAGAGAGTCCGTGTTACCGATGTCCAGAGACTTCTGCTTGAGAGAGCGCAGTTTCTTCTTTTGTATACTTTCCTCTCTAACACAGCGCAGGATACTGTCTTGCAGAGCCCCAGATTCTCGGTATTCAGCCAGTTCAATGTCACCTGCAATACAATGGATTCAGAATAATGCATGGATTTCTATTATCTACTATGTGCAAACATACAGTGTTTAAAATTGATGGAGAGTGATTACACCTTAAAGATAATTAGATCTTCTGTGTACATTCTATAATATTAATATATCAGTGTGGTTGGGCTTTCATAATGCGCAATGCAGTCAAGGGGTTGAAAATATGGCATTACTGGTGAGTAGAATAGGGAATGTCATGTGAATTGAATATGTTATACTTTGTAAGTGGAATTGACTATGGAACGGTATCGACCAAATGGTGACTTGAGAAAAAAAAGTGGGCCATGGGTGTTACATGGAACTTATCGACATGAAAATCATCCAAGAATATGCATGTACCGACTATTCATTTTACGGTCACCATAGGCCAACACATCAAAGCCATAGGCTGTAGCTAATGGAGTATTACATGCAGACAACAGAAAACGCTTTATGGCCCTTACTTCGTTGAGCGTTCATGTCAACCGGCTGGTATTTCACCATTTTGCTGCCTCCTATCCTTTTTAGACGAGCAAAGAAGGTTTGCGATTCCTTGTTGCCGGCCCCGGTCGGCGTGTCGTGGATATCAGACTCATCAAACACACTGTCCTCCTCTGGAAGGGAATAAAGGAGCGAAATCAGGCATTAAACCAAATGCTTCTAATTAATTGTATTGTAACACACACAGCGCCTCTCGAACCTGCCCCCCACCCCTTAAAGGTGTTTTCTTGCCGTTCTCACAGTATTTGTCGCATAAATGCTCTTTTATTGTTCTGTCCTCATCTACTAGATCGCCCCGCTCAAGTAAATCCGCCAGCGAAACGTGTTATGAGAATCCTGCCGGAATACCTTTCTCCTTCTCGCTGTACCGGCTGATGTTGCTGTTGTCGCTGTACAGTGGACCGGCCGTGGCGTGGGGTTTGCAGCTGTGATACTGAGCGTTCAGCGTGTTCACCGTTATGTGAATCAGATGAAGTACAATCTTACTCAGGTCTGCTTCCCTGTATGGGTACTGGTAAAAAAAAAGGGGGGAAAAAATATGAATTCCGTATAATTTTCTAGCCCGTCAAGGTTCTGCGTTGAATGCAACATTTTAACCAGATTTAAAACGTCAATCAGTCTCGAGAAGAAACCCATAAACAAGACTCCAATGCAAGGAAATAAAACAAATGGTTTTATCTCCAAGTTATGAAGCTTCTTAAAATGTATCCAAATAAATATATTTAATATTTATATAAATATATATTCTCACGTCTTGTCATATATTAGCAACATTGTGACATAATAGAAGTGATTAAATTGCCGACTCCATGCCGTGTCTGCAGATCATATTCCCCGACGGCTGTTTTTCTCGCTGTCGCTGCCGGTTCAGGAGCAACCTGTCTGGTCCTGGTGGTTCTGTGACACTGAGTGGATCACGGATTGTCATCCAAGCCACATCAGCCCTGACAGGAGTCTGGGTGACCTCGGACTCGGATTTCTCAAATCCGTCAATCAACAAATCCCTACAAAAGCTGGTTTTTGAGATTTATTTATGATGATAAGTGACATTTGAGCGACAAAGAAAGCTGCAGTTCTATGCATGAGCTTCAGACTGCAGCACAGCGGACGAGAGGAGAGATTTACTATATCACGATGAAATGGAGATGAAATCACGATGAAATCACGATGAAATTATCTCCCTGACTCATCCTCGGGTGATGCCGAGACTCCATAGCTTAAAGTTGCTTTGATGTTTCTTTCAAATAACTAATAATGATAAATAACACAGAAACCCAGAAGCTGACAGCAGATCGGCCCCATTCGGCCCCCGTTTCTCCTGCTGTAAAGACTCAAACCTTAATCAGTCGTCGGTCTCGTCTTAGATTCAGGAGCCGTATGTCTTTCCCATGCATGTTTAATCCCCTCGCTGTATTACCCTCTACCACCTCTGCCAAATTATGGCTTCTTTTTTCTCCTCCTTTAAAATAACATTATTTATAAAATACATATTTTCGATTAACGTAAAGGTCTCTGCATACCTTGTACAGAATGACAAGCAGGGCTTTCAGCCACATCTGTCGAATATGTGGTTTCAGGGACCACAAGGAACATCGGGGAGGCTGCTGGAAGTAATGCCTCAGCTGGGGGCAGGTGCAGTATTTTAATACTTGGACTACAAGGGGTAGTAGATGTTTCCCAAGGTTAATGTTATAATCCATCACCTGCAAGCAAGCAAACAGCTTATGAGAAACTCGTCCATGGATACATTCTTAACCCATTCCCAGCCAAAGGGTACCTGACACAATTGCACATGTATTCAAGTATGGGGCTTGTCATCAGGAGCTCCTTTGGCAGGCCCCAATACCCACCAATGGTTCTAGATCTAAACATACCCCATATGTACACCCCTGTTCTAAGGATTGGGGTCACTTAGAAATGTAAATTCTGTCAATTAAAAAAACATGAAGTTGATCAGAAATCCAGCACAGACAGGGTTAATGCTGTAAATGACTATTGTAACTAAAAAAAGCTGATTTTTACTGGAATATCTTCATCACTCCTGTGTTCCAATGGCACGTTGGGTCCGATGATCCAAGTTTAAGTTTAAAAGGCTAATTGATGGTTAGAAAACCCTTTTGCAAATATGTTAGACAGAAATCTCCTTGGTTTCCTTGAAAACAAATGAACCCCAAGTATTTACACTGGATGGAGATAAAACCAGGACCTTTCTGGTCTTTGACAGCTGGTTTCTCCCCATTAAGGGAGATTCTTCAGGGTCACAGAACAAATTTAGATAACATCAGGGTAATCGGCAGAGGGCATTGCCTGTTTGTTTGAATTTTAATTAACGTAACAGGAAACAAATGTTTCTGTTTCTAAATGTTTGAAAGGCTGCGCGTTTAGAACAAAATTAGGATGTGTTTAAAACTTACGAAACAAGAATTAAATTAACGTTATATTAAAGATCAAAATCATTCATTTAAAGGCGATCAGACGGAAATAAAAAGCATTTTGTTTATTTACCAGTCTAATGTCAGGGTCGCTCAGAAAAAGAAA
>VKOC01000008.1:19638355-19650059 GCA_009364415.1 Spea multiplicata
CCCCAGCTGGAAGAACCATTGATTTTGACTGCGATGATGATGAAATGAATCTGAATTGCTTCATACTCATGTTTGACCTCATTCTGAAGCAGGTAAATCAAAACCAGAAAGGGAAATGCCAATTTCAGATAAAGATCATTTTTGATAAATTGTGAAAAAACAACAGTAAGGATAAATTCTCACAATGATAAAAATACTAAATAATGATTTTATGTGGGATAAACGCTAGAGGAGTTCCAAATGAGAATAGGATTTCAAATATTTTTGATAAAATTCATAGATAAATAATACACACAATCCCAGTGAAGTTGGATGTTTATTTTCAGTTGTTGAAAAGTACTTTTCCACAAAAAAACAAAAACCCTACATTTTTGGCTCGAATCTATGAAAATGTTTAGGATGCTGTACATGGGTAGAAACACATAAGGAACTAATGTATAGGTCAAGTGATTTTATGTTACTCCTGAGTTTAGAGGAAATTGATGTGCTTTTTATCTTGTCTGGTGCAGATGGAGCTGCAGGATGACGGAATCACGATGGGGTTAGAAAACAGCCTGTCTAAGGACGTTATCTCCATTATAAACAACGTGTTCCAGGCCCCCTGGGGCGGCTCTCACACGTGTCAGAAGGATGAGAAAGCCGTGGAGTGCAGCCTCTGTCAGTCCAGCATCCTTTGCTATCAGATGGCTTGTGAGCTTCTCGAGAGGCTGGCGCCGAAGGTGGAGATCAGGCTGGTGGTACGCTCACCGTAACACACAGCCGCAATACAATAGGGGGGGCAAATAACATGCAGTTTATCCTTTAAACTTACTATAGATGGTGGTCACACACCGCCTACTCCCAAGGGCTACAGAGAAGCCATTTAAAGGCCCCCAAAGGCATATTATTAGCAACTATAACAGAGAGGGTCCTATGCATTCTTACGCTGATAAAGGGTTAGTTCTGCTACATGGTCAAAGTAAGTAACAAAGTATGCTTTTGTAGGAAAAAATTATTTTAATAGGATAAGTTGTTTGGCAGCGCTGGAATTTCGAATTCACGGGTACTATTTTCATCTTCAGCATTCTGAAGTTTTTGATTCTGGCTCCCTAGTTGCTGTTGAGATACAGGAACCCCGATACACAGACAGTATTTACCCAGACAAATGCTGGATGAGAGTCATGGGAGCTGCCTTTTGAGTACCTCTGCTACATGATTTGACAGAAAGCTGCAGCGATAGATTTAAAAGTGCTTTATGTTTTGCCGCTGGAACACAAATGGTCATGGAGTGATATGGAAGCCCAACCAGGTGTTCATTTAATGAACTGTTGTATACCCCTCCAGCTCCCAGGACAGAGTCCGTATGACAACACTCATTATCCTCTGCCCCAAAAATATCCACTGCCCCAAAAACGTATATCTTCAGCATAAACCGGAGAAATCCTAACGCTTGCTCTTCATAAATCAACTTTTTCCAGTTCCTCCTCCTATGTGCTGTCATTTTGAAAAACGAGGTGTATCTGTTTTTTTTCTAGGGATATTCCAACTTGCATAACATCTCAGCAGGATTGTTAATGCAGTCGCCTTGTCGGATCTCGTGCAGTGTCCGTTACGAAGATGAATGTGATTGATCGATTGTGTTTCAGCTGATAGACTAGATGTTGTGTTTCTGGTGTTTCAGCAATTTTCCATCAGAGTGACAAATTGCCCTTATATTAGCCAGAGAAATTGATGGAACTGCCGATAAAGAATGAGAGCGCGCTGCATAACACTCATATCAGCACATATATCACTTATGAGACAGGGTATTTAGCGAATCCATACAGGCTCAGCTGGTATTTCACTCTAGTTGGGGATTTTCAGATTTACAATCTATCGACAAAGATAAGTAGAAAAGAATGTTGAGTTTAATGCAGGGATCATAACCCCAGGTATAACTCTGTATAGCTACAAACTTTGGAAATAGAACCTCACAACTTAATAATGATTACCTTCTAGGAGCCAACAGACAGTTTGGAGGAAAGTCTTCTGCTCTCCAGAGCGGAGTTTATCATCGGAGGAGAAGAGGAGGAGAATCCATCAAACAAGAACGGGAATCCAAGAAACCACACGGCACAACCAGAAAACACAAGTATGTTATCTGGTTGCGCAAACAATTAAAACACTGCCAACAAACACGGTTATGTTCTTCTAGCCACTGCAAGAAACATAAGAACCTTTTCTTTATCTTCTATATGCAAGCACAGGACAACCGGCAAACTCAAGTACATTCTCTGGTCTCCTTTTAGGCGCTATATAATTGGCCATATAATTGTGCGTTTTCTGGTTGCCAAAACAGATAAAATACTGCCAACAAAACACAAGTATGTTCTTTGGTCTCCACACAATCGGCCAACTCAAATACGTTTTTCGATCTCCTATATGAACCAGAAACACAAGTGTGTTCTACTAATCACTCTTAGATACTAAAACAAAAAGTTGGCCAACACTAGAACATTTTCCCCTATACAGGGCTATAGCAAGACCTCTGTAATTCCTTCCTTCAGAAGAAGAGACCTCTGGGGTCTCAAACGTTTCCATACCTATCTTTGATTATATGATGGCCAAAGCAACGTATTAACTTCAACTACGACTCCACAATTCTTCATTAAGGACATAAATATTGAGCAGTGTAGCATGATAAAAATGCAGGATTTTCTTTTTCTATTTGGAGCAAAATTATTGTTCCAATGGGGTTTTTTACCCAATTTTTTTATTACACGAACAGTTTGTGATAGATGGGAATTAATTGTTGTGACTCTTTCAACTTTATTATGTAGCAGTAATTGATTGTCTATCTATTATTCTTTTGTAATAATATTGATTTTCTTTTTTTGTAGCAATCAAAAATGACACAGATCAAAAATTCTGTCACCAGCAGCTTCCTGTGACTCTAAAACTGATTTACACCATTCTTCAGGTACAGATTTAACCCTTAACAGGCCACCTGTAGAGATGCAAGAAACATTATGTATGTATTAGGGGATTCTGGGTCGGCTCAATAGATCATGTAGGGAATTTTACAAACCAGAACGGCCCCATTCGGCCCCCGTCGTTTCTCCTGCTATAAAGACTCAAACCTTAATCAGGAGCCGTATGTCTACCGCATGCGTGTTTATTGCCCTCACTGTATTACCCTCTACCGCTTACTAACTGATGTACTCAGCTCTTTACAATTTAAGGTATAAGAGCGATAGAGTGCCATAACCGCACTTATAATAAGCACAGTGGTCTACAGACATTGGGATTGGGGTGCAATAGGTATGAGTAGATTAGGAAACAAGGTCTCTGTCCCATAGAGCCTACAGTCTAGGTTAGCATGTCCAGCATATTACATGAAGATTTAACTACACCTATCATTCAAAGTTACTAATGTTTATTCTACATTTGCGTTTTTCTTTGTATTAATTATAAACATTACCTTTATTACAGGAAATGGCAAAGTTTGATGAACCCGACATCCTGTTTAACATGCTCAATTGTTTGAAGATCCTCTGTCTGCACGGCGAGTGTTTGTACATCGCCAAGAAAGATCATCTGCCGTTCTTAGCCTATATCCAAGAGCACATGCTTATTTCCAGGTACTGGCCCCTAGGTAGAGCCAGGCGGGAAGTTTCACCCATTGCCTCGCAGAAACTAAATTCTCTGTTGCTTGCACAATGCTTATGATGTCATGCGGCATGTGACATTTCAGGAAACAGGGGTGCAAAAGGTTTCCTGGGGTACAGTGCAAGCGCCGTCCCCTCTTTACAAGCTGTGAGCAAAAGGCAACAGGGAGTCCAGGCAGAGCTCATTAAACTTTAATATTAGACATTGTGGCTGAATAACAAATACCATAAAATTAAGGTTACGATATGACAATTAGTAGCTGTTTGCATCCACAACATTATAATAATAATATAATAATAATAAAAAACTGATCTTGTATCTTTGGCTTGGAATTATTTTATAGTGATTTCTTTTTAACATGTATTTCTGACAGTCGTTCGTATGATCAGCATTTGCTAATGTTTTGCGAAGGTGCTGGAAGCTCGGCACAGCCCTGCTTAGTTAGTATAAACCTTGTTAATGGCTTTTTATGGTGTAGGACAGCGCATGCTTATTCTCAGTGTGATCAGTATGAAAATGATATTTACTAAGCTCTTAAGAGAATGCTGTATCTCTTCCTAGCCTGTGGCGAGTCTTGAAATCTGAGTTCTCGCAGCTTTCGTCCCTGGCGGTCCCTCTACTCCTCCATGCCCTGTCTCTGCCATACGGCGCTGACATCTTTTGGACAATTATCAACACAAACTTTAACAGCAAGGACTGGAAGATGAGGTTTGAAGCAGGTATGTACTGAGCTGATACACTCCAGAATGTGTTGTGAATGGTATAGGTCAAAACTGGAATTATAAATTTTGGAGATATTTCATGTAAACCAGCTGAGGATCCTGCTCTTGGGGTTAGAGAACAGGATTAGGTGTAGGAGTTCAAATGATCAGTAGTGTGTAGATGGATTCTAGTTTATTGGATTTGGAATGGGATTCAGTAGGTGTCAGATTCTAGACATCAGCAGAAAAACCAAGACCTTTCAGAATTTATATCTCTGTTGTTGCATCAGGTCTCTTGTTCATATTTTGTTATTTCAGTGGAAAAAGTTGCCGTTCTGTGCCGATTCCTGGACATTCATTCGGTCACTAAGAATCATTTATTGAAGTATTCTTTGGCTCACGCGTTCTGCTGTTTTCTGACCGCTGTGGAAGACGTAAACCCCGCTGTAGCCACCAGAGCAGGGCTGTTACTAGACACCATCAAGAGGCCTGCGTTGCAGGTACAACCTTGTCGTGTTGATAAAGCCACTTTGGGAATTGAGATTTTTAAATAAAAGTGAGGAATCTCAGAGATACTGTAGTTCCCATTACTGGTCTTTGTGAGGGAATGATATTCGATGTTCCCCCGTCTCATCGTCCTCACGTCTTCCTCCTGCAGGGATTATGCCTCTGCCTTGACTTCCAGTTTGACACGGTGGTGAAAGACAGACCAACCATCCTCAGCAAGCTTCTTCTACTCCACTTTCTAAAGCAGGACATACCGGCTCTGAGCTGGGAGTTTTTTGTGAATAGATTTGATACTCTATCACTTGAGGCTCAGCTTCACTTGGACTGCAACAAGGAATTCCCATTCCCAACAAGTAAGGGAACCTTAAAACTATCCACAAACGTTTCTCTGCGCAAAATGTTGGAAAACCATAGAGCTATATTTCAGAGCTGCTAAGGTTCTAAGGGTCATTGTATACGCACATTCTAAATGTCCACATTCCTCCGTGTATAAAAAAATCTCTCTGGCAAAAGATGTGACTTCATAGCCCTTTCCATCTCTCATTCTTTCACTTATGCCACCATGGAACGCTAATTTACTTGGGGTGAAAGAGGGAACCTTGGGGTGATCAAAATGGGGTGTACATTGTTCTGAAAAAAACATAGACTGATCAGCTGACATGGGTGATGTCTTCCGGAGAATATGGAGGAATGAGGGTCCTCATCTACGGTTAAGTCCAGATTTCAGGAGATTAAACAAAGCTTCAAGTCTTCCATAGTTTCATACATACATCAGTCTTTTTGTCCCGATTCCTTTGACTTGTTTTTTGTTCGTATTTAGCCATCACTGCCGTGAGGACTAACATGGCCAACCTCAGTGATGCAGCCTTGTGGAAGATCAAAAGGGCTCGATTTGCCCGGAACCGCCAGAAAAGTGTCCGTTCCCTGCGGGACAGCGTCAAGGGACCCGGAGAATCCAAGAGAGCCCTCTCGCTGCCCGAGACCCTGAGCACCAAAATCCGTTAGTATGATTGCAAAGCAGGGAGGGTGATAAATGTTTTATAATCTTACGCCTGTACTGTTCATTCTACAAGTTATATAATGAAAACATTAACCATTCTTTCCTTAGCTGTCCGGCTGACAAGGCATGAACAATCTGCACCAGCACTAGGGGGCACTGCAGAGCAGCCACAAGGTAGGTGCTGAAATGCCATAAGTATATGACTGTGAATATTGAGTCGTGGGTCAAGGAGCTCCTTTGTGGTTAAATCACAACAAAGAGTGAGTTGAAGCCTAATGTCTGAGCAGAGAATGTGTGGATCTTAGTGTCTCACAGAGGTTCAGGAAGAGAGCATAGGGTAAAAATGCCCTAGGGAGGAGTACCCTGCGCCTTGAGACCCAGTATTCAGTCTTTATAGGTTATAAATGTGTGTCTTATAATATTGTGCGATAAGCGCAAGGATCCTCCGTGAGAGATGCAGCTTCCAGTCCACGTCTTTTAAGTGATGGCAAACCTTTCCCATCTTTACATCCCATGCCCAGCGATCGCAATGGCTGCATCTTGTAAATAGAAAATTTGTAAATGTTGGAAAATGAATGTAACATTATTAGTTAAAGAAGTAAATTAAGATTGTTGGAATGTTACGTTGCAGGTCAACAGTCCCCAGAGAATGACAACATCATTAAGGACCCCCTCCCCGAGGACGCCGGGATTGACCACCAGACAGTCCACCAGTTAATTACGGTGCTCATGAAGTTTATGGCAAAGGATAAAAGCAGCGCCGAGGCCGACATAAGCAGCGCCAAGGCTTTTAACACAGTCAAGCGCCATCTGTACGTTCTGCTCGGCTTCGATCAGCAGGAGGGCTGCTTCATGATCGCCCCTCAGAAAATGCGCACCTCAACGTGTTTTAACGCATTTATCGCAGGAATCGCGCAGGTACCATGTAATATAGACACAGAGTCAAATAACTCATCCACTAACACAATGATTTATATTGCTTACATATGTAAACTATATAGTAAATATAAGTGTGTATATATATATATATATATATATATATTTTTCTCTAACAATTTCTATAACATGATTTCCTCTTTAAAGGGCACAAAAGCCATTATTCCATGACAGATGCCTTTAAAAGAAAAACCATTACCCATGTTTGATATTATATAGTCCTGTGATTGGGAACTCTGACATTATTATGTTTCTGGTGACCTTTGATTATATTATATATAATTATTTTTTTCTGAGCGACCCTGACATTAGACTGGTAAATAATAACAAAATACGTTTTATTTCCTTCTGATCGCCTTTAAATTAATGATTTTGATCTTTAATATAAAGTTAACTTAACTAATGTGTCGCCAGAATTCTTTTTTCGTAAGTTTTAAACACGTCCTAATTTTGTTCTAAACGTGCAGCCTTTCAAACATTTAGAAACATAAACATTTGTTTCCTGTTACGTTAATTAAAATTCAAACAAACAGGCAATGCCCTCTGCCAATTACCCTGATGTTATCTAAATTTGTTCTTTGACCCTGAAGAATCTCTCTTAATGGGGAGAAACCAGCTGTCACAGACCAGAAAGGTCCTGGTTTTATCTTCATCCAGTGTAAATACACAATGCTTGGGGTTCATCTGTTTTCAAGGAAACCAAGGACATTTCTGGCTGTAACATAATTGCAAAAGGGTTTTCTAGCCATCAATGAGCCTTTTAAACTTAAACTTGGATCAGCGAACACAACGTGCCATTGGAACACAGGGGTGATGGGAGTGATAAAGGGCCATTGGAACACAGGAGTGATGGGAGTGATAAAGGGCCATTGGAACACAGGGGTGATGGGAAGTGATAAAGGGCCATTGGAACACAGGAGTGATGGGAGTGATAAAGGGCCATTGGAACACAGGAGTGATGGGAGTGATAAAAGGCCATTTGGATCACCAGGAGTGATGGGCAGTGATAAAGGGAATTGGATCACAGGAGTGATGGGAGTGATAAAGGGCCATTGGATCACAGGAGTGATGGGAGTGATAAAGGGCCTCTGTACTGCTATGAAGATATTCCAGTAAAAATCAGCCGTTTTTAGTTACAATAGTCATTTACAGCATTAACCCTGTCCAATCCTTAGAACAGGGGTGTACATATGGGGTATGTTTAGATCTGGAACCATTGGTGGGTATTGGAGCTCATGATGACAAGCCCCTTACTTGAATATATGTGCAATTGTGTCAGTTACCCCTTGGCTGGGAATGGGTTAAGAATAAGATGTATCCATGGATGGGTTTCTCATAAGCTGTTTGCTTGCTTGCAGGTGATGGATTATAACATTAACCTTGGGAAACATCTACTACCCCTTGTAGTCCAAGTATTAAAATACTGCACCTGCCCCCAGCTGAGGCATTACTTCCAGCAGCCTCCCCGATGTTCCTTGTGGTCCCTGAAACCACATATTCGACAGATGTGGCTGAAAGCCCTGCTTGTCATTCTGTACAAGGTATGCAGAGACCTTTACGTTAATCGAAAATATGTATTTTATAAATAATCTTATTTTAAACGAGAAGAAAAAAATAAGCCATAATTTGGCAGAGGTGGTAGAGGGTAATACAGTGAGGGTATTAAACATGCATGGGATAGACATACGGCTCCTGAATCTAAGACGAGACCAACGACTGATTAAGGTTTGAGTCTTTACAGCAGGAGAAATAGAATAGACGGGGGCCGAATGGGGCCGATCGGCTGGCAGCTTCTGGGTTTCTGTGTTATTTATCATTATTAGTTATTTGAAAGAAACATCAAAGCAACTTTAAGCTATGGAGTCTCGGCATCCATAGCTTAGTCAGGGAGATAATTTCATCGTGATTTCATCTCCATTTCATCGTGATGTAGTAAATCTCTCCTCTCGTCCGCTGTGCTGCAGTCTGAAGCTCATGCATAGAACTCCAGCTTTCTTTGTCGCTCAAATGCCACTTATCATCATAAATAAATCTTTATCTCAAAAACCAGCCTTTGTAGGGATTTGTTGATTGACGGATTTGAAAAATCAAAGTCTGAGGTCACTCAGACTCCTGTCAGGGCTGATGTGGCTTGGATGACAATCCGTGATCCACTCAGTGTCACAGAACCACCAGGACCAGACAGGTTGCTCCTGAACCGGCAGCGACAGCGAGAAAAACAGCCGTCGGGGAATATGATCTGCAGACACGGCATGGAGTCGGCAATTTAATCACTTCTATTATGTCACAATGTTGCTAATATATGACAAGACGTGAGAATATATATTTATATAAATATTAAATATATTTATTTGGATACATTTTAAGAAGCTTCATAACTTGGAGATAAAACCATTTGTTTTATTTCCTTGCATTGGAGTCTTGTTTATGGGTTTCTTCTCGAGACTGATTGACGTTTTAAATCTGGTTAAAATGTTGCATTCAACGCAGAACCTTGACGGGCTAGAAAATTATACGGAATTCATATTTTTTCCCCCCTTTTTTTTTACCAGTACCCATACAGGGAAGCAGACCTGAGTAAGATTGTACTTCATCTGATTCACATAACGGTGAACACGCTGAACGCTCAGTATCACAGCTGCAAACCCCACGCCACGGCCGGTCCACTGTACAGCGACAACAGCAACATCAGCCGGTACAGCGAGAAGGAGAAAGGTATTCCGCCTAGATTCTCATAACACGTTTCGTTGGCCGATTTACTTGAGCGGGGCAATCTAGTAGATGAGAACAGAACAATAAAAGAGCATTTATGTGACAAATACTGTGAGAACGGCAAGAAAACACCTTTAAGGGGTGGGGGGGGCAGGTTCGAGAGGCGCTGTGCGTGTTACAATATAATTAATTAGAAGTATTTGGTTTAATGCCTGATTTCACCCCCGTCCGGTCTGTGTCTTTTGATCGCTCCTTTATTCCCTTCCAGAGGAGGACAGTGTGTTTGATGAGTCCGATATCCACGACACGCCGACCGGGGCCGGTAACAAGGAATCGCAAACCTTCTTTGCTCGTCTAAAAAGGATAGGAGGCAGCAAAATGGTGAAATACCAGCCGGTTGACATGAACGCTCAACGAAGTAGGGGCCATAAAGCGTTTTCTGTTGTCTGCATGTAATACACCACTTGTGTTGGCCTGTGGTGACCATAAAATGAATAGTCGGTACATGCATATTCTTGGATGATTTTCTTGTAGATGAGTTCCATGTAACACCCATGGCCCACTTTTTTTGCTCAAGTCACCATTTGGTTGATATCAATCCATAGTCAATTCCACTTACAAAGTATAACATATTCAATTCACATGACATTCCCTATTCTACTCACCAGTAATGCCATATTTTCAACCCCTTGACTTCATTGTGCATTATGAAAGCCCAACCACACTGATATATTAATATTAAAAAAATGTGCATAGAAGATCTAATTATCTTTAAGGTATAATCACTCTCCATCAATTTTAAACACTGTATGTTTGCACATAGTAGATAATAGAAATCCATGCATTATTCTGAATCCATTGTATTGCAGGTGACATTGAACTGGCTGAATACCGAGAATCTGGGGCTCTGCAAGACAGTATCCTGCGCTGTGTTAGAGAGGAAAGTATACAAAAGAAGAAATTGCGCTCTCTGAAGCAGAAGTCTCTGGACATCGGTAACACAGACTCTCTACTCTTTACCCTGGATGAACATCGCAGGAAATCTTGCATAGATCGTTGTGAGCTCGGGAACCCTAAACTGAATGACTATGGAAGGTCAAGAGAGAACTCATCCACCAAACCTGAAACCATTGATGCCAATGAGAATCCAACACCCAGAGAGAGTTTTCAAGAGACACGGAGACCGGTGATACCGGAGGTGAGACTGAGTTGTATGGAGACATTTGAAGTAAAGGTGGATTCTCCAGTAAAGCCGTCTCCTCAACGAGAAGATTTAGATCTGATTGATTTGTCCTCTGACTCCACATCGGGACCAGAGAAACAATCCATTTTAACCACCTCGGATAGCGACTCCTTGGTGTTTGAGCCTCTTCCTCCACTGAGAATTGTAGAGAGCGACGACGAAGAGTTTCAGCTGATGAACAATGGAAGTATTGTGGTTTCAACATCTTCAACTCCCATCAGTGCCTCAGTACTTAGTCTCAGCATGATGCCTCTGGTACATGTGAGTATCGAAGATTGTTCTAAACCATTTATGACAACAGATTTCAGCTTTAATCCAGTTTTAAGACTGGAAGACATGGCTTCCGTTGATCCAGGCAATCAAAAGGATATGGAGGAGTTGCCTAAGGCAGAGGACATTCAAGACATCTTCAGTGGAAGTCCTCTAACGCTAAAACAAAAGAGAGACCAACTAAAGAAGTCCTGTGCTCTGGCAGAGATGTCCATCGATGATAACTCAATGGAGGACACATTGGAGGAGAACAAGTCTGGACCTAAGGTTGTGCTTCTGAATGTGCCAGAAGACACTGAGAACCAAACAGACAGTGAAAGGCCAGATGCCAGTACTGAATCAGACACAGAGCAAAATACAGAGCAGAAGGAAGAGGCGGAAGAATCAGAGTTTAAAATCCAGATAGTTCCCAGACAAAGAAAGCAGAGAAAGATAGCAGTGAGTGCCATCCAAAGGGAGTACCTGGACATCACCTTCAACATCCTAGACAAATTAGGGGAGC
The DNA here is from genome assembly GCA_009364415.1 of Spea multiplicata. Lineage (NCBI taxonomy): Eukaryota > Metazoa > Chordata > Amphibia > Anura > Pelobatidae > Spea > Spea multiplicata. Next base: position 19,649,854 of record VKOC01000008.1, read on the forward strand.
AGAAGGACCCAGGTATTGCCTATAAGAGGACACCTCGTAGACAATCAGCACAGACAATATGATACATGATCATACTACACAATGTAATACATGATCAGTACAGATAATATGATACATGATCATACTACACAATGTAATACATGATCAGTACAGATAATATGATACATGATCATACTACACAATGTAATACATGATCAGTACAGATA
>VKOC01000008.1:19650159-19661900 GCA_009364415.1 Spea multiplicata
AATACATGATCAGTACAGATAATATCATACATGATCATAATACACTATGTAATACATGATCCGTACAGATAATATCATACATGATCATGGCACAAAATGTATTACATGATCAGTACAAATAATATCATACATGATTATACTACACAATGTAATACATGATCAGTACAGATGATATATATGATCATGGCACAAAATGTAATACATGATCAGTACAGATAATATGATACATGATCATATTACACAATGTAATACATGATCAGTACAAATAATATCATACATGATCATAGCACACAATGTAATGCGTGATTAAGAAAGCAGTGGCAGCTGCTTAAAGTGTTTTGTAAGATATAGGTAGATTATGAAAGTAATGAAAAGAATTACAATGTTAGCCCCTAAGGTGTTTTTTTAATGTAACAAAGAATATTAGAACTGCACACTTCGATAATGCTTGTGGCTGATAGCTTATTGTTTTAACTTATGAGTAAGATGAAATCTTGTCTTGAGGTGTCTTAGAGTCTGAGTCTAAAGGGCTTTCAATTCTAGATATGCCCAGAGAGTCCTCTTCTGCACCAACTCTAGAAGCAGGGGGTCCTGAGACCAGCAGCCGTTCATCTCTGACAAGTAAGTTCTCTGAAAAACGTATACATTTCTTGTAAGGCAAATATTTTAAATCACAGAGACATCCTCTTGGTTTAACCATTTCTCTTAATTAGAGAAAACCTAAAGCTTTCATGGAAAACAGGAATGTATATTTTCTCAGTCGCTGGAAAGAACAAACTCAATGTATAGAGTAAGGAGTATTTTATGTGTGAGGTGTTCTAATTGAAAGTAAATGAAGTTTAATGGCGCTATTCCTTAAAACGCATCGTCCTGCATATGTGATTTGTAGGATTTTCATTATGTATTCATGTTCCTGAAGCTCAATACAGGCAAATGAAAAGGGGTTCTCTGGGGGCTTTGACGATGACACAACTCATGAAGCGTCAGCTTGAACACCAGTCGAGTGCCCCCCACAACATCAGTACCTGGGACCCCGGTAGGTCTGGAGGACACCTGTGGACACTCATCACACCCACGCTATTTAATTATTTATGTAGAATGGAGCATTTTCACAAACTGCATGGTAGGGTAGATTTTACCCCAGAGAACAGGCATTAGAGAGCCTGTGGCTTTTCTGTTATTACGGACCAAGCCCATGACCCTCAGCCTGTTTTATATTAGCTGTGCCTGTTTTAGAGAAAAAGTTACCATGTTTTATTAATACCAATCAAGCTAAAGATAAAGGGATTGCAATTAGCAACATTAAGATGGTATAATCACATTTCCCCACGGATTCAACTAAAATCTGCGCTTCAGTATAATAATAATAATAATGTATGTGATAGTTCTGATGTAATAGTGTATGATGGGACGCACGGTATATACATATGGCTCAATGGAACGTTTAACTTTTTGGGGGTTGAGCAATACACTGATGTGAACCTCTAAACTTGGGTGTTAGAATTATGTAGAAGGGATTTGAGTTTGGAAACTACATAAATCAGAAAACATTTAATGAGAGAGCCGAATGGAAAATAATGGTTTGTATAAGGCATGTTTATATTAATGAAGCTCATATGTGATTATGTGTCTTATTATCCAAATTGTTTTATTCTATTTTGATGAAGACGACCCCAAAGCGGCCCACGAGGTACTTGGCAGTATTTCGGAAGTGTCAATGGGAAGAACCAGTATTCCTTATATTCAGATCGGTGAGTTATATATTTGTAGTGAGCGGGTTTCTGGGTAGATGGGATTTAGGCTGTGAATAACGGACGGGCTACACTCTTTAAAATATCTCCTGTGTGAGGTATGTAGCATTCTACGGGAACCTTTTCTAAAAGGAAGGCCTATAGTGGTTTATTCATCCCAAAATGTCTCCTAATAGAAGGTTAACTAACCCTGTATCGTGCATAGTGAAAACAGTGATATTTCACATGATACCACTTGGTATTAACCCAGGAGCAGGTTAAATTCTCAGCTATTTACAGAACCTGTGCTTGTCGGGAAATCAAACACATTCTGCGGTGCTTTTCTCGTAATTAACTTTTCCGTTTAAGGGGTAAATTTACATGTCGGGTGACTCTAGGCCTTTCTTAGCGTCCATCTCCTTATTGGAGATTGCAATTTAACAACAAAAGGTAATTAGGCACCCCTTAGGAGGTGGCTATACAGCTCAGAACTCTCCCTGTAATTGTCCGCTACCCCCCAGTACTATGTAGTTGGCAGTTGATGTCAAGAATGATTGGCGATGATAAATTTAAGTCAGGGGTTTCTAGGTGTGGAACAGGCCAAGAGGTTCTAAGGAGCCCCTAGATTCCGTATTGTAATCAGTTGTCTTTGATTTCCAGGGGCCACAAAGTCCAGCCTGCTCTCTGCGCCCAGTATCGTCAGCATGTTTGTTCCAGCGCCAGAGGATTTCTCAGATGACCAGCCCACCATAATGTCAGACAAGTAAGTCTCCTATCTTATAGAGACCAAGACACCAACCATAGCGGGTCCAATGGCTCTTTCTTTTATCCTTTTCTAGATGCCATGACTGCGGAGCCATTCTAGAAGAGTATGATGAAGAAACATTGGGCCTGGCCATTGTGGTTCTCTTGACCTTCATTCATCTCAGCCCAGACTTGGCTGCTCCTCTGCTTCTGGATATCATGCAGTCCGTGGGCAGGTAACATCTAGAATCATTTGCCGATTGATGGAATGTCAGCTTCTAATCTAAAAAAGAAGCATATGTGAGAATTCACAGACGGCACATGCTGTTTGTATAATTATCTCGGATTCTGTGCTTCCCGGGTACGGTACAAACTTCTTTGGACTTTCTGTAAATCAATATTTATATTCTAACATTTCCTTTGTGGATTCCCCACCAGATGCTCATTCTTTTTTTTTTAACTGTCCATAATTTGTTTTCGTAGATTGGCATCAAGTACCAGTTTCTCTAACCAAGCCGAAAGGTAAGCAGTTTATAGAGACACAGAATGTGGGTTTCCGTGATGTTCTTGCAGACATTGAAGATAAAGTTCTTAATATTTGCCTACAAATTATTTCATATACTCTTTGGCACTAATGGGATTAATTATGGATGTAGTTTCTTTTTTATTATATTACATAATACAAAATAAACTAGATCACGATTTTTCACAACCACAAATTAATCCCGTTAGTTCCAAAGAGTCTCTGAAATAATTTGTAGGCAAGGCAAGGATTAAGAACTTTATCTTCAGTGTTCTCTGCATGCCAAAAATACCTTTAAAGGACCCAAATTAATTACAGAAAAAGGGATTGCGTTCAAAACTCTGCCGTATAAATTGATACAGTTTAGAACTATTATAAGACCTTGTTTAGTTTAAGCTTAGATTATTCTTACCTTGTCTGCAGATTTGATATCTAAGTGTGCGGCTTGTTCCAATCTGCTAAATGATAAAGCAACGATACCCTTTGTAGAATAGCCATTTAGAGCTTTTCTACAGAGTTTTCTGCTGGTCACTAAAAGATGGGCTAAAGGAGAGAACAAGAAGATGAGACTTAGAAGGAGCTGGAATAGAGTTTCTAACTAGAATAAGATGAAATGAATTTGCTTTCTGGACCTCTTCTGTGGGGATGCTATGAGTGTTGAGTTCTAGCTTTGAATTTGTTTTCCAAGCATGATGATCCCGGGGAACGCGGCCGGTGTCGCCAAGCAGTTCCTCCGTTGTGTTTTCCATCAGCTGGCACCCAACGGCATATTTTCTCAACTCTTCCAGAGTAACATCAAAGGTAATCTGGCCGTATCGAGTATCGATAAAAAATAAGATCCTATTTAAGCGGAACTTGGTTATTTGACATTCCTCTGTTTTAACAGATGGGAGCTTTTTACGAACTCTGGCGACATCGCTCATGGATTTTAACGAACTCAGCTCATTTGCCGCTCTGAGCCAACTACTTGAGGTACGTCATGAAGGACTGTGTGCCACTAAAGAGAAACGCCGTACTAGGCAATGGTCTATGGGAGAAAGCAATATGTCTCGTTGTACAAATACGCAAAGCTCTCCAAATAATTATATCAGCTAAGCGGGAATTCTTTTTTTTTTAGGGTTTGAATAACAAAAAGAATTTGCCAGCAGGTGGCGCTATGCTGCGCTGCTTGGAAAACATTGCCACTTTCATGGAGGCTCTTCCTATGGACAGCCCCAGTAACCTATGGGCCACCATTTGTAATCAGTTCCAGACCTTCTTCACAAAATTGCCGTCTGTCCTCCCGCTAAAGGTAGGCTCCCAGAAAGCTTTTGTTTAATATAAAAATGAACAACGTGTTTGTTTTTGGTGAGAACGTCTAAATGGACTTCATTAGCATTGCCATAAAGCATCAGCTCAGTGTGGTGTCTGAGCAGGAAAAGTCACCCAAATGATCACATGACTGACAGCAATGGTAGTGTCCAGATCTGCAGAGAAAGGGATTTTATTGGAACAAAATGAGATAAAACTAGGTTTTTGTCACCGACCGACATCACTGTATACAGCGCTGGGGGTATATTGGGATGCTTGAAAACTATACGATTTAAGTCTACCTATCACGTCCCCAATAAATGTTGAATTTAGCAAATCATTTTACAGGTAACATTTTTACAGGTAACATATTTTGTTTTAAACAGTGTTCACTGGACTCCAGTCTCAGGATAATGATTTGTTTGCTGAAGATACCAACCTCAAATGCCACCAGGGTATGTAGAAACGTTGTAGATTATAATGATCACGATTAAATGTGATTTTATTTATTTTAAACGCAATTGAATGGAAAAAGAACGCTCTGAAACTTCTATATCCCCTTTTTCTATGGAATCCGAGGCTTAATAGTTTGTACAAAACTGTCAAGACTGTAAATTAGATCGGGAACTGAGAATCCTTCACTCCGTCTCCAAGATTATTTTTTTACAGCCCCCGTCCTACATTTTACGATAAACTGCATGAAAAATGTAATTCTTTACAGATGTGCAGTCAGCTGCCGCCAGACACTTCGGAAGCCGAAATAAATGATCTCGACTTAAATATTATTTGTTTTCTTGACGGACGAGGTTATTGATTTTCCTTTTCTTTATTCTAGAGCCTGTTGGAACCCTTTTCTAAGCTCCTGAGCTTTGTGATTCAGAATGGCGTCTTCACGCTGGCCTACCTCGTGGAGCTGTGTGGCTTATGCTACCGAGCATTTACTAAGGTATAGAGAGATTTATGCATTTTAATCGTTTTTGTAACATCAAATTAATGATTGTGTGAATACATTTTATTATTTGATAATTTTGTGTTTTTCAAGATGGTGAAAAAAATTGCCCAAGTGATAAGTGCTATTAGTGAGATGAAATGGGCCATTTTAGCCCTAGACAGCCTGTCTGAGCCATCTTTGTCCCCAGCTTGCCTGGGCCATCTTAACTCCCTAAACAGCATACCTGTGCCATGTTAGCCCCCAAACAGCTTGCCTGTGTCTCTCTGTTTCTGACAGATGATACAGCATACAGGAAATGGATGTGATGTCACTTCCTGCATGCTGTATCAGACGGATGATCGCTACACTCTCCGTGACACTAACTGTAGGTGTTACCCTCATCTAGCGGCTTTTAAAGTGGAGGTCGCAGGGGTCACCCGGACCCCCAGAGTTGAGACTTTGTGACCATGATTATTACACCCCTGTATTGCACCATATCACAGATGGCATCTCTACAAATTATAGTGGATTATGTATTCCTTGTATGAGGATTGCAAACGTTTTTATTAATGAGACCTTGGAATGTTAGACAGACTGGTAAATTGAATTTTTCAACTTTTTGTATTCACTGCGGATTATGAAGAGCTGACCCCAGGGATCTTCTACTGGAAGAAGGGCTGAGTCGGCCCTGTATAATGTATGGCTAAATTGGTGAGCTTCCCCGTATAATGTAGGGTTAAATCAGCGAGTTGCCCTGTATAATGTATAGTTCATTAAGTGGATGACTTTCAATGACTTTCCCCACATTAACTATACATTACACAGGGCCGTCTCAGCTCTTCCTGCAGAAGAAGCTCTCTGGGATCGGCTTTTCATAATGATTTTTTATGCATAGATTGCATTTATTTTGTAAACCTACAGAGTTTCTTTAAGGCTAATTTAAAAAAAAAATCTTGTTCATCAGCAAGGACAACTGCTCCGGTTAAATAACTGGAAATCAATGTGTAATCCGAGGTGTGTCAGCAAGATGAAAGTGTCCTGACTAATTGGAAATTATGTTAATGCCACGGTTGATCGATACCATTGATTTCCTGCCCTCTGGGGCCGGGCAGCAGGAGATGAAATGCTTTTTATTTTGTCTGCGTCTCCAGCTGGGGTTGGAATTATCGGTCTAGAGGGATTTAAACTAAAACTAAAGTGCCATTTGGGGGCCAGTAGTCCTGAGTACCATTATGGAAGGGGATATTATTTACACCCCAAATCTGAAAGTGTCATAATAATATTCAGAATAAAAAAATCACTGTTAAATGTCCAACATCTATTTCTTTGGGTGTCATAACGGAGCAAACAAATTAGTACAGAAATGGTGTCTTTGAAAATAAGACTCTTTTTGTGTCTGTTTACGAAACACCCTTTTCAAAACTTAAGAATATCAAGACAATATTAAAAACAAGGAATCTGCTACATTGTTTCCGGACTGCTGGGAGGGAAGGCTGCCTGCTGCTGTTACGATGTTTCTGACAGTCAGGAGCCAACTATGCAGCTTCTCCTCCAAGCAAAAGCAGCTTTCTATGGAGCCGGTCAGAGAATCCAAACCACTCGGACCAAATGGTGAAGCCGATCAATTACCAGCAACCCTACAACCTTACTAACACACCAACTTCTGTATATTAAAAAAACATTGTGATGGAGTCACTGTGCCCCACAGTAAGCAAGCACTTCAGTCGCCGTAAGTCTCTCGAGCTGCGGGAGTCGCATTGCGTTATCTTCCAAATCAGTTCACTGATAATACCGACCTACGGCAAGTCGAAGTTTAATAAAAGCTAATAAAAGTGATTCGGCAAAAGCAATTTGGCAAGTTTAATTTACTCCAGTAGGTAACACATAAGATATGAGGCTTGGAGCTATAAAAATATTTTCACATTCTGAAATTAAATTTTGGGTTTAGGTTTATTTTTTTTTTCTTTGAGATCCTCCAGCTTCAGTAAAATCTCTTGTAAGATGTGTAGAAAAATGCCAAAAGTAAACTGTTAACCCTTTGTCTCGGCATTGATACTTTTTTTGTGATTTTGCAGGAGAGAGATAAATATTATTTGACCCGAAGCGTGATCCTGGATCTTCTGCAAGCCTTGAAACTAAAGTCCCTTTACCGCGACACTAATCTCTTACGCTGGTTCAGGTGAAACATTTACCCGGATTCAGGTTCGGAATTATTATATTAAGAGCTGATAATCAATTCTCTGCGCTTACTCCGGCTTTCCTGCACTTTAATGGCTAAAATTTTTTGTTATATGGCAATAATTGACATAAATATGCATCCATGGAAAAAAAAGAATTAATAATTTTAGAATATATGATAATCAAAAGTATTTCAGAAAATATATCGCATTTTTGAAGTTAATAATTATTAAAAAAAATGATTGGACCTCTAATCTAAATATTTTTGTCATTTTATAGTTTATTTGTACAGATGTTGGAACTAAACTTGCAGAGTCTACCATCATTCACAAGCAGATGTTTGCTTCGGTCCCCGGGGTAAGTGCGATGGGTGGGCCATTTTTCTATGTAAAATGAAAAAATATATATAAAAAAACTACAATTATCAAGATGATACTTTTTTTTTAAAAAAAGAAAAGAAACTGCAATACTTCAAAGGATAACTGGTTAATACGATACAGTGCAGGTACTAGGGACCTGTTAGTAAATCGTGACCCTTTTGGTAGCCAACGTTCACCTTAGAGTCGCCGTCTCCCATAGGAAGTTGCCGTTGGGGTCAGCGCTCCGTCAGGCACACACAGAGTTAACCCAGGACTGGAAATGCAAAATATGATTGTGTTGAGATGCCGAGACTCCTGGCTTTTTGTTTCTCCGGTCCTGGCATCAGGGTAGGATGTCTTAGGCTTTCCTGACAAGTCTGCCAGCGACCTTCTTATACTGTCTGTTATTCTGTCACGGAGCTGACAGCCGCATAGCTTCCCGCAAGACAGAGGGGTCCAGTTCAGCACAATGAAAATTTACATTAACAGAAAAACAGGAGAGAATAAGACTTTAGCTTCACTGAGACGCCCCGGAAAGGATGGTAATTATGCGCTCGCCTTAAACAGACAGCAAAGTCTTGTAGAGAAAGAAATAACAAGCAAATGAAACATCCCTTCATTTCTATACCAGGCACTATGAAGGTGTCCTGAAACAAGAGCAGAGGCAGCTGCTTAGAACCTCTTTTTTCCTGTTAATCTATATATTTTGTTTAGCATATTTTCCAAGTGTCTCTATTTTCGACAGTCCCTGTCTCGTCCCTAAACCCCTGATGCCCCCTCTCTCCTCCCCTGATGCCCCTCTTTTCTAGGAGGTCAGAATATTTGCTGGGTATGAGGGTATCGCACTGTTCTACTTCCCTAAAAGCCCCGACAATGTGTATATAGAAACAGCAGGAAACGGCTTTATAAATTAAACGGGGTAAATAAACCCCATTATTCTTCATCTTCTAAATGCCCCATTCAGTTACACAAATAGGGCACAAAGTCACATGAAAAGTCTGGATGAAGCCCCACCCTACATCTCTAACCACACCCCGTAAAACAAAAGTACCCCTCATTGGTCATTTGAAACATTGGTAGGTGTGGTTTAATTGCCCAGGTCCCTTAAATTACTAAGTTTGCTGTTTGGATTCAGTCCTCTCTCTCTCTTATTTCATTAAACTTGTTTTCCTGCCATATATAATCTCTTTTAAATAGACAAAAAAATTACATGGCAGCGCGCGATGAGACTTCTTGGTGCCATCTTATACGCTTTACGAGCTCGGGGAAGCCGATCACAGAAAAAAATAAGACCCTTTAGATTTATTATAAGGAGCAGCGCAGAGAGTTACGTTTGACTATCAGAGAGTTATCTTACATGATTCACGGACGTCTTTAATGTCTCCAATATGTGCTGAGGAACTAAATCCCCTTAAAGAGACAGCGCCTTCATTTTTAAAGACGGTCTAAATTAAGAAGATGACATCATAATAAAAAGTGATTTAAATCATATGTAACCATTGCAGTTACCTACAGAAATTAAAAGTGCCTCCTCAATTTATATTCTGGATAGGAACCAAGTCAAGGTCGTTAGTTTTCAAGGAGTTGATGTATTAGTTCCTTTAGTTTGGTTTATAAGTGGTGGAGAGTTGAGGCTGGGCGCATGGCCGGTGCTAGGACGTTCTAGAGCAGTAAGGGAGAAAGCCTCGAGATGGGGCAGTAGATCCCCGCTATGAACGGGGTGCAGAGGGCCTGTGGGTATATTTCAGGGTATCAGAGATGAGGTATGGGGATGAGAACTTAGAGCCTTTAAGGTAAGGAGGCTTTATAAGAAGTCTTCTGGAGAAAAGAGAGCATATTCTGGAGTCTGAGATATGGGAAGCAGGGAGCCGGGTCTGTACTCTAGATAAGGACAAATTCATTCATTCCTCCGACCCTCCAAGACGATTATAAAGAAGCCAGACGTTCTAGTTGCTTCTGTAACGCCGGGAGTGAAAGAAAGACGTGATTCCAGAGATTTATTATCTAGAGATCTCTGGACGTGGGGCGGTTTCCACAGGACGGGGGGATTTGGGGTCCTCTCCAGCCTCGATAAATGAGGACCTTACCCGGCTCAGGACTAATCGTGCCGCGTTCCTTGCCTCTTCATGTTACGGAACACTCCGTTATTTAGGATCCTCTTACCCTCCGCCATTGGGATCCTGCTAATGCTTTGTAATTTATGGATAGTGTGCATTGAAGTGATTGATGTCTTTGAAGGCTTCTGAGCTACAGAGCCGAATTCCTAGACAATGTGACCTTAAGAAGTTGTGTTTCCAGATGACAGAGAAATGATTCAGCCCAACCAAGCAGAACTGAAACCGTTTTGTGCTGCGGAATAAATATTTTTTGGCGCTGCAGACAGTTATTTTGTGTCACGATGACATTTGGGTAATTGATACACTTAAGAAAACTGGAACTAGTCGTAGTAGAGCAAAAAAAAAATGGCGTCTTCAGTTGACATTGATTCTTTTTATTGGGCAAATATAGAAAAAAGAAGGACCTTGAGATGTTACAATCCCACATAAAGAAGAGACCTTTGAGGTCCTGATAACTCATTTAACTTCACATCTTTTTCTACCTTGGTCTCATAAAAAAATATCGACTCCAGAAACCCCATTACACCTAAAATAAAGCAAATAAATAAATATTGGCGTTAGCCCTACACCAAGGAATAGCACAGATTGATAAGTGATGCATTCGCTTTTTGCACACATTGAATAAGAATGTAAATTGTGTATGAATTAACCCTTTGTTTTGTGTACCCAGTGCGGCACGGCTGCCATGGAATGCGCGCGGCAGTACATCGGGGAGTTATTAGACTTTATCACGGACATGCACACGCTAACCAAATTAAAGGTAATTGAAACGACACAATATGTATAATATTTAGACCATTTATTCTTTGGTTGTTAAGATTTTTCAGAAAAAGAGAAACTAATATAATAAGAGGCGAATGGGTTGCACTTGTGTAGGCATTAGCCCTCTGTAAGATGGGGGTCCGACAAGTCTGATAGGACCACCTGTGTTCACTGTTGTATTGTGTGTCCAGAGTCACATGAAGACGTGCTCCCAGCCGCTGCACGAAGACACATTCGGCGGTCATCTTAAAGTCGGCCTTGCCCAGATCGCAGCCATGGAGATAACTCGGGGGAACCACCGAGACAACAAGGCTGTCATCCGGTACCTACCGTGGCTGTATCACCCACCCTCAGCCATGCAGCAGGGGTAAGAAAACCAACCCGCGGACTCCCAACTCTAAGAAAAAGGGGGCGGCCAATCAGGGAGGCGCAGCCTGGTGCATCGTGGGAAATATTAGCAATTGGGGTTCTCAGGCAGTTATTGAGATGTTCTTATTATTTTACACACAGCGGGGGATCTGCCTGATAATTCTGCGGAATCTTGGTTATGGCGTCACATTGAATTGTCCATAAATATGTAGGTCAAGAAAATCCCTCGACTTTTTCTTCTGGCTGCTCACTAATCCTGATTAATCCCATTGTAACGGTTTCATCATGTGACGAGCTCAGCCTCATAATGCAGTTATTCGGAAAACACGGGATTTGTTTCAGAAACGCCATATACCAAGGAGGGGTAATTCTGTATCTTTGGAGGAATAAAGAACTCCTGGGCCCTTAGTGGGCATGCGGTCTCGTCCTAGATTCAGGAGACGTATGCCTATCCCATGCATGTTTAAATTGTATTAGCCTCTACCTCCTCTGCTGGGAGGCTGTTCCACTTATCTGCCACCCTCTCAGTAAAGTAAAACGTCCTTACATTGCATTTAAGAAATCTGTTTAAGAGCGGGTCCAGCTTAGAAAGTATCCACGTTTTTGTAACCTCTTCAATAAAAAAAGCCATAGCGTAAACACCAAGGTGGAGGTGAATTCCATACCTAGAAGATTCGACCTGAGCAAGAATGTCCTGCCTGCAAAAATAGATAAAATTTAACAAGCTGGAAGGGTTCG
>VKOC01000008.1:19687403-19698357 GCA_009364415.1 Spea multiplicata
TTTGTTATTGGGACTTTTGAGGCCTGTCCCTGATATATTATAATGCCGTGGTGCGCTCCACTCTGTCCTTTTCTCGATGCGCGTAACCCTGGTGCCGCGGCCGCCTTTGGTCCAGCCATTGGCTCCTCGTTCTGTCTCCTAAAGCTGCGCATGCTCGTGACACAGACTGACTTTTCGCGTTTTCTTTCCGCCGTCCCAGAGTGTTGAGGTTGGCAGCCTCCTGATGGCCGTTACCAACCTGGCAGAGCAATGCCACATGAAACATTACGGGCCTGTACACGAAGTGGACTTATTCCGAAAACTGGAGATGATAAAGGTAAGTACGGCTAACCCCAAAAATACAAAGAACCTGCCGGCAGGTCGGCCCCATCCGGCCCCCGTCTAGTCGCCCGTTTCTCCTGCTGTAAAGACTCAAACCTTAATCAGTCGTTGGTCTCGTCTTAGATTCAGGAGCCGTATGTCTATCCCATGCATGTTTAATCCCCCCCCTCACTGTATTAGCCTCTACCACCTCTGCTGGGAGGCTGTTCTATTTACCACCCTTTCAGTAAAGTAAAACTTCCATACAATACGTCTCAACCTCTGACCTTCCATCGGGGGAGGGTTACACACCCATATATAAAATACTGGAGAATTTCAAGGTGAGGTTACTTAATATTTACGAGCGAATGTTTTTGGGACGTCTGGCGGTGTTTTCAGGAATACGTTTTGGAAAAGATGCACGTTGAGAAACTGGCTTCGCAGCCCCCCGAGGCTGGCCCCCTCATACCCAACCCCGACAGTCAAGCCTCGAAGCTGAAAAAGACCACCGCTAAGGAACCACCAAGAAGCCGAAGCTCTCAGCTCCGCCGGAACGACGCCAACAAACGCCGGCTCTCCAACCTGGGCGCGAATATATAAAGCGGAAAAATAGTCCCGGGACGCGTAGATTCATACATCTTACTCCCTGGACGCAGCGCCTCTTATAGAGCTTTTATTTTTTTTTTAAATAAACAAATTTTTCAGACTTTTGCCCCAAACTGTATCCACTCGGGTGCCGGTAATGCCAGTGGGAGGGGGCAGGCTTCCTGCTGATGTGGGGCTCATGGTCTGGAGTAGAAATGGGGGGACCGCTGGCCTTGGCTCTTACTTTTTTAACCATTAATATTCCCCTGCATTAAAAGCAGGATATGATTAACTATTTGCTGTTGTTCCATCTGCCTGGAATGTATATAGCGCAGGCTTTTTTGTATGTATATTGTGTGTAAGTTCTGATATTTATTAATTCCCCCCGAAGTATCGTCCGTTTTCGTTTGATTTTTCTTATTGTGCGGAGTTAAAGGCTTCACTGACCCCCAGACGGAGAAGCCACAGGCACTTCCCATAAGCCAGCATGCTGCATTAACACCACTAAGGGCAATAGTGGGGTTAATAGCACCCACGTGCTGCTCAATTCAGTATTCCTGCCCATTGAATTCTCCGAAACAAGGAACCCATCACTAATTGTGTATTTTACTGTTAACACCTTTCAGCATGCACAGTTCTGTTTCCATTGTGTCTGTATATTATATACAGTATGTTATTATTATTGCAATACAACTTATTTTCTTATATTGTAAAATATGAATTAATATTTTAACTGAATTTAATATTTTTTTTAGTAACGATTCAAATCACAAATATTATAAATTTGCTCCATTGAAATGTTTTATAAATTTTTGCAATAAAATATTTTTTTTATGTGGATAACCTGAGTCACTGCGCCCTCTTCTGGTCGCCCTCCAGTACTGCGGCAGAGAATTGATACATTGTGACATACTCGGTGCTGTTGTCTATGCCCAGAGTGCTGTACTTATTAATGAGCGGAGATGGAGCGTAACACACAAAGTACACTGACAGTAGTGAAAAATTTTGCAAAAAAAGCATTTTGAACTATTTACTAAATTATTTTCCATGTAAACGTAGCCGGTAAAATCCGGTAAGAACTCTCCAGCCTGTGTAACTTCAGTGACACCTCCTACTATTATTAACTATTAATCTATTATTAATTATTATTATTATTATTTATTGGTTTATATATAGCGTCATCATATTCTGCAGCGCTGTATAATGGAAAGTTATTTATTTATTCTTCTGTTACCTTCATGCACATCTCACACATTCTAAACACCCTCACAGCGTGACATTTAAATTTAAAAGGTAGAAACATTTAATGGCATTTAAACAAATAAGGGTTTTTTTTTTAGGAGACTAAGCCGCAATTAGGGTATTTTTCTATTTTTCACATCAGAGAGGGCATCCTGGGCAAACACATTCATGGTGAGATCAGGATTCCAGTGGACTGCAACTCCCAAGAGTCTCAGCCAGTCAGTAGGAGTGAGTTTGCCTGTGCTGGGCCACCATTCTGATCAACAGACCAGGCACTCAAAGGGTTACTTATAGACAGCCTATTTCTTCCTAAGGCTCCGCCCATAGAGGTGATGTAGGCAGCAGCTGGGATCGCCCCAGCCATAGAGATCACAAGAGGGCGTGGTTTGGAGAGAAGGTGTGGTTACACGAGGAGGTGGGGCTTATAGTTGGGGCGTGGTCAGGTAGGGTGTTGCTGTTCCTGTGGAGGAGAGTGACAGAGCAGACATGGTCAGTGCAAGGAGGGCTGATCCCTGATCCATATCATGGAGGGGAGGGGAGAGACGGGATTTAACAGGAGACAGGAGGGACGTTTATTCCAAAGGAGAAGAAATAGTACAATAAGAGGCCAGAATGTAACACTAGATGGAATGGAAGGAAGTTTGACTTTACTGAGAGGGTGGTAGCTAAGTGAAACAGCCTCCCAGCAGAGGTGGTAGAGGGTAATACAGCGAGGGGATTAAACATGCATGGGATAGACAGACGGCTCCTGAATCTAAGACGAGATCAGCCACACGTGCAGGAATGTTATTGATAAACAGACACATTGAGAGCGGAAACAAAGTATCATCTGTTCTGAAAGGGTTTGTCGCGGGGGATACATTGTATCTGTGATTAACAGATGGATCCAGCAACACCAAAGGTACTCTGATACCCTGCTTGACAACAGATAGATTTGTCCCTCGTGCAAACATGACGCTGGATTCCTAATACACCTGTGCACCTGCAGCTATAGCCTGCAAATCCCGACACCTGGCTGACTTCAAGTAAATGAGAGTTTTCACCATGCGCAGCGCATAAGGCCAAAGGTGTTAGCGGGGTCAATTAACTAGAATTTAGGGCAATCTGGGCATCTCCTGGGGCAATACTTCACCCCGATGCATTCTGAAGGCCACAAGCCGGTCCGGTCCAAGCGTCCATCTCCTTCCCGGTGACCGTAAGATCTGCTTGGTGTTTCATCAGAGTGAAAATGATCTCATCTCGGAGAAGCGCGATATCGGAGAGTTTATCGAAGAACACGCCAAAGACCCCTTATACCAGCGGAAATTAAAGGTACAATAAAAAAAAACAACCCCAAATACCTTAAATGTCCTTCTTTGGCCCTCAGTGTATGTATAAAGGGTTAAAGCCCACTTGATTGACAGACCAATTAGATTTTCTACATTGAGGATAAAGCTAAGGATTCCGTTCAATGAAGGGTTAAATGTGAGAAATCATAGAATCACCAGTTTTAAAGGCATAATTAATAACGCACCTCTTGGCTTTCGTGTTATCTTCATGTGGCTGGCTGTGGATGATGGGAGTTTTGGATATAGTTTGTCTGTAGTTTGCCCTGCTGCCCTGATATTACCCCCGTACTCTATGCCAACGGGCAGCCAATGGCTGGTTCTTACAGAACTACAACCTTTATCTGGTGATAGGATGCCTGAGCATTGTGGGAGTTGTACTAAACCAGGATCTATTTCCTGGCTGTTCTGTCATTGGCTGCTGCGCTTGTACAGAACGCGATAATAGCGGCGGATCATATAGAATGGATGCGCGTCTTTTCGTACGCTCGGGCGCGGCGAGTGTGGATTTTCACGCTTTTATCTTTTTGTAACACAGGAACTCCAGAAAAGGTACAGCGCAGTGAGAAAAACGCGCGCCGACGGAAGCTGCTTTTACAGAGGTCTCGCGTTTGCTTACCTAGAATTTCTGATTGGAAAGCAGCAAGAACTGGCCAGGTGTGTATACGTTCCAGCCGGGGGTGTATATTTTTAGCTCCCTGTTTGCCACTGTCCCCCTATATGCCACTCTGCCTCCCTGATATGCTTTTTAACCATCATACCACCCCCCAATTTACCAGTGTATCCTTAGACTTGTCCTCGTGCTTCAGACTCCCTGGTGTCTAGTGGGGGCAGCCGGTGCTGCTGCTCGGTACTTCTATGACTGAGCAACGGAAGGTCATGTTACGCCGGTGCTCTGTCATAGAAGCTCAGACAGCAATGGAGGTTGTCTGTGCGCGTCACACAAGCGTTTACCGGCTGCGGGATGCACACAGACACTCTCCGCTGCTACCGGCACTTCCGCAGGGACTTCTATGGTGGAGCACCTGAAGGATCATGTGATGCTGGCACATCGTCTCTCTGCCGGAGAGGAGGATCCAGGTCCCCTGCAGCGCTGCGGAGGATCTGGATCGTAGTCTGGTAGTCAGACCGCTATTTGACTAATAACACGCTTTCTCTGCCAGGTTTAAAGACGTTGTAGTTCGGAGTAAACAAGAGCTTCTAGCTGCTGTATTCCAGGAGCACGTCATTAAACAGCACTACGAAACAGTAAGTACACGACCTGCAACTCAAACCCAATATGTGGTGGTGGTGGTGGTGGTTGGGGGAATTTCTGCGGGCCAAAAAAACCCCAAGAAGCCCGGGGATCGACCACGGCTCCCAAACCGTCGGGATGTTTTTGGTCCTAAGTTTGCTTTTCGGAGAACTGAACTTATCTTAGTTTCTTAGCATTGTAGACTCTGTAGCCGCGGAGGGATCTGTCTCAAACCTAACGAGGGTCTTCAACCACCAGTTGAGCTCTGACAGCGCCGTGCAGTTCCTGAGGCTCGTGACGTCTGCGTTCGTCCGTAACCGAGCCGAGTTCTACCAGCCTTTTGTCGACGAGGAGACCAACATCCCAGACTTCTGTACCCAGGTGTGTTTATCCGCTAAACCTTTCCCCGTAACAATCCGGAAACACGACAAAACGGTGGACAGGGCTGGAGTCACAGCTACCGATCACTGCAGATTTACTAACTTTTTCTCTTGGATCTTGCAGCACGTGGAACCGATGACCTCCGAATGCGACCACGTTCAAATCACTGCCCTGTCTCAAGCGCTGGAGATCTCTCTTCAGGTGGAATACGTGGACGAGATGGACACTGTGATTAACCACCATATATTTCCCGAGGGTGCCAGCCCGTCTGTTTTTATGTTATATAAGAACAATCATTACACGATCCTGTACAGGGTGCAGCCCCAGGGGGTGGACGATCTGTAACGTGCCCCTGTTTTTATATGAATGCTTGCTAGTGACCCACCTGCGCCCCTCTCTGGCTGGGTGTAAATAAGGTCTGCCCCCGTACGGGCTGCTGTGAAGAGTTTTATGCTTAATAAATATAAAATAAAAGTTACCTCATTCCTGAACCACTGAAGTCTAATCGCGCTCCAGGGGCAAAGGCTAGGCTGTTAGAACTACAGCTGGTTTATCATTCCTCTTCTCCACCTCTGTGAATAATAACAGCCCCGTAATACACAGGCAGGACTCGTGCGTGTGCTGGAATATTCCGGGCAAATACCGGGTAGGGATACCGCTACACCTTGGTATGGTCACAAATCACCAAAAATAGCCATTACCTTACCCCATGTTTTCGATCAGAATCGCCTGCCAAGGTACAAGGATTCCGGAGACCCGGATGTAATCACTTTAACTCATTCACGTGCTGATACTTTAGTGGTATAAAACAGAATTTATTCATTCACCTTGGGAATCATTCCCAGTAACTCAGACCGCGCCTGCGCCTTTCCGTTTCTTCTTCTTCTTGGTTTCCTTGGAGTTCTGTTTGGAGATAGTCTGCAGGGCGCTCTCTGCTTTGCTGGTTAGGAGAGTCGGAAGGGTCAGCTTCCCGCTCTGCGTCGGATATTTGGTTTTGATGATGTTCCTGAAGACCGGCTGCGATAACAGCCGCTTTAACTGCTTCTTCATCGCTTTCACGGCTTTTTCCTTCTCTCTGTCTTCTTCTTCGTTCTGCTTCCCTCCTACAATTCAACAAGGACTTTAATGATTTATACAAACCCTGAGGGCGTGACGTTAACACAACTGCTTTCCAGAAAAAGGGACAGATCTGCGTTAAGACAATACCCCCCCCATTTACCTATTAACTCATCATCGTCATCAAGGTCTATCTCAAGGGCCTCCGCAGCCTGCTCTATCCATGATTTCTGGTGCTTTGCTTTGCTGTTGAAATATTCCATCTTTTCAATCTGTCTCGCCAAATTGACACGTTCCTGCGGACAAACGTCATAATGTTTGAGATGTCAGCACAAAAGGAGCAAAGGTTTGATGAGACCCTCGTGCGTGCGCAGAAAGCACTCCCAGTGATCTCAATCGGAGCGCATTCCTGACACTGATTGGCTGCTTCAAGCATGAAGTATAAGTATTAGATTTTATTAGTCGGGTTCCCTGCATACCGTAAATAGTTACCTTAATTCCATTCATGCACTTTCCATCCACCGGGAAGAATGGGAGGTCCTCATTTTTATTGAGGGTCCTGCAGATCTTTTTGAAGTTAAGAACGTCATCCGGTCCGATGAGCAGCAAACTGAGACCATCGCTGGAAGCACGCGCAGTTCTGCCGCTTCTGTGAACGTAGGTTTCGGACGTCCTAGGGACCTGTATGGGAGACGGAAAAATGGGTGATGAGGATTTGGCGTCACTCTAGGGATGCGGCAGGTTAGTAGCGATGGCAGAGAGTAAGACTGCTACACAATGTGTCTTGTCTACCTGGTAATGCAGGACGTGTTGAACGTTAGGGATGTCCAGACCACGCGCGGCCACATCGGTGGTAAGCAGAATGCAGCTGGGAAAAGGAAACAAAGGAGGCTTCAGAATTTTACTTAAATAAGGGAATAGAGATAAATATTAACAGTCAGAAGAGTGACTTCAATGCATTGCCGCTGACCACAAAACGCACAGATGAGAACAACTAATAACTCAATCCAATAACACGCTTCTTATACGGTCTGGCATTCCGCAACACTGATTGGCTGGTTGAGGGAGCCAATCGGCAGCAGCTAATGACTCCAGAAGAGCGTTTCGTATATGCGTACGGGGGGGTCTCTTTGGATATGAATTAGAGCGTTCTTCCATGCAGGGAGGCAGTAATCACATGTCTGCTGAATACATCTCCTGCATGGCAGAAAGCGGAGGATGGGGAAGAGGTGATAATGCGTGTTAGGAGATAACCCCCCCCCATGTTCTTATAATGGGAAGCTGTATATTTGCTGCTATAACACATGCTTTACCTCTCGCGCTCAGCAAACCGCTCCAGGTTCTTTAACCTCTGCTTCTGGTGCATGTTGGCGTGCAGGGTTAGCGGGTTACAGTCCAGAATCGTGAGCAGAGAGCACAGCCGCTTGATGCAGTCGATACTGTTTGCAAACACCATGGTTCTCCCTGTGTACTGGAGTAGGAAGTAATAGAGGTAAAAGTCCTTCTCGTCGTTGGTGCAGTGGATCTTGGTTTCAGTGAGTGTCTCCACCGTCGCCTGCTTCCTGGTTAAATCGATGACTTTGGGCTTGGACTTCATTCCGATCTTACGCATCAGAGACTCCAGTTTGCTGTCCTTGTCCATCTTTTTGAAGTTTTTTTTCTGCAGGAGTCTGGCAGGCGCCTGATGGATCAGCGTCAGAGTGGCCGAGAACACAAAGGTTTGTCTTTTGGGGTTAAAATGGACATCTGACAGCAGCTCCAGAAGCTGAGACAGCTCAGCATAGTGACCCTTCTCAACCATCCTGTCTGCTTCATCAACAACCAGACACCTGAAACACAGAGGAACGTAGGATTAGGAAATTCACATTCAACCAAAGAGCTGACATCCCAACTCTGCGGCAACGGAGCAGATATAAATCAGCAGCGTAACAGACAGAACAGAATAAATCCCCTTTGAATACGGCACTGTTGTGCCAACCAAATGCACAATACTAAGGGTTTTTCTTTTAACTCTTTCTTTGCTAGCATGGGAAAACAGCTACTTCCAGCTGGGGATGATGGGAGGTGCAGTCCAAAGGACACTGCAATGTCTCAGGCTGCTCACAACACACACTGACACACACACACGCTTACCGAAGCTGTCGGAGGTTGGATAGGTGGGGGTGCTTCTCCTTGATGAGTTCCCACACGCGGCCGGGGGTTGCTATGACAATTTCCGGTCTTCGATTTAACACTCGTTCTTGCTTTTGTGGAGCCATTCCACCGACAATAATTGCGGTTTTGATGCCTGGTATTACAGGAGAAATGTGATCCAGATTTCATTAACGTGCACCAACAATCTCAATGCAAGTAAATTATAGTGAATCTGCTGCGTTATTACTGCCTATGGAATGATCACAAAAGAAACGTGTTCATCCGACGATGAGGCATGGGAAGCGGTTCCTCAAGAAGAGTTCTAAAGAATTCTATAAAGATTTACTGGCTTCTGCCAAAATGTGTGATCATCCCCTCTTTATTATTTGATCGCTTGTGTAGATGATCTCATGACTGCATAACTACATTAAGCGGATGGAGTCTCTACACGTGTCATGATATTACATTAATTGGAACAAAAAATATCTATAAAGCAAACCAAACAAACAGGGTAAAAAGCTAAAGTCTAAAAACAAAGTAAAAAGAACGCACAACAAGCACTCACCTGTGAACCGGGCGACCGCGTCTATGTGATGTTTAACCTGTACAGCTAATTCTCTAGTGGGAGCCACCACGAGCCCAAGCAGCGGTCTGCTTTTGTCCCACGCTGGGGCATTAGTAGGAGGAGCAGGGTTGAAGTTAATGTCCACATCTTCAACAACCTTCACACACCCCAATTCATCATCATCATCATCTTCATCGTCCTGACTGCCCTCGTCGCCTTCTCCATGATCAGTTTTTTGGTTTTCCTCAGTCTCTGGAACCTCAGCCGGCCCCTGTCCATCCCCATCCGAAGAATCATTTGTTTTCTCGTCATCGCCGTCAGCGTCTTTGTTCTTTTGCCACTCCAGTATGGAATGAATCATAGGAATGGCAAAGGCGAGCGTTTTGCCGCTCCCTGAAAAAGAAAATTAAACTTCACTAAACTAATTACGGATACAGAAAAGTGGGTAAAAATAATAAAATGGGTAAATATGTCACGCAGTAAGATGCAACTTAACCCAGGCAATGAGCTCTATAAACTATGGTAGCCATGGTGACGGTAAACATATAGATCAAAACACATCCAGCTCTAAAGGTTTTAGCTTTGATCAAGAAACACTGAACTGTCCTAAGATGCAATGACAGGAGTATTACTATTTCAATTGCAAGAAACTGGGAAACAAAACAAATTATAATGTGGGGAAATGATTAAAAACGTGTATTTACACTGAAAAATTAAAAGAGGAAGACTCAGGTAAATAGCTTAGAATCCCCAACCTTCCAATAGTTTATGAAGAAAGATAACAGGAATCGGAGAATAGGTAACCCTAAAAAGTGTACGTTCTAATAAATGTCACAATATAGAACCACATTGAATCTGCTTCAATACTTGATTCGGTTAATTAATATTAACAACCTCTCTCACTCCGTATTTATAGCTTCTTGTTGTAGTTGAAGGACACTCTGCTCGGTATTACCTGTTTCTGCAGCCCCCAGAATATCCATTTTGTCTCTGATCGCTGGAGGCAGAACTAAGGCTTGAATCGGGGTTGGAGAAGAAAATCCCAGATAGCTGAGCGCTTGGAGAACCAGTTCTGGAACAAAGAGGTCCTTCCATGCAGAAACATCTGCATTCTTACCGGAGGAACCGGCCGCCTCGCTCGCAGCCCAGTTCTTTAATTTCTTTGCGGATGTCGGAGCCGGCGGATTTTCCGTGGCCTTGGCCGCTGTTTTCTTTGACTTTCTTCTCTTCTTCTTCTTTTTGCCTTTCGGCTGCTCGTTTGGTTTAATGATTTCTTCGGCATTCTCATCTTCACTTTTTACGCTTCCAGTGTCGAGCGGCTCATCCTCGCTAAGAACCAAATCTTCAGACTCATCCTCATGGAGAAGCAAATCCTCACAGTCATCGTCGGCTTCTTCGCTTTCCTGTTTGGACTCAAAATTGTCTTTACGTTTCTTTCTTTTTTTTTTGGACTTCTTCATCTGTTCTTCATCCTCATCGCCCTCCCCTGTATCCTCTCCATCGTGTTTTCTTTTCAACCCTTTTTTTATCAACTCCTTTGAAGACTTTACCAGTTTATAATCAGTAAGCTCCTCGAAACATACGATTTCCTCCAACTTCTCATCAGGAAACAGACTGGGATCCAACGAGACGGGCTTCCATTTTCCAATAATTTTTATACCTTTCTTGCCTTTAGAACGAAACCCCGCAGTTTTCTTATTCCTGTGTATCTTCATAATGGCTTATCTGGAAAACAAAGATCAGTAGCAATAATTATTGGGTGCAAAATATGAAATCATTTAATGTTTGCATCTCAAACGCCTGGCAACCGTAGCTACTAAAGTTTCAGCTCCAATCTGTAACTTTATGTCTGGGAACTCTAAATGAACCGATCGTGACACACACCGTATTTGCTTGATTATAAGACAAGTTTTTTTTCAGAGCAAATGCCCCTTGTCTTATAATAAGATTCAGATCCCCTTGCAGCTGAAGTTGCCTATGCCTATGCACAGACTTCCACCCGCTGCCCCCACTAGACACCAGGGAGTCAGAACCACTGGTAAGTCGGGGGGGGGTGTTAAATGGGGGGGCATAAGGCATTTCTATAGGCAGAGTGCCCCAAGATATGCCTTTTAACCCCCTTAATGCGACACT
>VKOC01000008.1:19709789-19720688 GCA_009364415.1 Spea multiplicata
TATTAAAAAAAAAAAAACAGCAATGGGAAATTCAGGAAATAAGTTACTTTTTACGGTGATGCAGATTCTATGGGCATTCACATGTTTTTTTTAGAGTAGAAGGTGTTGGTGAGTACACGCAGATTTGTAGTTACAGTAAAGAGGCTGAACGTAGGTATTTAAAGGCCACTAATTCCACAAATGGCTTCAGGGGTCGTCCTGGGGAGACAAGGGCCGCAGCAACCGCGGAGCCTCCTGGTGGTGATACGGGGAGGTTTACATCAGAAGACAAATCAATTGTCTCAGCGCCTTCTCGGATACGTTCTACAATTCCGAACATGAAATGGGTTTTGTAAATTTGAGAGAAGCAAACGGGCCGGTAGAGCTTAGAAAGAGAGAGATCCGGTTTCTCTGCGGGTGTTTGGAGGTCAATTAAGTTTAAACAAAGTTTTGTACATTGGAGCGAAGAGGTGATATTTTGTGTTTAGAGGGATAAACAATTTAAACAAAAATACCCGCATCAGCCCAACTTGGCAAACGTACTTTGTTACTCGTGGCCACCCGAACTCGGTAAATGTAAATGTTCAACTAATTTGAGGAGAAGAGGAAGAAAAAAAAGAAGCGTTTTATGTTTTTAAGCTTAAATTGCTTTATTTAAGGTTATTTTTAAATACTTTAGCTGATGTTCCCCATAAGCCTGCAATCCACCGTCGCACCGATCGCTACCCGGTGACTGTGAGCAGAGACGCACCATTTATATATAGGCGCCCCTTCTGTAAAGGCATTGAAGTCTCTCTATGGGTTTAGCAATCAATGCCCACCGGCTCGTTGCCTTTAAACGCCTAATAGTGGTGCTGTTGCTAATCGATCGATCGCTGCCGGCGCGCGCTTAGAATAATGAGTTCAGGTCTTTTATTAAAATAAATCCGGGCGACTCCGCCGCTGAGCCCCTGATATCCTTACGCATCGCCAAGGCTTTTGCCAAAAACATTCAAGGGTTTCCCAAGCTGCAAAAAGTTTGGTAATGCTGGGTTCAGCGCCTGATCCCAGCTTCCAAAACAACCCTTCTATCGCAGAAGAGTTGATGCAAGAGAGAGCGTGGAATATAGGTGGGGCTGCCTCCCAGCAGAGGTGGTAGAGGGTAATACAGCGAGGGTATTAAACATGCATGGAATAGACATACGGCTCCTGAATCTAAGACGAGACCAACGACCGATGAAGGTTTGATTCTTTACAGCAGGAGAAACGGGCAACTAGACGGGGGCCGGATGGGCCCGATCTGCCGGCAGGTTCTTTATTAATGTGTGAGCACCAAAAACAATGATCCAATTGGGGGGGGGCGCGGATTGGTATATAAACCATTAAACCAGATCCCAGGTCATGCAGACAGCGACTCTCTTGCCGCTTATTCTCCGTGTGTCAGTAGCGCTCGCAGCGAGGGTTGTTGTGTCCAAACACAAGAAATGTTTCCTTGGGGACAGACGCGTTCCTTTTATGCGGCGAGGAGCCGAGGTAGATGTCAGCCGCATCGCTGTGACCTCCCCGCAAACACAGTACAGCAAACGAAGCACAAAAAGGATCTGGAAAGGTCACAGAAATGGGATCCGTCTGTGTGTATAAAGCGTTTGTGTGATATCTGTTGATAAAACTATTTGAGAAAAACAAAATGTAACACGGATTTTAAAACAAACAAAAACGCTGTTTTTAATCCAGAAAACAAATTTAGTATCTTAAAAAAAAATCACTGAAATTTCACAAAAATGGGGCATTATGTGCCGAGACAATAGTTGTCATGTGTGACCTAAAGAATGACTCTGTCTGGGGAGGTAAAGGAACGTCACCCATACACAGCGCTGGCCACCGCACAGCAACCGAGCCCAGCAACTAACCCGCTGCAACTTCAGTGTAAAACCATCTCAGGAAGCCCATGCGCAGCGCAGGGCATACCCTCCAAAGGCCACTTTTCACACAGTGACCTCAATGAAAGGCAACCTGCCGCGTGTCATATGCTGACCCGCAACTCTCATAACACTTAGCCAGCTGTTGTTAGAAGCAAGATGAGGGGGGCAGAAACCCATGTGTTTGTGGGCCAGAGCCGTAGCTCCTTTTTGCCTGAGGCAAGAATGGAAAATTGTGCACCCAGCTATTTTATTTTACAGATATTAGTTTATTTACACTGCCTTTACACACACCTGCCCATAAACACACATATACACATACACTGCCCCTTACACGCTGCATTTACACACACACTGCCCCTTCGGCAAGTGCCTCTCTAGGCTCGCCCTTCCTACGGCCCTGTTGTGGGCAGTATCCTATTGAAAAGAGGGGCTGAATCCCCCGTTGGTGGGTCCCCCGTTGGTGGCCATATTTCATTCATTTAGGAGGCAGAGTTGGTGGGCACAATCCCACTGAGATAGATGGAAATCATTACGATGGGGGCGATTCTATTGTGTTTAGGGGCAAAATCTCATTGAGACAGGTGAGGAATGTCATTAAAACCGGGGAAATAATCACATTGTGATTGGAATCCCGCCGGTGATCGTATGAGCAGCATGAAAGAATCCTTTCACGTTTGGGGGATCCTAGGATTCCATTCTGGGGGGGGGGCAGAATACGTCCATCACGCTCTCCTCCACACACATAAAACATACAAAGATTTCAGTCGCTACATAAACTCCACATCCAACTCCAAAAATGACAGTTTTGGTCAAACAATCTTTTTCTAATGGGAATGCAACTCGTTGAGACTCTTATTTCTGTGTAATATTCAGCAATTAGAGAAAAAAGTCTCACTGGCAGAGAAGGATTGTCTCTAATGGAACATATTGTATGAACATGCGCAGGGCTTGTGTTCTGTTGCCGGAAAGAAGTCCCAGACTGCGTCGGATCAGCTGGAGTTCTCAGAAAGTTTCGCCGGGGACTTGACAAACAATATGAAGATTGAGTAGAGTGTTGACTAGATCATCATTAGGGATATCAGGACCCTTAACAAGTCTCCCCGGTGGGTTCCCGCAGGAGGACATGCCAGGCTTTGGGTTTGGGGTCTTGTTTTCACCCTGTAACCGTGTATTAGTGTACATAGGGGGCAACTGGGAGACCCAGGAGACACTTGGGTCATACACAGCCCCTCATATTGCCCTATGGGCTTCTATCAATCCTACCATCGTCCCTGTCTGGAGTACAGATCGGCTGAGGCCACGTGGGAAGGCGGGCTCACTCACTTCGTCCGAACGCTTGTTGAGCGGGTGAGGTGAGTGTTTGTGCTGAGTTCGTACCAGGCTTGGTGCATCCTTATTATTAGAATTTATTCCACTTGAGTGTCGAATTCATGAATTAAAGACTCAGTGCCTACACCCAGAGACATTCCATAGAAATCACATGAGAAAGTACGTAGCCGCTACAGTTCAAAAGAAAAGAGGCTGATGTGGGTGTAAAAGTGGTTTTTTCCTTCATTAAGTTGAAAACACGCCATTTAAACGTTCGCAACGGCTGAGAATATCGTTCATTCTTAAGACTTTTAGCCGCGCTCTAAACCAAAGGCGTTCGAGTGACATTTTGTTCGGAGTCTTTATATAATATCTAAGAATGTACAATGTGGTTTCCATGCAACAGAGGATTCGAGTGCTTAACGCTTCAATCACAAATTAACAGTGATTTTCAATAAAATCGCTACTCAGCCCCAAAACGGTTAACAGGACTCCTATACACGTTTCTAGGACGATGAGAGAAACGGAAGATAAGAGCTAGAGATGGCGCAGGGGCGTACCTAGAGTATTTGGCACATGGGACGGTTCTTGTATGTGGCACCCCCCCACACACACACACACAAAATAAATGATGTTGGCAAGAATATTTTTTTCACCAATTTGTAAACTGGAAAAAACTAGAAATCTGAAAATTAAATAAATAACATTTACTGAACAGATATTACAATATACTGAGCCAGACATTGACAGTGGCGCAGCATAACCCCTATCACTAAACGGTGAGCCAGACTTAGACGTGATAGGCCTCTGCCCCTAAAACTGCCTCCCCGTGGCACAGCTGCCCTTTACAGCTCCACGGGCACCGCTGCCCTGAAGAAACCTGCCTGTCCAATCTTCTGCCCCTAAACCTTACTCATTCACTCTCACGCCACCACTTACCTCTCTTGCAGATTTCAAACTGTCCGGGGGGGCCAGCTGATCATCAAACTGGGGCGGCACGGACATCTATCCCGCCTGACGGCCTGGCCCTAACACAGGCCTGCAGCTCACTGAGCTCAAAGAGTTTCTCAATACAGTGCGCGGGGCCACAGCGTCAGCTGCAGGCCACGTTAGGCGGCTGTTGCGACACCCCCTGATGAATGGCACCCGGGGGGGCTATATAAGAACAATTATAAATAATTACGCTTTTGGACGATTCATGCTCCCTGTAGCCCCTAAACACTTTGGGGCAGAGCCCAATGTTCCCAGTACCATGTAAAGTATTAATAAACGCACAAACAAACGATTATAATTTCAATAAACTAGAAACTCCTGTCTTCTTTACAAAGAATATATTATTGAAACAGAAAAGTATCAATTAAGCAAGGGGAATATAGGAATTTACGCTTTCCGGTATCGCAGTTCCGCTTAATAAACTTAATGACCTCCCTTGGCTTGGCCAACGCTCTACCACATCCCGGATAGCCTAAAGCACGAGCCGAGACGTGGCAAACCCTGGCAAAAAAACAAGGAGAAGCAGCGCCTGGGAAAATGTCATAAACGGACTCAATGGAAACAGAGCTTTTGGCGATTGAACCGTCCCGAGGCGTGAAACGTCAGAGGATTCCCCGAGAAAGAGGAGCCTCCGATGTGAACTTAACCCCGAATCTGCCACAGGCGGAACTCTTTCCTTTCCAAACTTTTAGCTTTCTTATTAAGACGTCTGGAAACAGAAATTTGCCTCCTGGAGGGGTTACTTAAATACCCCGTTGTACATCTCCGCGGAATATGATGGCGATACATAAAACGATAATAATAAATAAGCCACACAGCTACTTGTGTCCCAAATACCGCTGAGGAGGGAGAATTGCATCTGATAAAATTATACATTGTTTTATCGCATCATTTCAAACATAAGTATGAAGAATACATTCTCAACCAATGACATCACAGAAAGAACAAACGGCAACACTACCAAACAAGCAATGATTTTTTGGGGGGTTAAATATAACTCCCATGACTATGATGTCATAGAATTGTAGCTCTGTTGCTAGAAATAAAACCAGTGCTGTCTGAGAGTTACATGAGTTATATTTATTTGAAAAAAAGCATTGCCTCTAACACTCTTAATGCATGTATACGTCTCAAAATCTGGTCATTTGCCCCCAAAAATCCTTTTTTTGCATATTGATATCTTTAGCGTTTGATACGTCTACGAGCGCAGGATCCAAGGGGTTAAACCTTTATTAACAAGAGGCAAAGAGGATAACGATACCTGAGCAGATATACAGCCCTCTCGATGTCATTGAGTTCTTCATCGACCGTCAACCTTTCAATCTCTTCTGGCGTCTGCAACATGCGATAAAAAAATACTGTGGGTATGACATCATTCTACGTGTATCTGTCATCACTTTCCAGCGTGCTACTCGTCTATATGATGATTCCACACGGATACGATAGGAAGGATATAAAGGGAATGCCAACTAAGCGCCCCTGTTCTATATGTAAAGGACGATCATTTTATCGCAGATACTGTTATATAATCTACCGCTCTTTATTATAATCAATACACAGCGTTTGTGTAAAACTAAATTAATTCATTTTTTATTATTCCCTCATTCTCAGTTAAGTTATTTTGAGGTTTTTATGCCAAACTGCAAAATATATGATTTTTTTCAGCTGTTCATATATATATATATATATAATATATATATATATATATACACACATTTTGGACGTCTTCTAACCCCTCCCCTTTCCCCCGAGGTCAGTGCATGCAAGTCGTGGTGGCCTGAGGTTCATTAAAGCGTCCAAGAAATGTCATTTGCTAAATGACGTCAGAGATGTTGCGTCACATGGAGCCTCTCCTGTGCCCCCGATCTATACATCATGCGGGGTCCGCAAATTCGAGTCAATGAGGGGGGGGACCCCATTCACTGGTCTAGGAAAGCTTGGCTGGCAGGGTTATGACGTCATGTGCCCCCCTACCACACCCCACCAAGTACCTTGAGGCTCCTGCGGACCGGCCTCTCGATGATGGCCAGCTCATGGAGGTCCTCTATGTACCCGAACAGGCTGCCCTGGCTGAAGTCCATCCTGAAGAAGCCGGTGGGATGCATGGAGGAGAAGGAGAGCCTGGCTGGAGGGGGAGGAGAGAGCCGGGAGGGGGCGCTCACATGGCAGGGGGAGGACGGGAGGAGCCACCGGGGCAGATCAGAAGCCAAACCCTGATTCTTATGGTGAGATGCTAAGTGGGGTCTCTTGTTTTTATTTGGAGTCCCTGCTTACAAACAGGTGACCCTGTCTGGGACTGAAACCCCCAAACCATCAAGAGGTTCCGCAGCAGATGAGGTGTTTCTACTAACTGACAGAATGAAGCCGCGCACTTGGTGGCCCCTGTCGGTACATAGAGGGGGCCCTGAGAGACATTGTCCTGTATAAGCATCAGTTAAAGGGACAGTCCCACCCGCTTTACTAACCTAAAGGCAGCTTAAGAATCATAAAAACATACAGCAGGTCGGCCCCATCCGGCCCCCGTCTAGTCGCCCCGTTTCTTCCTGCTTAAAGATCAAATACCTTAATCAGTCCGTGGTCTCTGTCTTAGATTCAGGAGCCGGATGTCTATCCAGCAGTTTTAATAAACCTCGCTGTATTACCCTCTACCACCTCTGCTGGGAGCCTGTTCCACTCATGTACCCCCAAATATTTTTCCGTGAAATCTGCCTTTTCATTTTTAGGTTTGCGTAAACGTTAAAGGAAACCAAGGAAACGGGGTGTTTTTCCGCCGTCAGTCAGCCTGGGGAGCCGAGCGCTGCGTGCAGTTGATCTGTGATCCTAATCCTCCTGCTCTCGGTTGCCGGGTTATTAAAGGATCTTAATCTTCGTGGCCCCCCCCTGTCTGCAGATTACAGCGAGACGCTCCTTATCTCCCTAATCCTCCGGCAGCCAAGTGCCGGGGAAACCGGCTCCCGTGAAGGGCACCGGCGGGGGTATTAAGGGAGAAGTGAAAGCGGATCTGCCCAAATCTCTCAGCCAAATAGTTATATATACCCGAGAACTCTCAGGGGTTCTGCCCCAGTCTCGGGGTGAAGGGGCAGATTCTCGGGGTCACACAGTCTGACTCCCCCCCCGCTGGGATCATATATAAGACCCCAGTTGGTGCTTTTGCTCCCAGTATGTTATGGTTGATATCCCTGCTTGAGTGCAGGTGACACAATTAAATGTATCTTTAAATTCTGTCAATTCAAGGTTTCCATGACGACCGTTATTAGAGCCATTTGGGTCACACATAGAATCATCAGGTTATTAAGAGGTTAATGTTTTGGGGAGTCTCGGGTCGAAGTTCCTGGGTTTTGGTTATATGTCCGTTTTACACTTTTTAAATGAATTTTCAGGGTACGAGAGGAAGATTGGTTTTTCCAGAATCCAGAAATATCTCCTATATAATATTTATTGTTTATTTTATATATTATTTAACATATAAATATATTAATATTTATTTTTAATAAACTAACAATAAAATAATATCTCTCAGTTTAAACAAAATGCTAGATATAAATATATATATAATGTTACGGTTTAGAGGAAAGAAGGTGTGGAGGCTGGACAGAAACGTTTAATTATATTATTATTATTATGTATTGTTTTATATAGTGACATCATATTCCACGGCGCTGTACAATGGGATGCGATGCATGAAAGGATTTATCAAAGGAAAGGAGGGAATTTATTTCAAAGAGGAGAAAAGTTACAACAAGAGACCGAATATAATACTAGAGAGTCAGAGGCTGAGATGGAACGGAAAAAGTATTCTTTATTGAGAGGGTGGTTGATAAGTGGGTCAGCCTCCCAGCAGAAGTGAGGGGATAGGCATACGGCTCCTGAATCTAAGACGGGACCAACGGCTGATTAAGGTTTGAGTCTTTACAGCAGGAGAAACGGGCAACTAGACGGGGGCCGAATGGGGCCGATCTGCCAGGAAGGACGCATAGTCTGAGTGGGATTCTTCCTGATCCCACGGTGGCCACGAGTTCCTTCTTGGAGCATAGATGCCAAGATACACGTAAAGTGAAGTAAAGTGACAGATTATGAGTGATGCGTTTCCTGGTTGTTTTCTCTGAACGTCACTGTGTACAGCGTGGAAGTTCGGTGCGTTTGTTATTTTTTGTCTCACCAAAAAAACAGCTCGGAAAAAACATTTGTACATTTGGCTATCTGGCGCCGCTCGGCGGCCATTCACTGTAATAAACGGGAATTGGCAGGCGAACCCTGGAGAGATCCCAGCTATGCCACCCAACTGTCCCTATTTGTGCGGGACAGTCCCGAGTTTGGGACTCTGTCCCTCTATCCCTACCTCTGTCCCGCTTTGCGGGAGCGGAGGAAGGGTGAGAGACCTCGGGGTGCACAGCCGCCCAATCAGCAGCCTGCAGGACTAGTTTGGAGATCACAATCTCCCTCTGGTCGGCTCGAAATTGGGGAGCGCGAGGTCTGAAGTGACGGACCTCGTGCTTCCACCAGAGGATAAAAGAAGAAGAGGTGAGAGATGGGGAGAAAGGGGTGTAAGGGCAGTGTATGTATGTGTGTGTTTGTAAGCTTGTGTGTGTATGGGTAGGTGTGTGTTTTAAACCAGTATAGGTATTTGTAAGGGCAGTGTATGTGTAATATGTTGGTGAGGGCAGTGTATACGTGTGGTATAAAGGTAGTGTGTGTGTGAGGGCGTGTATGTGTATATGTTGTTGTGTGTAAGGGGCCAGTGTATGTGTATATGTGTGTGTGAGGGCAGTGTATGTGTATATGTGTGTGTAAAGCGCAGTGTGTGTGTGTGTGTATAAAGGTAGTGTGTTTAAGAGCAGTGTATGTATATATGTTTATGAGCAGGTGTGTGTAAGGGCAGCATGTATGTATGTGTATATACGTGTTTATGAGCAGGTGTATGTTTGTATGTTTTATGTGTGTGGAGGAGTGCGTGATGGAAGAATTCTGCCCCCCCCCAGAATGGAATTCTAGGATCCCCCAAATGTGAAAGGATTCTTCCTGCTGCTCATACGATCACCGGTGGGATTCCATCGCCATCTCAGGGTGGAAGGTGAGGATGGAGGGTGGAAGATTAGAACGGTAAGAGATGAGGTGTAAAGAAAATGTATGTGTATATTTACAGTATATGTGTGTGTTTGTGAGCTTGTGTGTGTATCTGTATGTGTATGTAAAGTTAGGGGTTGTGTAAGGGCAGTGTATGTGTATATGTGTGTTTATGAGCAGGTGTGTGTGTAAGGGGCAGTGTATGTGTATATGTGTGTTTATGGGCAGGTGTTTATAAAGGCAGTGTAATTAAATAACCTCTGTAAAAAAAAAAAAAATATCTGGGGGGCACAATTTTCCATTCTTGCCTCGAGTGAGAAAGGAGCTACGGCTCTGGCCCACAAACACATGGGTTTCTGCCCCCCTCATCTTGCTTCTAACAACAGCTGGCTAAGTGTTATGAGAGTTGCGGGTCAGCATATGACAAGCGGCAGGTAGCCTTTCATTGAGGTCACTGTGTGAAGAGTGGGTTTTGGAGGGTATGCCCTGCGCTGCGCATGGGCTTCCTGAGATGGTTTTACACTGAAGTTGCGGCGGGTTAATTGCTGGGCTCGGTTGCCGTGCGGTGGCCAGCGCTGTGTATGGGTGACGTTCCTTTACCTCCCCAGTGCTGAGACAGAGTCATTCTTTAGGTCACACATGACAACTATTGTCTCGGCACATAATGCCCCACGACCGGCAGCAGCCATTGCATTCGCTTAATTGTTTGCTGATTGCTTTGCCTTCGAGTTCTCGCAGCCAAACCCGTCGGCTCCGGCAGCGTCTGCTGTTTCGTATTCCTTCATTGTGAGTAACGGATTCGGTGCTGTAAGCGAGCGGCAAAGCGGACTCCCAATTTGCCAGCCTTCTCAGGTTATTATTAGTATGATTTATTTATAGCGCCATCATATACTGCAGCGCTGTACAACAGACATCCCCCAGGCCGCGTATGTTTTCACCATTAAAGACTTTTATCTTTTGGTTTTTATTTAGTGCAGATAACCCTTTTTTATTTTTTTGTTGTATGGATCAGGTGTTTTTTGGGAAATTTCAGTGATTTTTTTTTAAGTACTAAATTTGTTTTCTGGAAGATTTTTGATTGGCTGCAAATGATTAAAAACAGCGTTTTTGTTTGTTTTAAAATCCGTGTTACATTTTGTTTTTCTCAAATAGTTTTATCAACAGATATCACAAACGCTTTATACACACAGACGGATCCCATTTCTGTGACCTTTCCAGATCCTTTTTGTGCTTCGTTTGCCGTACTGTGTTTGCGGGGAGGTCACAGCGATGCGGCTCACATCTACCTCGGCTCCTCGCCG
The DNA here is from genome assembly GCA_009364415.1 of Spea multiplicata. Classification (NCBI taxonomy): domain Eukaryota; kingdom Metazoa; phylum Chordata; class Amphibia; order Anura; family Pelobatidae; genus Spea; species Spea multiplicata. Next base: position 19,720,336 of record VKOC01000008.1, read on the forward strand.
CCTAAAAGGAACGCGTCTGTCCCCAAGGAAACATTTCTTGTGTTTGGACACAACAACCCTCGCTGCGAGCGCTACTGACACACGGAGAATAAGCGGCAAGAGAGTCGCTGTCTGCATGACCTGGGATCTGGTTTAATATCCAGTCCCCCCCCCAATTGGATCATTGTTTTTGGTGCTCACACATTAATAAAGAACCTGCCGGCAGATCGGGCCCATCCGGCCCCCGTCTAGTTGCCCGTTTCTCCTGCTGTAAAGAATCAAACCTTCATCGGTCGTTGGTCTCGTCTTAGATTCAGGAGCCGTATGTCTATTCCATGCATGTTTAATACCCTCGCTGTATTACCCTCTACCAC
>VKOC01000008.1:19733451-19744580 GCA_009364415.1 Spea multiplicata
ACAGTAAGAAATGAAAGCTAAACATTCTGCAGCATAAGTTGCTTCGCCTTTTAACACCTTGGATAGCAAACTCCAGCTGAAGCTGAAATGTCACCGAGCCTCTGTCCGCTGTCCCAAAAAGACGTTCATCTCTCGTGTTACTCACCCGATCCCCTGCGCGATAAACTCCAGCTGCCGGCACATACACGAGCGCACTTCATACTCCACGTCCTGACACAGAGACTTCACCAGCGGGAGAATATCTCGCTTTACTCTGAAGGCAAAGGGTTAATGAAACAATATGTTAAGGACGTTGTTGTCACGTTGTAATTCCCATCATACGTTCCTCTAAAACCACTCCTAGAAGCCTGAGGATTGTGAATCGTTCTTCATAGAGTTGTTGCAGAAAAAGTGAATGAATGAATACAATTTTACAAGACCGTGAGGAAGAAGAACATATTTCTTTTCAAACGAAGATCTTTCTTCCAGGGCCGAGGGGACAAACGTGGAAAGTCATCAACCACATCAGGCAAAACAAATAATTTACGCATGATATTAAATGCCACGATATAAACAGGACATAGTCACAGAACAGGGGCTTATTAACTAAATGGGTGTAACATACTGCTGCGTGTATCTTATTCAGGCGGAAGAGATATGTCACCCCCTTGTAGCTACTGGGCTTTTCAATTCTACTTAGATTTGCAAATCTACCAAATCTGCAGAAAAAAGGGGTTTTTACGTTTTTAAAATACTATTTTTATACCAGTTGCCATTGGAAACCTGTTGTTGCATGGAAAAGGCATTACGAGCATCGCATTTGACATCGGCAGTGGTTACGGAACATGTTTCAGTGACTTAAGATGATACAGACTGAGCGTTCAATGAAGAAGATCGGGAGAAGTGCATTGTGGGAAGTAATTTGCATATGGGGATGCTAATTTAAATGCACTCGTGTTACTAAAAACATCTCAAAAACCAGAGTGAATTTATAGGTCGAGGTTTTGGGATTTTATTCTCAGAAAGAAGGTTTGTATAAAAAAAAAAAGACACATAATGATGGAAAATGCAAAGTATCTTTTGTTTGTAAACATTTGAATGTTATTTACAAACAATCGTTCTACTTACATGTGAGCTTCAAACTTATTGGCCACCTTCCCCAAAATCCTACAGCTAACGAGACGGGATTGCAGCGTCTGGGAAAGCTGAGCTTTCGACACAAGTGGGTTTAAAATCTAGACGGAAAAGCAAAAACGATATGAGCTTCGAGATGAACCAATGAGAAGAAACAACGGGTGATATAAACATGACATAGAAAACTAGAATCTGCCGGCAGATCGGCCTCATTCGCCCCCCGTCTAGCCACGCGTTTCTCCTGCTGTAAAGACCTTAATCAGTCGTTGGTCTCGTCTTAGATTCAGGAGCCAAATTTCTATCCCACGCATGTTTAATCCCCTCCCTGTATTACCCTCTACCACGTCTACTGGGAAGCTGTTCCCTGTATCTACCAACCTCCCAGTAGAGATGCTAATTGCCATTTATAAGCGTGATTCTTCTCAATGTCACATTACAAGCACCACTTGGGGATTTATGCGATTCAAAACAGGCCGAACGACCACAATACCCTTGAGCGCTAAGGGCTGCAGTTGAGAATAACGAGCGCCGGTAAGTGATGTGAATTCTGATTTCGTGTCGCCCTCCGATGTTAAGCGGCAGCTTGCGACAAAACATAATGAAACGAAAACAGCCGTATTGTGGCCCGAAAGGTTTCACGAAATTAATATACAAACATTTACACACAAAGATTTTTCATTCTGCAAATTCTTTTGGTTTAACCACGCGAGTCCCGGCTAGAATAGGCAGTTTCCCAGAAAAATCCGGAATGTTTCGCTAGAATCGTAAAAATTGGGCTGTAACGTCTGTGTCCCTGTAGGTTACATTCCTGCGTGTGACCGGCTCGGTCGCTCGGCGAGGCTCTTCGTGATATACAGTCCTTTGTATTAAAAACAGACCTTGCTATAGTGATACATTGTGACAAAGAGCGGGGAATAAAGGGCATCTGCTCTCGGCTTGGTGCTGAACCCGCTATAAATGAAGGCGCAATCATTCGTTAAAATGCCGAGCGCTTTGTGGCTTTACCTCGTGTCTGATGGTCTCCTTCGGCAAAACTTCGATAACGCAAAGGAGGGTATCCAGCCACGCATTGCTAACACCTAAAAAGGACCAAAGGCAATAAAAATTAAAGAGTGTCGGATTCAACGATACATCACACACCTAATTCCCCGCATATAACACAAGAAAACGGCCAAAATCTGCCCGGGGTAAAAGCCCCAGAAAGCAAATCACATTGGTTTATTCATCCCTATTATCATATAGGAGGTATCTTTAAATGTTGCGCCTATCAAACATACACAAGACCTTCTATGTGAATTCTGTACTAGAAAGAGAGCATTTTGGGGTAAAAATGAAGAATTACACACTTTTTTTTTACCTTCCCCTTTTTACACAGCCCTTTGTTAATTAATAGCATTCTTGATTTAAACAAAAATTACCGACCAGAGAAAATGAGCTAAATCAGAAATCCGGCAACTTTTTAGGACAAAAAAACTTTTTTAGGGTTTTAACGTCCGTCCTCGTATTGGGGCCAAACGAGTCAATCCAGAAGGGATTCCAAGCATGAGAGTAAAGAGAGGGTCAACCATCACCTTGTCTTTGGCCATAAGAAGCACCCAACTGGCTCTTTCTTTTGGGAATTAACCCGTAATAGTCGGGTATATATTATGAATACATATTTCAACCCAACACATCCTCAGAGGAACACTAAGTCAGCCATTGAGCCAATTGCTGCTTGGTAGACGTGCCGTTAGGGCTTTTGAGTCAATCAGACAGCTGTGAATCCAGCCAGCTTTTCGATTTGGGAGAAAAGTAATTTATACTCAGAAAAAAAAAAAACTTTAGACAAAAAACCAAAATCAATCTGACAAATGAAAGACTTTGAATGATGAGTCTGTAAAGATATGCAAAGGCAGGAAACCAGAGCGATCCACCACCGGTGGGTAAAATACGCAGGTTGGTGGAACGTCTCCTTTTTTCTGCCTTCAATAAAAAATCTACATGACCGCTCAAAAGTTTGGGGTCACTTAGAAACTTCCTCGTATTTGAAAGAAAAGTAGATTTTGTCCTTTGAAGTAACATGAAATGGATGAGAAATCCAGCGAGGACGGGGTTAATGCTGTAAATGACTATTGTAGCTGGCTTAATGGAATCTCTTCATAGGCGTCCCATCACTCCTGTGTTCCAATGGCCCTTTATCACTCCCATCACTCCTGTGTTCCACATGGCCCTTTATCAAGCTTCCTCATCATCTCTCCGTGTTCCAATGGCCCCTTTATCAGCTCTCCCATCACTCCGCGTGTTCCAATTTTGGCCCCTTTATCACTACACCATCACTTCACTGTGATTCGGCAAATGGCGCCTTTGATCACTGCCATCAAGCTAGCCGCGTGTGTCCAAACTGGCACCTTTTCACTGTCCCATCACTCCCTGTGTTCGCAGATGGCCTATCATCTAAAAAATGCACTTCCCCATCACCTCTGTGTTCCAATGGCCCTTTATCACTCCCATGCACTCCTGTGTCCCAAATGGCGCGCTTTATCACTCCCCATCACTCCCTGTGGTCCGCAATGGCCTTTATCACTCCCATCACTCCTAGTGTTCCAAACGGCGCCTTTATCGACTTCCCATGCCTCTGTGTGCCCAATGGCCCTTTATCATCACTCCATCACTCCTGGGGTACACATGGCCCCTTTATCACTGCCCATCACTCCTGTGTTCCAGTTTGGCCCTTTATCAAACTCACGACATAAACTGCCTGGTTGTTTTCGCCAGTGGCCGCTTGTATCACATGCCCATCACTCCTGTGTGTCCAATGGCGCCTTTAATACACTCCCAATCACTGACGACCTGTGTTCCAATGGCCTTTGATCACTCCCATCACTGCCGGCGTGTATCCAATGGCCCTTTATCACGTGCCCATCACTCCCGTGTTCAAATGGACCGCTTTATCACTCCGCATCACTCCTGTGTTTTCCAATGGCCCTTTATCACTCCCATCACTGACCCGTGTTCGCAATGGCCCTTTATTCACTCCCAATCGACTCCCTAGTGTTATCCAATCGGCGCCTTTATCACCCCTACGCGCAATCACTCCTGTGTTTGCCAATGGCCCTATATCACTCCCAATGCACTGCGGTGAGGTGGGTAGTGTACCTGTGTCCCATGGAGCCGTATTATCACGTGCCATGGCACTGCCTGGTGTACCCAATGGCCCTTTATGACTCGCCCGATCAACTGCCTGTGTTCGCAACGGGCCGCGTTTATCGGACTCCCGATCACTCCTGTGGTCCCAATGGCGCCTTTTATCACTCCAATCACTCCTTGGGTTCCAAATGGCGCCTGGTTATCAACATCGCCGATCAACGTCCGCTGTGTTGTGTCAGTCGACCTATTTATCACTCCCATCACCTTGTATACCATGGCCCTTTTATCAATGCCCATGCAACTCCTGGGTTCTCATGGCCCTTTATCACTCCTATCAACTCTTGTGGTTCCCCAATGGCCCTTTATCACTCCCATCACTATGGACCCATCATTGATTTATTGCTCAGAGAGAAATATAGCTCCAGTCCTTGAGGGCCACAGACAAGCCACAAATTATTTACATCCATCTCAATGAAAAGAATTCAGGTAGAAATACATAGAACTCCTGTCTGTGGCCCCCAACGGCCTGATGTAGGGTCACACAAACTTTCAAGACCCCACAGCTTCGTTCTATTGAAGCATTAAGAGCTTATGTATCACTACATTATTCACGTCCCAGAATCTTCCTAACTTCACACTGAAATAATCCCTCACGTTCCCTCCGCTGAATGAACACAACGGGGCCACATTTCTATCGGGGACATCCGCTGGCGTGAAGGGCGCAGGGGCGCGCAGGCTGCTGCCAAGGACAATGCATGTAGCTGGCGCTACTCACCGGGGTCCCTGTGCTCCAGGTTCTGCAGGATGATTTGCAGGAAGGACAGACAGTAAGAATGTATCGAGACAGATTCCTCTTGTAATACAGTCAAGAAAGAGTAGGCAGCCGTGAGCTGCATCTCCACTCCTGCAACATGGAGAACCTCCTGTCAACAAGGGAACATTGTAATGAACGTTAAACGGAAATCACTGCCTACGATTACAAGTCTCATCATTCAACGAAAGACAATAACTTGAAGAGCATACCTCCCAAATGTCCTTGGTTAGATCATCCAGTCCCTCTTTGGTTCCCAAATCCCGGTACCCTGACTTCCCTCTTCCCTCCCTTGATGCCCCTCTTTCCTCCCTGTGCCCCCTTTTTCCCATCCCATCCTCTTTCTGTATCCCCATTTCCTCTATGATGTCCCTCTTTCCTCTCTGGATACCCCTCTTTCCTCCCATGATGCCCCTCTTCCCTCTCTTGACACCCCCCCTTTCCCCCTTAAAGCCCCTCTTTTCTAGGAGCTCAGAATGTTTGTTGGGTATCCCCCAATAATAACTACAGAACTAGTAGGAAATTGGTTTATAACACATTTTATCATAGGAATGATGAAAGGGTTAAGCTTTTTATTATGTGTTATATATATATATATATATTTAAATGTAGAGCGTTTCCTGCCATGAACTGTCTGTTACCATAGAAATTAGTAGAAGACTAATGCATCCTTAGTCATCGGAAGATTACGGCACAATATATACTGGAATCAGCATCAAGGAGGATTAAGCTAGAAATATATATTATATAAGAACAAAAAATTTCAAATTCATATAAAAAAAGAGCTTAAGATGAGGTCATTCAGTTACGTTTTGGGGACATCTTGTTACATTTTAGACGCTTTAACTCAAGGCAAAGTATCATGGAAAAAGATATTTTCTCCTTGAGCCTAAAACCCAGCGCTGTACACAGTAATGTGGTCAGCATTGATAAAAGTCCGTTCCTCCATAGACTTTCATTAGTCAGAGTGTCTGGTGGGTGATTAAGACTGAGGCCTTCTATTGTTCCCCACAGGCAGTATGATAAACCATACTTACTCGGACTTTTGGTAACACGCGTCTCAGAGTGTCTGCCGGGCTCTGCCGAATCAATACCGGAAGATTGGCCACCACGCTGGTTCCCTGGATGTCTTGGCCGGAACTGCAAGATAAAAAAAAAAACAATCTGGGTCAGAAAAAAAACAAACAAAAAACATTTTTTTTCTCAATATAATTTTTACTTCCTAGGATCCCAAAAACAATCGTTAGAAAGAGACTCTCTCCCTACGATAGAACAGATTCTCGATAACCCAAGCGATTTCCACTCTGAGAACTACAGATACAATAGGCTTGGTCTCGTCTTAGATTCAGAAGCCGTATGCCTATCCCATGCATCTTTAGATTCCCTCACTGTATTACCCTCTACCACCTCTGCTGGGGGGCTGTTCCATTTATCTACTACTCTCTCTGTAAAGTAAAACTTCCTTACATTACATCCAAAAATAAATTTCCCTTCAGACTCAAACGGCAACAAAGATGCTCCCTTTAACTAATGATTATGGCCAACATTCTGGGAGGTCCGAGCTTTGCCCTAGGTACATACTGTTTAGAGACTGTGGTTGGCATGGTTGGCACGCATGCCTTTAAGCTCACCCCATCCCCATAGTTACTCTCTGCCCTATTTTAGACTCAGAGACTCCTTACAGTTTGCAAAATAATTAGAAATCCTTCCAGGGGCAGTAAGTGAAAATACAGTTCTTTGGGTTGCCAAGGTAACGCTTCTAAAATAAAAAGCCAAGCCGCTCGACAGCTTCGGTTAGGGCTTAAATTAAACCTTTTCTGCTTTATAAATACATGGGTGTCAGTGCGTTACGGGCAAACCTGCCTCATCTGGAGCCGCTACCAGTAAAGGCGTCTTACTGGGTGCCACTGGTCTGGATCTGCCCATGCCGGGGGTATTTCCCGAAACCTTGTGCTCCGCTCAAGATGGATTGCATAACGATCCGTTTTAAGTTATATATTTATTGTTGTAATAAACTTCTTAAGGAAAAACACGTGTTCTTACTGACAATTCTGTGTAATCATTTTATTACTTATTTTAATTATTATTATTATTATTATTTGAGATTTGATACTGTGGCAAAGGTGCAGAACTAGCCTACATTATCTCCCCGTCCTCTTTACATCTAAAAGTAATAGTGTTTTTTTATCTGAATCATCCTCCAGATTATTTAATATAACAAAATCTTTAAATTCTATACCGCTGATGATAAATGTGGGAAAAACCTACATTTTATGTTTATCGTTGAGATAGAAGTTTCGGTTACTTGATACTTTGCTACGGAGTGTTATTTTTTTCCAGCTACCGGTTACAATGTATATTAAAATAAGGAATTTTTATAGAATTTCTGCAAAATTCACTTTTAAAGCGTGGCTGCCTTAGTGTCTGGGGTTTATCCGCTAAACAATGTAACTTAATGGCACTTTATCTGACAGTATAAATATATATATGAAGTTTCTTGCGTGGGAAGGAGTGGGTTAAAATACATAATAAACTCATTGCCTCTATGGGGGTTGAGATGTTTTACCCCGCATCATCTCACTAATAGCCCCCTCGGCGCTGTGTATCGCTGGGGCAGATTACGATGCAGCCCCCAACGAGGGCGTGCGTTACCCAAAGGGGTTAAACGTATTACCAATCCCTTATTTGCGAGATAATAAACTCTCTGCGCTCCGACGGCGAACCTCGTCTGGGTGAGATCGTGACGGCTTCTGCGATCCTCTGAATGAGAATCAAAACCGAAATGAGAGCCCCCGTTGTGACCCGCGTTGTCTTAGTGAATCACGCGTGACGGGCGGCTATTTACATGACAAACAAAGTGCGCCGTGATTTCTAAGGTAACACGGAGAAAGGCACGCGTTTTTTAACTATTACTCTGCCAGGGAGCCCAGCGATGAGTTATTAGCATTTATGAATATAAATGCATATGATGCATACATTGCGCATGCCGTGTCGGCTACCTCGGGGTGAATGGGCAGATTGTCAGGGTCTTTACCCCAGTCTCAGGGTGAATGGGCAGATTGTCAGGGTTTACACCATTCTCGGGTGAATGGGGCAGATTGTCAGGGTCTTTACCCCAGTCTCGGGGTGAATGGCAGATCTGCAGGGTCTTTACCCCAGTCTCGGGTGAATGGGCAGATGCAGGGTCTTTACCCCAGTCCTTCGGGGTGAATGGGGGCAGATTGGTCAGGGTTTTTACCCAGTCCTGGGGGGAAAGGCAGATTGTCAGGGCTCATTACCTGTCCAGTTCGTGGGTGAATGCACGATTTCCAGGGGTCTGTTACCATGTCCAGTCTCGGGGTGAATGGGCAGATTGTCAGGGTCTTTACCCCAGTCTCGGGGTGAATGGGCAGATTCTCAAGGTCTAGAGGTGACTCCTTCATATTCTCCTTTTGATGTAATGATCCCAACTGGTGCTTTTCTCCCTGCTACATCACAGCTAGAATCCCTGCTTGAATACAGGTGACATCCTTTAAGATGTTTTGCACTACAGAAGCCTCAGACTCCCCTTCTACCATCAGGATCGGTCGCAGGACATTCTTTATAAGCCCACCATCTCTGAGGCTTCGTTAACCTCATGGAGAGGAAATTTTGGGTGGAAATGTCCTCTCGGCAGACAATCCGCAGGCATATTGTAACAAAAATAACAAATACATACAAAACGACTTCATACGTCTCCGGCTCAATATGCTGTAAGCGACCGCAGCACCTCGGGAGACATCTTTATTGTGTCAGTGTGAGTGGGTTTGAGTGGGAGTATGAAACGAGGCAGCCCGCGCACGTCTGTGGGCAAGAAGGCGGCTGGCGCAGAACATTCTTTGACATATGGGGCAACGGTACTTGCTCGTGTTTAAAGGAGAAGTCCCAGGGAAAGAAGAAATCTCCCTCGTTGAGCACGAGGAGCCCCCCTTTGGGTATTCGAACCGCACAGATTTACAGGGACCCCTAAATAAAGTGCATATGGCGGCTGGAGTGTCCCTTTAAATTTTGTTTCATTAACTCACTATATATTGTAACTTTGAATGCGTTATTTTAATGACCTCATAGTGGGATGACATCACTGGAGACCAAGGTTGTGATTGGCTGCTTTGGTGTATAGGTAGGGGTTGTGTGCAGCCAATCGCGTTTCTTGAGCCCCCAATAAAAGAACTAAAAGCTACGGAAATTAATAAAAACAGAAATGTTTTAGTAATAATAAAAATCAGCATTTTTAATTGCATCCTTTCATCAGTTTCTACGTTTCTCACTCCGTAGCGTGATAATAGGATAATAGCACTCGATTCATATGCTTCAGTCCTGCCAAATGTACTATGATATCCGGCTTCATCTGCAGGATTCTGCGATATGGTCAATTACAGAAATCCATCCTTGTAATATTTTTTAATAAATATATGAACAATAATTAACTTATATATTTTTTTTTTCCTAATCTTGCTTATAAGGTGTTTCTTCCGATGGCAGCTATCCTCTCTTCCTCCCGGCTGAAACCGATCTCCTCGAGGCGGTAGAAATAAGAATGCGATGCCAGGCGATGCCAGGCGGAATTTATTAGCACGTGTTCTTGGGTTCCTCGCTGGAAATCCTGCCAGCGAAATGTTCTTTCCAAGTCTCAGTGACAACCACGTAAACACCTGTCAGGGAGAGAGATGACTCCGCGGGTACCTAAGTCTCGCTTTCTCTTAGCGTGTCAGCCACAGCGCGTTAATGTGTTACAATGTGGCAACCGTGACATGTTACACGCATATAATGCACTGCATTAAAGCGATGTTACCGGTGCACACGGAATGCTTGGGTCGATCTGGATTCACTACAGCGTGCAGTGGCACAGCAGCGTAAGAAAGGACGGGCGTCCGTCTTTATTGTAGTTTTTTTTATTGTTTTAATACGCTGTTAGAACATTCATCGGTCATCAGGAAGGAGAGAAGTAAAGTTCTACTGTTATGGGCATGGAGTGCCAGCTGTAGTTGTGAGCACTTGGTGGAGAACCACTTGGGGTTATAAGGACAGAAAGATGATGGCTTTAACATGTGCTACATATTAACTCCGCGTATTCTGACCACAGGCACTAGATATGGCCCCTGGAGCTGGAGTCGGACTGCCCCCCCCCACCTCTGGCATCCCTTCTCATCCGTCCACAAGGACTTCACCATGAGAAAACGATCTAAGGAGCTGACAAGACGCTGGGGGACACGGGGTGAGCTTTAGTCTTCTGTCCGTCAAGTAGACTGGACCTGCGGACCTCGGAGACCTTGTGACCCCCCCAACGAAGCAGCCACCATCAATGATTGCAATTATTACCGTATCTGAAATTTATCACAGTAGGAATATGTCGTCTGTTGCTCACAGGGAACAGATACCCCGCTCCCGATGGCACAGCTCTAATGGCCCAATTGGTTATTGGATTTCGTACAGGTTTAAAATTCCCTGTTTTGCAAGAACTTACACAACAGCTCGAGCCGCCAGATCGCTGAAGATTAACGCGTCACGATACAAAACCCGCAAGGTAAATTCTATGAAGAAATGGCCTCCCCAATGAGCCGTTTGTAACGTATAATTTCTAAAGATTCGTATAATTTCTAAAGATCTCTCCGCCTAACGTATCGGTTTGTCTCGGTCTGTCCATTCTCGTCTTGTCGGACCCCTTGAATTTATGTATTGCATTAAGCACTGAGTAATGATGCATCATCTCTAGTTACATTATGACTGATGATGATCATAATAAAGAAAGAAGAAGAAAGTAGAAGAAAGAACAAAAAAAACCCACACATATAAATAAACTTCATATTTAACCCCTAAAGGCATTCTATGTTGATTGGGAGATAAACCCTCCATACACTAGTTCAAGATGAAACATCCAAGTTTGTCGTGCTGGACAGATCCCAGGAATCACGCATCCCCCGGGCTTCTCACTTCTCCATGTTATAGCGATCTCCGTGATCCTATCTATCCCTTTCTGGTTTCTTGCATAAATGCCGAAAAATATGACATCAATAAACTTACATCTGATTTTAATCCTTCAAAATCCAAGTCATTAGGCAGT
>VKOC01000008.1:19765032-19779158 GCA_009364415.1 Spea multiplicata
AAATATTTAGTTGGAAATTAACATAAATGTGTAAAATGTTGTGAAAAAGGGAGTGATAAGTTAATAAAAGGGACAGGAGACTGAAATTGCATGGGGCTAACCCCACCAACCTACTGTTCACTACACCAACAAAGAATGGTACCCCAACTATGTGGTAAGTCGATAGTGGAGGAACAGCTGTCATGGTCTTTGCTCAATAAAATGGAGTTTGTTTAAGGTAAAGATTCCTGAGAGAAAGTAATATTCTGTCAATTAGTTAATAGAATTTGTAGGGTCCCACAATGCACACCAGTGGCTGCCTGGCCACTTTTACCATTTCGAGAAGTGTCTAGCAAAGTGGCCCAACTTACTTAACATCCCAGAACGTGTTTGCCAAACACTTATTTCTCCATCATGCTCAATGTGCCCAGTGCAGTCATGTTGAGCTCACATACAACCATCTCAGCTGTACCTGCCGGAGTAGCTCAATCGGGATGGGCAGTTTATTATAGGCCCAGACTGGCCATCTGCCACGCTGTGCAAATGGATGGTGGGACACTGGCCGAGAGGACCACCAACTCACCTGTTCTGTCATTTCAGCAGATTGGCTGTTGCCCCAAGCATAAGCATGTAGCGTTTAGCCATACATATCCAGCTGTTGCCCACACATATGTCATCGGGCAGCTGTTGGACTTAAAGGGGCAGGGCTGCTCCGCCATCGCCAGTCTGGCCCTGGATTATAATGCACAGAGATGACATGGGGTTGAAATGGAGACCCCTGCACTAAAGAACTCGCCCCTTAAACAAAGATTATATTCCGTGCTAGAGCTGGACTAAGCATTTCACTCATCTTCAGAAAACAGTAGCCCTTTTCTCCCACTGTTGGTTGATGAAGAGCACCGGGAAGTTTATGTCACATGAAATGACATTTCAGGAAACCTCACATGCACCACTGCATCGGCGGGGCTGAAAATGTCTGTTTTTGCCTGTTGATGCTCCTGCAAGGGCTTTTCTTGGTAATGCCTATGGGAACCTTTCACCTTCTTTGTTCCTATCACCTGTCCACTAATTGTATTTCCATTCTGAAACTTATTTCTTTTAATTGGAATTTTAATAATTTTTATAGGATGTGGTATTTTAGGTGATGTTCATTCCCAGACTGTCTTTCATTCCCGGACTATATTCTACATCATAAACCTAATGGCTCATAAATATAAATTATTTTTCCCATATAGTCAAAATGATGAGACCAATACGCCAATCCCTTCAGAAAATAACATTTCCTTTTAACAACTAGCAAAGAAGAACTAAGAGCGTTTTGTTCTGATCCTGCCTTGGAAAAGAGTTGCACGTTCTAAAGTTAAATTGCATTCCCCTGGACAGTATTAAAAATATAAGTCATATTACTGTCTAATATTAAACAAATATTGCTATACCTCAGAGGAGAAGCCTGGTTCTGCAATGGGGGAAGGAACTTGATCTCAACGTAGTGAGAGCTTAACAACAGTCCTACGTCCCAGCTTAATGCATCTAACTCTCTCAAACGAAATACAATCCGCCATCTTGGGAAATTTTCCTGTTCATCTACAGATCCAAAAATGCAAACTTATAGTCAATGAATTTATTTAGCCAATTACAGGCTCCTTCCACTCCATAGACTTCCATTGGTCAGTGTGTCCCGGTTCAGACTGAGCCATTCTATTGTTTACAACAAGATTTAGAACAGAACTACGTACAAAAAAGTAGTACATAGTCTGAAAACTTTAAATTATACTAAAACTCTGTTTTAAAAAGCAAACCATGTAATTCTGTTGAAAACTTATTTTTAAACTAGTAATAAAAATGGTTTGGAATTTGATGGTGCTATATAAAACAATAAATAATAATAATAATAATAATAACAAAAGGAAAAGAAAATAATTTAGCTACCCAAAGATGAATTGGATCATATTGATCATATTTGGATATTGCAGTTATTTCAGCTTGTATGTCATGCTGGAGATGCCATCTTTTATGAGTTATGAATAGAATTGAGTCCCAACAATTGCCATCTCTATGGAGGTAATATTACTGGTTTCCAGACCTGGCATGTTGCTCCATGGAATCTTCTTGTCCATTAGGGGGCAGATATTTGGATCAGGGGCATCTCATGTATTATGCCAGCAAGCTACTAATCACATAAAATTTGATGGGTCCCAAGAGTGTGAGATGTCTACTGCCAGTAGCCTGAGGTCAAATCCTTACTGGTCTCCAAGACTCAGGGGCATAACATGCGTGAAACCATGGATTCTGGTGCAAAGTTTAAAAACTGTTGTTATCACCATAGCAACCAGGAGAATAGTCCAATCAAGAGCTATATCTACTCTTGCTACTGCAATAAGGCTACCAGGTTTTTTATACATAAACCCCAAAGTACCCAACTTTTTAACCTGCCTGACGACATGATTAAGAGAAATGTAACCAGCTCGGCTGAAATTTGATATCTAGTTATATTTGAGATACTATAATCCAAACAACATTTAGTCTAAATTTAATGTCCAGAAATTATGGTAACATGTGACGTGTTATTATTAAAATATATCGTTCCTTATAATCAGACAGAATGATGTAATTCTTGTTATCCCTTTTTATTAACCCTTTGGTGAATTGATTAACAATATTCTGATGAATCAATATTTCCCAGCAGCTGTGCTGCATTAATAAAAGAGACAGGTTCTTGATTTATAAATCTTAAAATGTGTATTTTTACTGCCCGTAAATGTGAATGATCCTTTAATATAGTCCAAGTCTAGTATAGTATACTGTAGTCCAACAGACAGCTACTTATTAAATAGAAGGTTCCCAAAAGAAAGCCTTTTTTTTCTGCAATGTTAAAAAAGCATTTTTTAAACACACTTTTCGGAGAGTCGGAGAGCGTTTGCCAAATTCAAAGCCGGTGAGCCTTTTAGAAACTTCCTGCTCTACATGTTAATTAGGAGTCTGCAAAACTTCAGGAAAAAAATGGAGTCATGGCTGGGGGAATTATGGAATACCCAGTCTGCATTTGTCATTGAAACATTATTGAATTCTTATGAAAAAAAAAAATAAAGATATCGGTAAAAGACACAGAGATTTTCCTCTATGGAGACCAAGTTCTCCAGTAACCGGTAAACTGTGTTTGATTGCTATTGCATCATGTCTGAAGATGAACTAGAGAGACTCGGGCAGAAGTAGGAAAATATTATACGATTTTGGGCAGCCCCGGTCCCTCCAGCTGTGACCAGACTTCAAGTTTAATTATTCCCATTCAGATATATAGGTGGTGTGGCAATATTGATATATGAAGTAGGTAAGGGTACCTTTAATCTGTTGGTTATGGTTCTTGGGAATCTAGCCAGGGCTATGATCTGGCTAAAGTACCCATTTTAATCCTAGAGCAGTTTTCTGTATTATCAATCTACCTGCCTTAATAGGCGCCATTTATTATAACGGATGACATCATAAGTATATTTTGAAACAAACAGACATCCACTGGTGAGCCCAGACAAATGGGATGATACTGATGCTAATGGGAAAAGTGGCAAAGTAGCAATATGCTTGCTAAGGGATCTATTTTACATGAGTCCTTTCATAAAAAAACTTTACATGTAGCAAGAATATCTCACTTACAAATTGATTCGGTTTATGATGTCATTTTGCCATTCTTCTCACTAGTGAGAGAGCTATAAACCACAATCCTGTTTTAAACGTCACTACTAACTATAAAAGCCGTTGGAGTTATGTATAAAAAAGTGGAACGTACTGAAAGCAGTCTTAGGACCATTCCGTTGGTTTCTATGGTGATAAGACCACTTTCTTAAATGTTTCACTACGCACAACTACTAGTAGTTAAAGCTTTTGAGCATCATAAATCATACTATATATGTATATATACCGTATATACATATATATATATATATATATATATGGTTTTATATCTATTAATATATATATATATATATATATATGTGATTATATATTATATGTATATATATATGTGCATGTATATTATATATATATATATATTATATATATATATAGGGTGGGTGCAGGTTTAAATGTACATTCTGTGTCCTCCGATGCGTACAGCTTTCTTTACTTTACGCGGATAAGCTCTCTTTTTGGCTTTTCGTGAAAATGATATATATTTGAGGCAGCGTATCCAGGAATGACATCACGGCTTGGCTGCACGGTGTGTCTGCATTTGTGTAGTTAATTGCAGGGGGGTGGCTCTTGGCACGTTTCAGAGCTGGACAGTATAAACCTCTCTCACCGCTGATCAGAGCTGACTTCATATTGTTATTGTGTATCGCTCGCTGCTACGTATAATTGCCCGGGTTAGCTAGGCTCTTGTGATTATCAATGCCAAGTACTCACATCCACAGCTATAATTAGGAAAAATGCTGCGTATGTTTCTTCTCTGCGCTATTGCATTTGCTATTTCACCTCATCTCTTTTCTTGCATCGTATTATCAGATTTCCAATTGTGACAATTTTCCTAATCTACAGCGGTTTGGTGATGTATACACAAGGTCACTGAGGATTAACCTCTTTACCGTGAGAGGAGCCTGCGCGCTAAAGATGTGGGCTTTCCCAAGGAGTCTGTAAGTTTGCGGACTTATTTGACTAACTAAATCGGAATCCAGATGAGCATCCAAAAGCTATAGAGATGTATCCAGTTCACAATATCGCAAGTATTACCATTAGTGTTCATATATCGTAGTTCGGAATTCTTTCTAAAAGCGCACTTTTTATGGCATCTCATTTATATTAGAAATTATTATGAATTACTATATTTTTATTTTTTACCGTCCTGTTTATTTATTACTTACCTATCTCTAACCAATAGCCCCCACTCCTCCCTGTGTTTTTATAGGAGACCTACCTTTTAGCTTGGGGGGGCTCTGGTTGGCAGGCTTGTGTGCCATGTTGCATGCCAAGTGATGGTGGGGTGTTATTCTGAATCCCGCCACTAGGGGAGAAGCAGAGCTTGATTGGCAATGATAGGAGGGCCTGGCACTTTAAGGCCAGCAGTCGCCTGATGGCACAAGTGTGGCCGCATGCTATGTTTTGATGCTCACGGGGAGAAGCAGATCGGGTGATTGTGTGGTGCTATCGACCAGCGGCTTACTAGACATTTGCCTGGTGTGCCAGGTGGCCAGTCCGGGCCTGGAGAGAAGGCATTGGGGGTGCATGAACTTCCATTGTCTGTGTCCACACACTCAGTATCACTCGTGAATGCTCTGTATGCTCGGTGCATCCTTTGCCAGCAAACTAAACAAGCATCATTTCTGAAGTGAAGCCACTTGCCACCATTTGTTTAGTCCTTGACTCGCTGACCTAAAAGAAAAAATAGCAATTACTGTCCCTTTAAGCTGTCAGCGCAATTTTCATGTGGCTCTCTATAATTGTGCTTTGAGTGGCCCTTTGTATTTTCTGTGATGACACGCCATTGTATAACCCTATCATTCCACTATAGATATCTTCCATAGGGGCATCTTAGAATGGGCTGTGCAAAACCCATTGGCTGGCAGCACACAACGACCTATCATTATTTCTCGTAGATGGGTTCCTCTCTCTTTAATTCTTTGTTAAATAATTTCATTTGTGAGACGGCTTTGGGATAACAGGTTTTATTTGCAGCTATATTAACAAATTGAAACAAAAATTCATAAAAAAAACTCTAAAAACCACAAGTCTTTCAAAACACCCTGATCAAGATATTACATTCAAGACAACATTTCATACATTGCAGATGCACATGTCCCACAAGATACCTATGTGTCCTGTGAACTTCATGTAGCAAGAAAAACTGCCCTTATTTTTATACTTTCTGGGTTCGGAGAAGAAATTCTTTTTTACCCATCAATAGTATGGATCGCCTTAAGTGCCACAACTGACCCAATTATTCCTATAACTATAATTTTTAACATATTCACCATAGCACAGATACACTCACAGGGTTATTTGTGCACCTGGATTCACTTAAGGAATTGTTAGTCCAAATTAGTTTATTGGCGCCGTGACAAATATAATAGTTCATCACAATTTAAATATAGAAGTTTCCAAATTCCATTAGTTTTGTGATTTGAAAGCTGATTAACGGATACTTCTTTTTTTTTTCTTTGCACAGTATTTATCCATCTCAGACAAAATTATTATTATTATGATTACATTTTATTTATACAGCACCAGCAGATTCCGTAGCGTTATTATAATAAATTATGATAACAATACAATGTAACACTAACAGGCACACACGTAAGAGTTACTGGCTCAGAAGAAGAAGAAGACGGTCCTGCTGTTGCAAGTTTAAAGTCTATTAGAGGTTGCTTTGAATCTTCCGTTGACTATAATGGAAGTAATAGACTTGTCTATTGTGTCGAGTGTGGAAATGTGAGTTTGAGTAGTCAATATCCAAGATGGACTTTTGTCTAAGGCCTGGGGTGAGTTGAGCCAGAACACCATTAAACTGGCCAGCCTGACAAGCAACTAAGACATCAACTCACCACTGTCTCACGCCATCGACTGACATCATTGACAATCAACTCAACGTCAATATGGAAGCCACTCGACTTTCACAACTCAAAATACTATCCAACTGAGTTAATACCTTGGTAACTTATAATTCGAACCATCGTGAATAAGAGGTCATAGTCTAAATGTTTAGGGTCAGAAGTTTAGATGTAAGGTAAGGAAGTTTTACCTTACTGAGAGGGTGGTAGGTAAGCAGAACAGCTGATGGAAGCTAAAACCTACATAGGCCACAGGGTCACCAATGCCAGCCCTGTCTTGTCCTTGGATACCTGCTAATCATTATTTTAAATAAGCTAAATGAAACATAGGAATCCATTTGAATAAATATTTTGGGTCTTGACATTTAAGAAAGAAGTCTAGAAGTATTTGTACATTAGTGAACAACTTGTACAAAGCAAACTGGTTTGGTGACTATTACTCAATGCATCTTGTATAGCAGCACATGTCGCTGTGGGGAACAAAGCAAATAAAGCTGGCTGAGAATAATGAGAACTGAAGTTTGCAACAGACAGAAAGCAGAATTTTGCCGTAAATTCCTCAAGCTCTTCTAGTCCATCAGCTTGATCGTTAAATTCCATACGTCGTGTATCATCATTATAATGACGCATTAGTTATTTAACAAAGGGTCTACTGTTTATTTTTTGATAGACGGGACTAGTGGATTTACCAATACAAGTACCCATAAATCCAGGATGGGCTTTGGTGGCTACTGTATAAAGTCTCCTCAATGGTCCAGGGCACTTGGAAAGTAATTTTGAGACCTCCCTGTCAGGTGCTGGATGGAGTCTACATCACTAAGCTGAAGGACTTGAATGCATCAGTTTCTGCTTTTTTCTTTCGTTTGAGAACCAGAGGCCAGCTGGCCTAAATGGCAGAGAGACAAAAAAAAACCCCTCAGGCTAAAGTGTTTTTAAAGATTTGTGTCACAGTGGGAGGTCACACGTCCATCACAGAAGCCATTGCAGTAACGTCTATGACTCCTGAAGGACCTCCTGGGATACAGAGCTATCAGTCAGTGGTTTGTCTGTAGAACCTTCAGCAAAGCGGAGATTGACACACCGAAAAGTTCCCTAGGAGCATAGGCTTTTTCGGTTTCATGAGCTGGACTGGTCACACGAGTTAGTGACTGCTTATCCACATATGCTCTGGGAAGATTACATTTTGCTAGAGTCTTAAGGTTTCCAGCCTACCCCATTAGCTGTGCCAACCACAGCCTGGAGACATTACTAGGTCTGCTCAAGCTTATAGCGCTAGAGCTGTAAGACTTTGTGTTTTGACATGTTCCTTGTTCACAGTAATCTAGTGATTAAAGATCGCCCCCTCTGCAAAGGATTAGGCAACCCCCTGCGTTAGAGAGTCACTTACAGACCAAATATTAAGGATTTCAAAAGCTGACCACAGGCGTATCAATGTGACTAAGGGATACTATTAAATCCTCAGGGCAGAGATACTAGGAGGTCTATGATATCCTTCCCTCCGGGACTATAGTTTGATAGTCCACCCAGCTCAGTAGGAAGTATGTTGGCAAAGCAGTGCAGTATTCATGCAAAATCCCCCAGCTGAAGAGTTGTGTTTAGCGTTTAAGCAGAGTCCACGGCTCCGTGTATACCTTGGACCAGAACCCCCGCTTTAAATATATTTTATTTAACCTGACACAACGCCAGTGACTCGGTCTATTTATTCTGTAATGCTAAAGCCGAGTCGCCCTGCTGCAAGCGGTTTATTCTCCTCTTAAAACGCACGCTCTGTGATATTTCATTACAATTACCTTTAACCATTTAGCAAGATTGTTGATACTTTATTTTCTTTCTTTTTTTTCTCCTTTTTACCACACAGCAGAATTATATTGCCTTTTATGAAAAATAGCTAGTTAAAAATGAAAAGCCAGCAAAATAGTCCAAAACCTGCGTTAATTCTTGAAATTGGCTGCTCGGTAGGGAAACCTGGTGTAAGATAATATCTGGATTTCCCACCTCTTACCAGGTTTTTTCTATGTTCAACCTAAGAAACGTACCCGTCTCTCTTCTCGTTTTCTCCTTTTTCACATTTCCTTCCTTCCTCTCACAGTTCTTTCTTCTCTTTTTTGCTTTAC
Organism: Spea multiplicata; assembly: GCA_009364415.1. Classification (NCBI taxonomy): domain Eukaryota; kingdom Metazoa; phylum Chordata; class Amphibia; order Anura; family Pelobatidae; genus Spea; species Spea multiplicata. The sequence goes on from VKOC01000008.1 coordinate 19,773,659, forward strand.
AGAGGTCAGGAGAGAGAAAATGAAGTCGGAGAGAAGTTGTTATTTGTGGCCCCTAGGAGATGGTTACCTTTAAGAGAGACTGCTCAGTCAGTAATGAAACCGATCCTGTACTCTACTTTTCGGTGTAGTTATACCTAAGTGTCTCTTTTGTAGGAGCCCTGAAAATGGAGAATTTATACACGCCCAATCTTAAACTGCTTATCTGTCAGCCCCAGTTGTGTAGTATTGTGGAAGACGTTGAAGTTTTGTAAATGAGCAAACACTAATATTAATTAAGTGAATCGGAGTGTAAATCACAGATATGTGGCCAGCCAGTTAACACAGAGAATAAAATGCAGAGAGCGAAAGAAAAACAAATAAAACAAAATCTTTGGCGCCACCTAGTGTTAATGTATTGATATGTCATACTTGTCTTGGGCAGTTCTGGTGGGTAGAAAGAGCAGTTTTGATATGTCCTGCACTGAACAGGTCCCCTCTGGCATCTATTAGAGCTAGACTCACCATTACAGGGAAGAAATAGGAAGAATTTTATCAGTGGTGGTGATAAAAATGTACATGGATAGGCCTATTCTCTGTTCTACACAGAGTAAATATATACATACACACTTAGACAAATACTTCCACTAACACACACTTATTCACCGTCATGCTAACACACACATTTATACTCACACACACTTACACATAAGCAATCATGCTCACAGACACACTTATTCAGGTTAACACGCAAACACTTATACATACACCCTCCCTCCCTTACTCTCTCACACCCCCCCTTACCCTCTCACACCCCCTTACCTCACCCACAATTGCTTTTATTGCGTGATCATGTAACATCAAATTACATGACCCCGCTGCAATCCTGCCTCTCTAAGTTGGCCTAAAACTCATCACAAAGGGCCAATCCAACTTGACTATTTTTCGAGGCTTCTCGTGGGCTGCTTTAGACCTAGAAAGTGAGAGTGGTTACCTTTTGACCTCATCCGCATTTAATTTTCAAATATTTTAGTTTTAAATATTTTGCGTTCCGTTTTCACAATGTTCTACCCTGTCCAACTTACTTCCCTTTATCGAATGCCATTGGTGTGCAGTCGTTGGCCGTCCTTACCTCATCAAGTTGCCGGCCGCTTTAAAAGTGTCAGGGCCACCTCTTCACCGTCAGTCCTGCCCCGGCTTTAAGGCATGCTGGAGAGGGCATGTTTACTAGCGTTTGTCAAGTACTAGAATATTTTTTCATTTGTTTTCTTTTATTGATGTCAAACAAACCCTTTAGAGACAAATAACTTTTTTCAATGAACAATGCAGAAAAAAACCCAAAAAGCAGCACCATGGATAAATTACACGGTGGCCACAGCAGATAGCTCAATACAAAAAAATAAAATAAAAAAATGGCGAGATTATAAAGTATTAACAGTTTATTAAATGCCATAATTCACACATTAGCCTTTAATCATTTTAAACCTCTAATTTCTTCTGAGCATGAACTTTTAAATAAATCTGCAAAAAAAAAAAAGGAAACGTCTGGGATATTGTCCAGCTGTACGTATTGTAATGTAATGAGTCACGGACGTATATTTGATGTTTTTATTGCAAAAAAATGAATAATGTCTGGTACTGTTTCTATGCTTTTTTTCCATATAGGTTTCTGGAGAAATTAAGCAGCAGCCCTTCGTACAAACCACATATTTAACTTTTTCCACCAGCAATTGAAATGCTTTTCTTAATGGCTATTGGAAGTCATCTGTAGGATGATCACATGTTTGGCGATATAGAAATTGCAAACTTCGATCCATCTATCTTAAGCAAAGTTTTGCAAACACGGGAATTTAACACAATTGCGTTAGCAAAATACTCATTTTGACGTCAATTGAAAAGTAAAAAATTAGTTCCTCCTTAAAAGCAATGTATAGTGTGAGCCAGTCCTAAAAAACACCCAACGCAATGAACTTGAACCCAGCAGAGGAGCTTTAAAGGACCGCCGATTTGTTACCCATGTCAGTATAAAGAGGTTTTAAGGTTTTAGTGCTAGCAGCCATCAAGGACTTTATCCTTGTAAGTGAATAAACTGGAGAGAGAACTTGGCTGAGGAGCTGACATAATCTGGCTATGGAGTGTTAAAATAATTAAATAAATGTTACTAGAAGAAACTTGTATATTAAAGGTTTTACTCCAGCTGTCATATGTACTTGTATCAGCAACCTGCAGGCAACTAACAGGTTAATGAATTTGCTAGTTGCTTTTTTTAACATTTGAATTTACTTGCCTCTCCGGTATGCAAATATATGTGAGTTGTGATGTACTGTGTATATTATTATTAATTAATTAATTATTATTAATTGCTTTATATAGCGCCATCATATTCCGCAGCGCTCTATATGGGTAAACAGGTTATTACAAGTAATATATAACATAGCATAGACTTACAGACAACAATAGGTGAGTAGGGCCCTGCTCATAACGAGCTTAACGATATATATATATTATTTATTTTTACATTTTTTACATTTTTATTTATTTTTTTGAGTACTAATGCGGGTTGGCTTTAGTGAAGTTGTGAACTGGACTTTTCTCCAACTTGCTATTTATTTATTATTTTTGTTTGCCAACTAGCAAGCACTTGCAGTTTGGTGAATAGAGGCTTCTGCCCCCTCTGGATTGGATATAGATCGAGAAGCTTTTCTAAAGCAAAATTAAGAAAATAATTTGGAATTTCCAGGAACATTGTCGACGAGCTGAATTGAACACTCCTCACAATATATAAACATCATTTAATGGTGTATTTGGTAGATACTATGTATCGATATTCCATTTGTAAAGATAATTTGTGGAAAGGGGGAAATTAACTTAATTAGCCCCTTAAAATCATCTGCCACCTAACATTGTAACACTGTAATTTCAATGTTCTGTTTTTACGGTATTACATTTATATTTTCCAGCACTGACATTACATCCGTCTTCATTAAACGCATGGACGAGGCATTTCTTGCACATTTTTCTTCATTTCTCATGAATTAGGATCCAAACAGGAAGTTGAAAGCTACTTCCTGGCGGCTGCCTGCACTGAGCGTTCGCCTTTAGAAGGTTTAAAGGCGGGAAGTTTCTCTGTAAAGATAATATGGCAAATATCTCTGGGTGATGCAGGCAGCAAAAGGACAGCTCTCACATATATCACAGAAAACAGTAGATAAAGCTTATATTATTATTATTAATAATAATACTATTAATAATATTAATATTAGAAATAACAACAATAAAAATGAATAATAATAATACTAATTAATTATAATATTATGAATATAAATAACAATAATAAAATAATATAACAACACAATGATAATATAAATTATTAACATTTTGGATAGAGGAGCTGGAATTACAATTGGGGATATTTTAGAATGTGACGGTTCACATTATCACCTGTGTTCATGCAGTTATTTACAAAAAAATGTTATGCAAAATATAAAGGATGGCGGAAATCAGCCTATTTAGTCTGATTTTGGATTAAATATCACGCATGCTACGGCCAAATAGAGTACGTTCTTAGCTATGATATTTTAGATAGAACCATTCTTAATATGCACATCGATGGCTTTTAGGCAATGGCTACTTGGAACCACCGTGCCTAATGACTGTGTTTATTTTCTATGTGCTAATCCTCTAAGTTTATACAGGAGAAACAATGTAATTAAATGTTCCCGCCGCAAATACCCATCTGCTGCAACAAAGCCAAAACCCTGCTAAGTTACAAGAAAATAAAAGGGCTCGATCTGTACTCATCTTATTTTGTTTTCATTAATTCTGACCTCGTGAAACGAGGACCACGCTGCTGGCAGGCAATAAGAGCTAATCCGTTACTAAATGACTAATTAAACGCGAGTCTTTATATATTTTTGTAATGAGCTGACAGCCGTGCCCACTCTGCGCTGTACAGTTAATGCAGTCACGGTGTTTAATTCTAAATGACAAGTTTATAAGAAGCCTGGTGACGGATTTTTTTTAATTCATGACCTTCAAAAGAGCACGATCCACTATCAGTAATGTGGTTTGTCATTCATATACAGTTACGCCATACCTTTTTTTATTTATAATATCACTTTTTAGACATTTTTATACCAGTGGCTGTTTTCACGTATTTTGACAGCTGAATAATTGCTGTATTTAGACGTTTCGTTACTGTTGTCTTATCATGACAATACTTATGTATTAGAAGCCTACCTGTAAGACTCAGATCTTAACCAGTCCTTGATCTTGTCTTAGATTCAGCAGCCATGCATGTCTACTTTCTCTTACTGCATTAGCCTCTACTGCTTCTGCTGGGAAGCTGTTCCACTTATCTACCACCCTCTCAGTAATGTAAAAATCCCTTACATTACACCTAAAGCTCTGACCCTCTAGTTTTAGATTATAATCACTTGCTGTAACATTTATCCTCGTTTCAACTAAATAAAACTTGTATTTATACCATTTGAGCAGCCAGGATCCGCATGATTATTCCTCCCTACTAAGTTATTTCACTCCTTTTTGTTATGCCACGCCTCACCTTTTTTACTAAATAGCAGACTTTTGTATTATTTTTTCCCCAAAAAATTGTACAATATAATCGTTAGGAAGAATGTTTCCATGTTAATGTAAATTAAGTGATCGATTTTAATGAGTTAAAAGATAATAATAATAAGCATCCAATCAGCACCAGAAAACCGAGATCAGTATGAAAATTCCATTGGTTGCTATGGTGATAAAACAACTTTCAAAACATTGCACCAAATGTGTGGATACATAGTAACAGTAAATCTTATAGTATTTAAAAACATTTCCTAACAAATATCATTAAATGTAATAATTACAAAATTAATACAATAAAAAGAAAAGTACGGTGGTTCAAAGCGGTAATTTAAAAAAGGGGGTTTTAGTCTAGCTAAATTCTTAGATGTTTTACGCAAATTATCTCTCAGCCATTGCCAGCTGTATTACAGAAATACTTTAAAGTACTAATAATTAATGAAAAAAATCTATAATTAATGAATAATTTTATAATCTCAATTTCATACCTTTTTACATTAAAAACAACTAAAAAAGGAAAAGCATTTTATAATTTCTCTAAAAATTTTGACGCTGTTACGGCAACAGAAATTTCTCAACCCATAACGAGATTTGTTCGTTCGAAAGTCATTCTGGAACGTTCGGGTTTTTTAAACAGAGGAGTAGAAGGAACATTTTCATCACACATCTGGGACAAAGGTTTAAAGCAATAAAAAAGTCTGTTAAAACTGAGTAAATAATATTTGTTTTTTGTAACATTCATATTGTACTTAGATCAAGGCTCTTGAAATTGTGTCACAAACCACCAAACTCTAGAAATACTGGCCTCGGGTTTTTGTTTTGGATGGGATTCATGGTCAGTGTTTCAATATTTGTTAGTTTGGAGGTTTGTGTTAATCGTTAACAGAAAGCATACACGGGGATAGCTTGGCACCTCTGGCAAGAAGAAGTATTTTGTCTT